>JADDOH010000027.1:0-600000 GCA_016648135.1 Agrypnia vestita
TTATTAAAGGCCCGGTTGTTTCAATTTGGATAAATAAAAGTTCGTTTAAAAGCATAGATTTTTACGGAAACGGATTTCAGACTTTTCAAATTTAATTTATGACAGTTCGGAAACCAATAAATTCACTAGTAAGTGCAAGTTAAAATATTGTATTCATTTCTATTGGTGAAAAACTCTTTGAATATGATAAGAATGACCTTGAATATACTTTCTCTAAAATGCCAGTGAATGATGGACTCACTAGAAAATCAGATTCACTGTAACATATATACAGAACAAAGTCTATATATCATATTGTTTTAAGAAAACAGATAAGAATAATGAAAAAAAACATCAGAATCAGCCCGCAAAAACAAACAAAATTTGACAGTTGCAAAAAATAAAAATGGCGACATTCAAATTCAAGTATTTTTAATACATTTAACAGTTATTTTCTGCATTTACCGTTGTCCCCGCGATATGGGATTTCTAAAATGCATTCATTATACGGATATCTTCCCTTTATTAACACTCGGGCAAAGTTTACGCAGCATTTTAAGATATATTCGTATAAACTAGCGGGAGCGTAACCTGACGACTGGCGTAGTTGGTGTCCAACCAACGACTGATTTGAAAGAAAAATGATCTTTTAACAGACTATACTATTTAATTAATTCAAATTTTTGTGTATGAGGTAGAAAATTTTGAATATTTTTATATTAATGACAGTGAAATTTTCTTAGTACGAATGTAAAATTTAATTAAAATAATCAATGTTTTAATGGTTTTTTGGATGCTGCAATATAGAAGACGGAAAGTGAATTTTTATATTTTTGTAAACGTTGTATTTAACAATCTACCCAAAAATAATTATGTATTTTCCCCGAAACTTTCTGTTTGAACTTCTTTTATTCAATTTATTAAAAAAATATATGGTCTTTACGTGGAAATATTTCGAGAAAAAGTGTACCAAAGATAACTCTATTGCTAGAAAGATTAAATAGGGCTTCGGGATTATATTTTTTTTGTGATAATAACAAAGTATTTTTTAAACTTTTTTTAAACAAATGCTTTAGTAGTAAATGGACCTTTCATAATAAAATTGATTGAATGCATGGTTAGCTGCAATTTTGGCAATAAGATTCGAAAACTTTACACTAAATTGACTCTCCAGACAGCAAAAACGTGAATCATGTACTATGGCGCCTTAAGTCATGCATTTGTTGAATCCATAGAGATCATCTTTTTAGAGTATGCTGTTGTGCCATATGCTATCGATATTTTGTATTTATTTGATTGCTTAATCTCTTATTTTATATGCTTAATATTGGTGTAAATTTTTCATCAGTGTTATCGCAAAACGCTCTGTTTAAATGGTTTTTTTAAATTTATTTTTTAATGAATTGTGAACAGGTCTTGTAAAAGAGTTGTCTTACTATAGAACAAAAACTTGAAATAATAAACAAAAACGAAAATGGGTCATCGGTGAAGACGTTAATGAATGAATTTAATGCTAGTTAATTAATAGTGCGTGATATTTAAGAAAAGTTAATCGAGTTTGCTAGATTTTCTGATACTGCAAGTGTCTGTGCGATTATATGTATTTTTCTCGAATTCATTGTGTGTTATGTGTGTAATTATTGCGTGTAATGTTGTGTATGTAATTTCTATTTTCTTTGCTGAAATCTCAGAATAATAATCATCAAGAATTTTTTTTTGAGTCATTATTTTCTCGTTCATTCCGGATAATCCAGAATCTACTGTATTTATTATATTCCACACCACTTAAATTCAAATATTTTATGATAATGTTGGTTTTAATTCCTTCCTCATTTTAAACAGAAATGCACATGTTTCACATTGATATTCTTATTTATATTTTTAATCACTTGTGCTATGAAAATAAGACTACTCGGTCTTACATAGGATTGCTTTATCCATATATATCAATGTAAAATATTAGCCTATTTTCAGATCTCAATCAATGCCACGCATGGACAGCAGTTACTGCCCGGCCAGTAATGGGTTCGGTGGTGTGGACGCCTCCAGCTTAGCCAACCCAAGCAGAGTCAAGAAACTGACCAAGTTCTTTGGTGACGAGCCACCATTACTCAGGATGTTCTTGAAGAAATTAGGATATGAGGTTGTTGAAATAATACAGTTTAACTTCTTTTTAAATATAAATATGTATTCTATAATGAACCAAATATTTTGTAAGTGATTTACAGTTTACTAATAAAATAAACAATAAATATTGCTTGGTATGGAAATTCTCAAAGAATTTGAAAAAGTTCCAGACACATGGTTGCCGTGTTTTCAGGTAAATATTTAGTATTATGGCCCAGGGTCAAAATAATTGTATTTAAAATTCTCAGAAACAATTTATTTTTAGTAATCATGAATTATGTACCATGAATCTTATAGAGAAGTTTTAGTAAAGATGTTTAATGTTTAGTTACAATTTCAGATTGATTCATAGAGAATCTTTGTAGTGTGTGAAAATATTTCATGGTCTCAATATTTTGTTCACAGAAATATGCACCATTACTGGAAAAAGAAAGAGTTGGAGCAGCCGAACTTCCATTTTTGGGGGAAGAAAGACTCCGAGCATTAGGAGTTCCACTAGGACCAAGACTCCGGATTCTTCATGAGGCAAGGCTGGCTTTACCGCCATCCAATACTTCACACACTACACTGTGCATCGTATAACTCCAAAACCAAACTCTCTTTGTGCATCAAGTGTGTTACTGTATGCAGTCATTATGTCGAATCAGTGGAATCAAAAGAATTTTGTCGTGTTATAATTGTGTGCCGGATGTAGAAAATAAATAGTTCAAAATATGACATTCTGTAAATAAATATTTTTTCCGCAACATGTACATATTCATTTCCTGATTATTAGACATATAGAACATTATGAACAGAAGACACAGAAGATAGATGACAGAAAATCATTTAAAATATCTACACAATTAATTTATTTATACTAAAAATTATTGAAAATACATATATATTTAATTTGCATACCTTTTTTCTGGCTCAGAACTCAATACCGAGGAATTTTATATGGTACTGTGTATTAAAATTATTTTGAGAGCATTAAGATTTGCTTACAAATTGTTTAAAATTGTTAAAAAATCAGCTGGAAATGCAAAAGGATGTGATCCATACATTCGTTTTTATTGATGTGTTTCATTACTATTTTGGAAAATACTGTAACTCTGGGTTATATTCTTTTGTCTTTGTATAGTCAATATGTATTATTCCAATGTATAAATGGTCCAAACCCAAATAAATCCATTCATAAACAAACTCACATTACCCCTGCAACAATTTGATAAACAAGTAAAACCTAATCCTGGCTTTAGAAGCTCCACTTCGAAAACCCCGATAATTCGAAATTCGCCGTAATTCGAAATTTTTAAAACTTTTAAGTCCCAAATTATGAATTTCATAGTAAATTAAACCCGATAATTCGGAAACTCCGGTAATTCGTAATTCGAAATATTTTTTAGCCCCTTGCGCCGCAAATCAATACATTTTAGTTCGCGTAATTCGAATTTTTTTGAAATTTGACGAAATTGAAAAAATATTTCGAGTTTTTTCGCAAGTGAGAACAACAAATATGTCAATATCAGGTACTTTGAAATGTCGCGATCTTTTTATTAGCAACAATTTTTATTTATTTATTAACAACAAACATTGCGTTTTCGAAATGATTTCTTGAAATATGAAAAACCGGAGCCGGAAAAAAGGCAGAATCAAAAGTTATTTCGCAAGTGAGGACAGCAAATATGTCAAAATGCCGCGATCTTTGCATTAACATAATAAATGTTGCGTTTTCAAAGTGATTTCTTTAAATATAAACATAAATTGAACGAAATTAACGGTTTTTCAAGAGTTTTACGATTTTTGGCAAATTTCACTATCGCACCGCGATTTTTTTTGTACCTAAAATTTCGAATTAACGGGGGCCCCTATAATTCGAAATTAATTTTTGGGTTCCTTGAATTTCGAATTAACGAGGTTATACTGTATTATGTATTACACAGAAGAGCTGAGTAATATAATGGATCCACAATATAAGAAATTGGATGAAAATTTTTTTTTTTTTTAATAGATTTTTTTAGATAGATTTTTATTTTATTTTTTAAATAGATCTAACTTCAAGACTATCTGCTTCAGACTCTCCACTGTAGAGAATTTTTTGTATGAACGTGAATCTCATGCACTCACTTTCTATTGAAAATTCCAGCTATGATATCAGTTCCATTGTACACACTAGCTACTGAAATCTAGAGTACTTATTTTTCTAAGACCTGGTTGAAAAATTTATCTTAAATTCAATTCTGCAACGTATAGTGAATATATCAAACTTCAATATTTATTGTTGTGGGTGAAATACAAAGATAATTCAGAAAATATAATCCAATGATGAATACAAATTTTGCATTGTTCTCGATAAAGAAATAATTGTATACTCTTATGGTATCTGTACAGGGATGAGACTTTGATTTCTCGTCTCAGATTTGTCAGTAAGGGTGTACGTAATAATTAATAATACAACATGCAATGAATCGTAGCATTTTCTGCTTTCAACTTTGTACTGTTCTTTACAATTTTCGAAACTTATCCGTTTACAGATGCGATTAATATTTTTAATGCTCCCGTACTATAAATAATTTGTAAAATAGTAATGCTTACACACGAATATAAAAAAAACCTTGTAGATATTACTTTCAATATATTTTATTTTATTTATTTATTTAGTTTATTTTGTTGGTACTCTTTTAATGTACATAACGAAATGTTCGGATAAAACAGTGTATTTGGTAGGAATTTCAAACTTATTAAATAATATCTTCATTATATTGCATGCTGAAATCACTTAGATAAAATATCCAAAATATTAATTGCTCCTCATTTTGCAAATTTTGACTAATTTATTGGAACTATGGAAAGCCATCATAATAATGTATATTTAATTTTTTTTATTCCCTGAACTAATTGCTCTCAGCACGCAACATCCCTTTGACTCTCGTAAGATGGAATTTAATCATATAATTTAAGACAAATTGAGATTACAAATTTGATTTAGGCAGATTGAAATTACTTCAATGTGAAAATAATATACAACCTAGTTTTGTGAAATTATGTATCAGTTTTATGGACAGTCTATCGTATAGAGTATTTGTTATAGGCAACTTATTTAACTGTAACTGGTTGCGGATATTTTATATGAACCGTATGTTTTTCCAAGAAACAGTTCTCGACGTTTCGTTGAATGCTTATTCAACATCATCAGCATCAACATCATCTAAATACCGTAATAACATAATTAACTCTTTAATTACTTATTTTAATTTGTATTTCTTGGGCATTAACTATGTAATGATTTCAAGACATTTTGATTGATGAGTTAATTTGATGGACATTTGTTACTTAGTTTTAAAAATTCGTTGCCGGTTTCGACATGTACACGTCTTTAACGAGTGTTGTTAAAACTAACTTTAAATTTACAAGTACAGTAGTTGGATATTGTTAGGTGCAGGTAGTGGCGAAGATTTGAGCGGAAGGAGGAGATGGGAGGGGTCAAAATAAAGGAACATCGTTATTAAGGGTGATTTCCACAGGGTGTAATTATTTTTGGATTATATTAATTTTTTGTTAATTTCTAATGTTTCTACAGTGGAAAATTTGGTGAGCATTAGTGTGTTTAAAAGAGGAAATATATTTTTAGAAACAATGGCTTTTTTCTACACTGTAGAGAATTTTTTTATACACACAATTTCTAAAATTTAAAGTTTAATGAACTATAAATTTGAAAATTTATTGAAGTTAGTTTAAACAACACTCGTTAATGACACACGCGTGTCGCAACTGACAGCGAATTTTTAAAATATGTAACATATGTGTAATATGTTACATTTTTTAAAACATGTTACACATTTAAAACATAAACTCATGAAACATAAAACTAATTTTAATGCCAGATGATTAGGGAATGCATCATTAAAACCATGTAAATTGAAGAAGTCAACAAAAATATTTGAATTATGCTCGCCTGTTGAAAGTCTACGAAATAATAATTCGTTTTATTACGTAAATATTACAAAATTGGGAATGAAATCACTTGACGATATTTCAAAAAGAAATACGTTTCTTAATTGGTATTTCAAAAATAAATACTTTATTCCATAACACGGCTATGATATGTTAAAAACAGTAAAATTTATTGTGTTAGGACAAAAATAAAATGTACTGAAGTAACCATTAATGCAATTTAATACTTTCAAAACACAAAAATATGCACATTTGTCAAAATAATCACAAAATATAAATGATAATATGAACATAATTAGAAACTTCACTGATCAGCAACGTGATTATTCTCTTTACTGCTTGATGATTTTAAATCCTCAGATCTCAGATATTCCAAGCAAGCTCTTTCCAATGCTCTTTAGGCAACTTTTGACTTGTATATGACATTGACGTTGAGGTACTCAGCTCCTTATGTAAGTCCTGGGAGCACACAATCAAATAATGGATAATTTGGGTGAATTAATTTATTCATGACCTTCGAGTACTACGAGATTAGACTTGGATCGAAACATTAGGGCACTATGGTTGGTTAATATCTAAGTATCTTGCTCCTGAAGGTTTTTATTTAGCAAAGTTATTGAGCATTGAGTCACAAATATCAGGCTCAAATACGAGTCAAAAGCTTTATTACATGAAGATTGTGACCAAAATCCTCGATTCACCTGCATAGTTAAATAACATTTAGCTAGGGAAGACAGCTCATGGCACTAATACTGACCTCAACAATTACTAGCTTTAATCACGTTTCAACTACATCTTACAATATCATTAACAGAAAAATAAAGTAAATATATCGGAATACATAGTTGATGAATATCCAAGGCAAAGCCTAGCATGTGATAGTTAATTTGTATTCTGTCGACAAAATAACTTTATAATTAACAATAATATACTTTGTATAAACCACTAATTTGTTAAAATACCAACATGTTTCGAGGCCAATGGTCCCTTCATCAGGATATAACGCATATGTTGTATCCTGATGAAGGAACAATTGGCCCCAAAGCACGTTGGTATTTCAACAAATTATTGGTTTATACAAAGCGTATTCTTGTTCATTACATTAATAATGTCATCACAAAGTCATTTTGCATCTATTGAAGAAAATAACTTTATTTTAAATATTACGATACACATTAGCACCTTTAATATTCTCAATTATTCTGACAATTTATAAAGAGTTAAAAAGTTCTTGAGTGATTATTTCTCAACATGTATATTAGAAACTATAGGATTTTGTTTTAACTTGCGAATTACGCATCGGGTTTATAGTTTAACGTGAAATGATTATTTATTAAGTGATAATTTCGAGTACATTAGAAGCAGTAGGATTTTGTTTTTACATGGATTACTCATTGAGTTTTTACAATTTAATACGAACTGATTATTTCTTGAGTGATTATGTCTCAGCATGTATTTTAGAATCAGTAGAATTTGTTTTATCATGCGAATTACACACCGGGTTTACAGTTTAACGTGAATTATTATTTTTAAGTGATAATTTCAAGTACATTAGAAGCAGTAGGATTTTGTTTTAACATCATTGAGTTTACAGTTTAATACGCACTGATTATTTCTTGAGTGATTATGTCTCAGCATGTATTTTAGAAGCAGTAGGATTTGGTTTTAACATGTGAATTACACATCAGGTTTACAGTTTAACGTGAACTGATTATTTATATTAGACACTAATTAATTTGAATATTTAATATATAATTATATTGCTTATTTTTTTATTATCAAAGTTTACTTGTTTGTTTTGAATAAATTAATAGGAGGATAAAATCCAAACGGTTAAACGATAACAAGTTTGAATTTAATTATTCACAAAATTACATGGATACATAAATTGATTAGCCCCAATTAATTTTAAAACCATTAAATATTTATATTGTTTAGTATTATCACTATTTATATTATTAAGTTAATAAAATAATTTTATTGTATTTTTATTAATGCATATTGGTGAAATAAAGATAAAAATATATGACCAAAGATATGATGCAATATTTTCCTTAGTGCTGGATTTTAGTTGTGGTTTTGTAATTTAATTTTAACAAAATGTATAGAAACCATTATTGTGATCTCCTCTTGTAATTATCATGAATGTTCAAAGGTTTCATTTTTATATTGAAATTATATTATCTTATAGCCATTTATTATTGTACTCCAATTTTTAAATGTCTTTTGATAAACTTTGACTCCTGTCAACAATACCACCTAACAACTATTCATTTTCAATCATTCAAAACAAAGCATTATTCTTTTTCATACTTATGGAGAAACACAATAAAATACAAAGTTGGTATTTTTAGAATAAAGTAATATTGAATATTAATTCTGGAAAATATGTTCTGTTATGTACTCTATTAGCATTAATAAAAAATCCTGGCTACTTGCAGTAGTCATTGTACTTGAAGAAACCTTTATTTTATAACTAAGGAGCCACCAAACCAATTAATTGTTTATTTAGTAGGCACATATAACAAGTTATGTTAAACAAAGTTATGTAAAACAAAAAAAAGTAACAAAAATCTATATGGTATTGCTTGCCCATTGTAAATTGGTGTGCGGCGACTTTGGAACTAAAACCCGCGTTCATTCTCATATTTGAGCGCGAGTTGTGACATCTTGATTTCCAATATACACTGAGTTATTATGTCCAAAACAGTCCGGGATGGTGCAAGAACAATTGCCAATGAAGTATTAAAGTTTTGCGAAGCTGAAAAAGCAAATAATGGACCGATATTACCGTTTGACAGGTTGACAGATAGAGCGGCCGCCATTACTGGACTGTTTCTTTAGTGTTGCCTGACCAAATTTCTTTTTAAGGCTCCGACACCGATCACCGGACATTCTGTACATTATGTATTGTGTAATAAATTTACACCCTGGAAACTTCTGTTATGCGACAGGAACGCCCTCCCTCGCACGCCAATTTATACTGGTACGTCTATAATAACACATACTCTCTTTTAATGGAAAACATTCCTAATAAGAGATAGTTAAGGAATACAATATGATGAAAAAATACTAATTACCAATAATTGTACCAAATTATTTGTAATATCATTAGTTAATGCTTTGTGTATGAGCTTATGAATGTTAATAAAACTATTAAATTATATATAACAAAGATATAGTACACAAATAAGATGACCAAATTTAATTCAATGTAAACACAGATTATTCTCAATAAAAAAAATTCTCACAGTGAGGTAAATTTTAGAAATCATTATAAAATTATTCTTAACTGTAGAGACTATTAACTATATCCGGGGCCCAAGGAGATGATGTTGAAACCCTGAGAGCTGGTCATCCTAAACAAAAACTATTTTCCGAACCAGCATCAGTATCAAATTAATAGAATCATTGTACATGTGATCATCATTTTGGTTTCCATTGATATAAGTATAATTTAATCTTAACTTTAAATGCCATGAGCGCATTTACACACCGAACCGAACACACTTTTTGACATTGCAAAGACAGGATTAAATAAGATTTTCAACGTCACATATTAAAGGTCGATCAGCTTTTTGAGAAAGATAATTCTCAGCATTTTGTAAAACAATTAAACCTACCTCTAACCGATTTGGTAATAAATTTTTTAAAACCTTTGGCATTTAAAAGGTTTCTCATGTATCTTATAATTTTTTCTAACATCCTACTCAATGTATCATTGTTGATACATGTATAAAAAATATTCCATACATATTGGTAACCAAATAGTTACCGAGTATGTATTATCAATCATATTTAAGAACTTTGGTTGTGATTGTCAGGATAGAAGTAATATCATATACAAATTGCCACATATAAAAAATCAAAGTGCATATGAAACTGATTAATATGATAATAATATTGTCATCTCATTAGAATAAAAGGTAGAATTAAATTCATTAAAATTTAATGTTTATTTAATTATATTACAAGTATTGCTTGTTTTGTGGCGAACTTTAGCTTGAAATATTGTAAATAGATATATCTAAACACAAACTATGCTGTCTTATGTCTATATACATATCACATCTTCAGTTGTAATATTTAAAATTTACTTGCACATAACTGTTCCAAAATGTGTTTATTTTAATAATGTTTAAATAGGTACTCTGTATATATAATTTCATAACTTAAATTTATTTTTGTGTTAATTCATAATTAAGCAGTCCATATTTTTGTACTTTTGCATATAAATAAATGGTGACGATTAATGTCTACTCTAAAATTATTTCTTTACTTTCATATATTTCCAATAATATTTTCTTAAAAATTGAGTAAGTACATATTTCAGTTCATACTCTCCGTAACTGGTCCACGCATGGTTGAAAAAATTATTAAATAGCTGATAATTTTTTTATTTTTTATAGTTTTTCATCGTATCATTGTTTTTTCTATTGACTCCATGACAAATCATTATGTCAAGTTGGGTACGCAAGCACCGAGACAGGCTTGCAAGATAATACATATTTTTATATCTGTGTTACACTAAATGTCTCCTGAAGTGAAGTACTCACAGAAATTATTAAATTCAAGGATTGCACTAAAAAGTAATTATGTAAAAGAAAAGATTTTTTAAAATAGAGATGCATATACAGAATTCATGTTGCAATATTTTTACTATTTTATATTAAACTAAATGGTTGCGCTGTGAAATTATAAATCTATTATGGAGGAACTTAAATGAATACATAACAAATCAATTATACCGCTATATGGCAGACTACTTTCTATGACCACTGGGCAAATAAGACTAATTATACATGTCTTCTTTATATGTCTGAAAATATTCAAACCATGGACCACATTGTCGATGAATGTCTATGTATGTCGTGTTCCCTGGAGAACTATAGTCAAGGAGTTTCTAGTGTAATCAGGGAACAAATTATCTTATCTACAGACTAGAGAAGCGGTGACCATCCAGATCTAGCTACGTCTCCCTGCAAATAAACTTTAATGAAGAGGTTCAATATTGTATCAAATGAGCAAGTGCTCAGAAAGTGAATGATGATTGCCGATGGGCAATCACAACCTAAACAAGAAGATTATATAAGCCAGACAAATATCTACCTAATAATTTTTTTTAAAAACTAACCCATAAAAACCAAGTTTTAATTATACTCCCTTTCTCATTTGTATTGTTTCCAATTTGATATTCTATTAACATTTTCACATGCGGAAAATCTATTCCATGTATATTATTATCCTTAAAACTTATAGAATATTGAAAACATAATAATTGGTATGCGAGTGCACGGCGTCGGCGAAACCGTCTGATCGGACCCATGCCTCGAGTCATACTAGTTGAAACAGGTTTCGCGCCTTCTCCACGCGTCGGGCTCCTTTCCCATTTGTATGGTTTCCAACTTGATAAAACCGTTAAAATTTCGAAAAATCCAAAATTAAACTATAATAATTAAAATATAATTAAACGAAAATTTGTTAGATCATTTTTATCGTCGCCACGTCTGCAAAGTTTCAGCTCGATTGGATCACGGGAAAAGGGTTAAAAATCGATTCAAAGTTTTTTCGGCAGACAAGCAGACGCTACGAATTAAAAGAAAGGGAGTAAAAAATTAACCCATAAAAATCAAGTTTTTATTTTACTCCCTTTCTTTGTAAATTAAGTTTATCATGTAATTAAATAATTGTTCGACTGAAAATGAAACATGTCTAGACAAATATCGATGTCAAAAATCTCTAAAAATATCTCTTTATTATTTGATTTCTTCCCAAAAAACCGAGGTGTGCTGTCATCTGTGGACCAATTGTCATAAATTTTCGAAATTCGTAGTGAAATACCTATTATACCTATCGAAGGAATAATTCAAATTTTAAATATTTCGTGACGTTATCAGGCCGCCGTTGGTAATCAAACTTTTGGAATGATTCCAATTTGAAAAAACCATTAAAATATCTAAAAATCCAAAATTATACTATATTTTTTTTTTTAACGAAAATTTGATAGATCTTGATCGTCTTCACGAGTCTGCTTGCAAAGTTTTAGCTCGATTGGATCACGGGAAAAGGGTCAAAAATCGATCCAAAGTTTTTTCGACGGCAAGCAAGCAAGCAGACGCCACGAGTTAATATAAAGGGCGTAAAAATGGACAAAATGTATTTATCAATTAATAATAAAAGACTTACTATAAGGTCAATATATTGACGGAAATTTCCGAGGCCGCTGTTGCGTAATTGGTTTACGCACCTGCCTCGGAAAGATAGGAGATCCGTGGTTCGAATCACGCCAGCAGCCAAATATTTTTTCGCTGCTTTTATTTTTCTGTATATCTTTTCTAATTGATTAATAATAATAAAAATCTAATTGTATAATAAATTTGATTTTAAAAAAATATACCTTTTCAATCATGCATGAATATAAGAAATAACGCTAACTCCTTACTTTCTTATCGATTTCTTTTATTTTTCTGTATTCACCTCGGCAATTATTTTATCTTTTTACACAACTTTTTTGTCAAGTGTGGATAAAACATGATTGAAGTGAAGGGCTATTATGTGCTTTCATGTGCAGAAGTCCTTTCATGCTTCTTATATGAGTAATGACGTGCATTTGCGGCAGTACTTACTAGCCGAGCTTGCAATGCTTAATATTGCGGAGCTCAAAAGCAATAATTCTATGACGCGTTCAATAATAACAAATCATCTGCCGAAGAACATTATTTCCGTGGGATGAATCAGCAATATGATTGCTACCATCAATGTTCAACTTCTACAATCCATTTGAAAGACTCACATTTTGCTTTAAACCAAATGAATACAAAATACCTACGTCTCGGCTTGACACTACGAAAATTGATTTTTCTATCGTAAGGAGTAGGTACCTACGCACACCTAGGTCCAAATACGGAGTCAACACTTAAATGATTTAAAGGTTAAAAAAATACTTAAGCCTTAAAAGTGTAAATTTGTTAACTGTTCGAAGAATATTTTTTCTTCTTCTGTATGAAGGCTTGAACTTTGTGGTGACATTATTATTAAAATAAAACACAAATCACTTTGTTTTCACCACTTTATTAGATTAAACAATCTACATGTTTCGAGAACAATGTTCTCTTCTTCAGGATTATTGTGTACTAAAGATTTTGAAATTAGGAAAAACGTTAATATTAATTCTAATATAATAAATACACAGACGAAATTTTTGCATAATCCTATTTTGAATATTTTTCCACTTAACATTCCACATTGTCCAGATGACCCATAATAATTAACACCTTGAACCCCCCCCTCCCCTCACCTACCCCCTCACCTCCCTTCACCGTAACACATTTGCTTGGTTTAACTTTTAAAAATCTTTAGTACACAATAATCCTGAAGGAGAGAACATTGTTCTCGAAACATGTAGATTGTTTAATCTAATAAAGTGGTGAAAAAAAGTGATTTGTGTTTTATTTTAATATAAATTTGTACTGCAAATAACACTTTAAAAGCGTACCTTAACCTTTAAATCATTGTATTGACTCTGTATTCGAGTCCTGGAGTGCACTCGAAGACTTTGTTAAAATTTGATTTATTCCATGGCTAAATACAAATCGAATTGTTCAATCGAAAATTAAAACATAATTTTGTGTCATTGTTAAAAACACTTCGAATTAAATACAATTAAATGTAACATGGAGTTGATTTAATAGTGTGAAATTATGTTTTTGCACACCCTTGATATATTAAGACTATGACCCCTAGTGGCACAAACTTGTACTCTCGTTTAAACGATGTACCCAAATTTGTACTCAATGTCCTCACTTTGCACTTGAAAGATAAAATATTAATGTTTCTTTCAGTTGATTAATGATAATCTGTTTGAATTATGTATTTGCTGACTGGAGAATTTTAACAGCAACACTTTTTATTAATATGTGATGCAATTTATTGACGTCTGCAATTAATAAACGCATCACGCTTATTTTTAAATACGCATAACATGTTATATGTTTTAACTAGACTAAACAACATCATTAGAAGCCTTCATAAAATAAAGTAATAATACTCCTATTACTCGTAACAACCTATTTTTATGTTAGTTATTTACTTCAAACCTTCATGTTTTTTGGTTGCACTTTAATTCAAAGGTACCTACACCTATTCCTAATATTATTAATAAAAAATCAATTTTTAATTTCTTAGTATACAATTGTATCCTGACGAAGGGACCATGGGCTCTGAAACATGTTGATGTTTTTCAATACAAAAGTGGTGAAAACAAAGTGAATTCTTATTAATTATGTTATTATAATCAATTCATAATTTAATAAATTTTATTTTAACTTTCATCACAACTACACTATTTTCGAATGTCTGTCTGCCTGTTACTACAACTGTTTGTCCGTTATTACAGGTCGTAAACCCGTGAAAAATCACGGGACATAATAATAATTAATAACGACCCTTGCGTGTAAAATGAATCGCGCTCTGAGTAACGTGTCATACTCGGGCGCCCGGGCCTCATTAGTAGCTAGTCATCATTATTAGTTATTATGGTTCCAGCGAGTTACGGAAAGACAAGCATTCAAAATTAATATAATTGATTATGTCGCGTGGTTTTTCATGGGCCTCCTATGGGGTGCAGGGACCCCGACCCAAAAGGATAAGGGGTAGAAGAAGAAGAAGAAGTTGAAGGTTTTTCACGGGTTTACAGCTAGTAAAATTATTAATTTATTTTCTGTTAAAATGCTGTGTTAATTTTTATGACTTTAAAGTAAATCACTAAATATAATGCGCAGCTGAACACATATCGGCACAGGTAGATTTTTGGTCATGGCACTTCAAGAATGTGTTGTGTACTGATCCACATCGATGAATGCGTGAGCAATGTCTATGCGAGAAAGAGACAAAGTTAATATGACCGCTTCACGCTAGATAGTGATGCAGAAATGCACTTGATGTCAGTCAATAATGTGCGTGCTGCAGTTGCCGGCAAACTTCTTGAAATTTTTTGGCGTAGTGGGGGAATGCGCAGAAGACAAAATTTGAGTCTATTTGGTGGAATGGTACATGCGCAAACTTCCCCCCACTACGCCGTAAAATTTCAAGGTGTTTGCCGGCTACTGTATCTGTTATTGTATATGCGGTGCGCAGTGTGTTGTTTTAAATTGTATTTAAGTTTATCGTATCGAATATATTATTACTATACCATTTTATAAACTTTCCGAAATTTATCGTTATTTGTAATTATCCATTATGTTAATACAAAAATCTATACTCACTTTAATTGCTATTTTCAGTTGACGAGGTATCCGGTGCCTAGTTCCATTATTTTTATAAAGATGTGGTTAATATTATTTCATTCCCAATCCCTAAAAAAAAAAAATTAAAAAAAAAGATATCTTCTATTATATTGCAAAAATGAAAAAGTTACTAGCAACAGATTCGTCAATTTAAGTAAGTACCTTGCCATCAATAAAAAATCGACCTGTAATATGCTACATTCTTCTTATTATTATACCACACAAAAATTATCTTTTCCATCAAATGACAATGAAAGACAAATTGATTCATCTTCCCTGTTTTTTGAAAACAAAGAAATATATTTTTTAATATTATCTATTAAATAAAACCCTTAAAAATATACCTACCTACATCGTTCGCACATGTCTCTTTGGTATTCGAATTAACGATAATTTTTTGTTAGGTACCTACCCACATATATTCAATCTTCGCAACGATCTAATACGAACTCTTGTATAGGTCTTTCCATTTAAGAAAGACAATCGAATTAGTATGTGTAGGCCGTGCGTATGACGCACATTGTTTCGTTATGTTGATGTTTACGGGTATAAACATCAACACAACGAAACAATGTGCGTCGTACGCACGGCTTGCACATACTAATTCAATTGTATTTTTTAAATGGAAAGACCTATACATACTTCAAATAAAAATGTACTTCAAGCTCTTGACGTAATTACTTATAAATGATCGTTTACTTCTTCCAGAATCAAGGCGTCTTCAGAAAAAATGAAACAATATATATCAACCACACTACATTCTACACCTCTGCCTTCTGTTCTTTTATTTCCATTTATACACCGAATTTCGTTCGTAACCCCGACAGCCGAAACCACACCAAAGTACAAAGTCTCGGCCACTCGACCAGGCGCAAACCAATATCACATACAACTCCAGTGTTTGCAAAAATAATGAAAACGCGGAAGTTCTACAAAATATTCAGTCCAAAAATAGTGGTAGATAAATATATTCTAAAAGCCACGATATTTTATAAACATTCATATTCTACAGACCCCTAACCTTATCTTATTTAACCTGACCTGATCTTGAGACTTGGCATTGAAGATAGAAGAACATAAGTTGGATATGCAGTCTGGACAAGTGCATATGCAGTCTCATCCTGGATGAAAATGATGCATTCGCTTTGATAACATTAAATGATCGATTTCTACAAAATCAATTAGGACAGGTTTTGGAACTGAACAAGATATTGATGGTCCCTACGAATATCGAACTTGCTTTTTTTACTTCCTTTCTTTTAACTCGTGGCGTCTGCTTACTTGCTGGCTTGCCGGGTGAAAAACTGGATCAATTTTTAACCCTTTTCCCGTGATCCAATCTAGTTGAAACTTGGCAAGTAGACTCGGGGCGACGATCAAGAAGATCTATCAAATTTTCGTTATAAAAATAATAATAATTATATTATAATTTCGGATTTATAGAAATTTTATTGGTTTTTTCAAATTGGAATCATTAGAAAAGTTTGATTACTAGCGTAGTGGCCTGATAACGTCGCGGAATATTTTCTAAATTTGAATTACTCCGTCGGTATTCATAATAGGTACTTCACTGCGAATGTCGAAAATCTAAATTGACTGACAAAAGTTTTTAAAATTTAATCTTCAAAGCATGAAGTGTCTTATCAAAGCTCAAAACATCTGACATTTTAGAAATATATTAAATTACATACTGTAAGTTTAGTGTTATGTTATATGTTTTAATTCGTCTTTAATTGTTGTTATATTTTACAAAGAAAGGGAGTATAATAAAAACTTGGTTTTTATGGGTTACTTTTATTATTTTGAAATTTGAAAATAAAATTGATTTTCCTTTTACTATACTCTATCCAATTTAATATGTAGGGCTTAAAAGCAAAGGCAGCAATACCCAAAAAATTTTAAAAAATATTTTGAATGCAGTCACCGAGGATTACTAATTTAAAATGTACTGAATTCTCGATCTTATATAGGTGCCTATCACTTCCAAAATCATGTTTCCTATAAATGTATAAGCTATTTTCTTATAAAATCTCGAATTCAGTACATTATAAATTAGTAATATAGATAATGTTTTAAAAAATTGAATTTTTCTTTATTTGAAGCGGAATTTGTTTCGTGCTAAGGTCCAGTGTGTGACGTCACTTGACTAAGACGACACGGCTCGTATACGCGTAGTGCCTGTGGTGAGACATTTTCGACTGGGTCAAATGACGTCACAGTCGGCACAAGTTACAGTCGTATCGCGATAAAATACATAAACTTAAATAATTTAAGAATGTTTTGTGTTTGTACAAATTATATTATAACACATATAAATGATATTGCTTTAAAAAATGATAATAAATATAGATACCTCATTAGTGACATCTGTATTTGATAAAGAGAATGAAAAAGCTTTGGATGCCGGTGGCGCTAATGTTAATTACAACACACATGTAAAAAAGGTTGTAAAACTTAAATATATATACAACTTCCAAAAAATTTGTATACGCGGTATTCTATAAAGGATGGAAATGGTGAAGTGTATTGTGTAAAGTGATCACTTAAGCCAGCCGTACGATAGGTCGTAAGCCCTATGAACACCCAAAGACTTTCGTACCTACTTTTACATAAAAAATATAATTTCGTCTCTACGAGTCATCTATAATATATCTTGATTAAATAATCTACTTCTAAGTAGTTTTTTGACAGATTTCGGAAAAAAATCACTGGTTTGTTATTAGCGTTGGTCTATATTTTAATTCCATTAAGCTAAATATAGTATTATAGTATTATTAGTCCCCCAAGATTAAATCCTGGGTGCGCCAGTGTACAAGTGTACCCGTGCTTGTGTTGGGAACTTTACGGATTCCTTGAATTCTTATCGCTTACCATTTGAACTCAAAGTACTTAACTCAGTTTTATCGTAATGTCCGAAGAGTAAATACTGCGAACACTGGATTCCGCTGACGCCAATTGGTCAGTGACCGCTCAGCAAGGAATACGTATATATTTTGCTCGTCCCCCGGGAAATAATATATCCAATATATTATTATAAGCCGACCTTATAAAAATTCAGGGGAAGATATCATAATATACTACATCAAAATGAATTCGTGGTTCATCTTGTGTTCCTTTTTGGTATTTGTAAAAATGACCGTTGGGGAGCAGGTGTCATTTTTACCCTGTCCAGACGAAGGTAAATATATTAATTATTAACTACATGTGTATAATAATAAATATTCAAATATTTTTAAAGCTATTTATTCATTCTTTCTCAATCTTTAGTGCAATTCCTACATCACGAAATATTCCTGTGTATGAATCAACACGAGAGGGAATATAATATACAGGGTTATTTGTAAAACATTAAAAACCTTGCAGGACTATATTCCTGCCTCGATTATGAGTCTAAAATGTTTAAACAGCTATGATCTAGTTTGCATTATTTTTTTCAATATTTCTGACTTATTTTTTTGTAAAACGTTGGACTATCATAGTAACTTATGTCGAATACAAAAAATGAATTCCCTTTTCAAGTTAAAAAAAATAATAAAAACCTTCCAATTCCAATCGGAAAACATTACAATTGGAATTTCTTCAGGGTTTTTATCATTTTATTTAACTTGTATTGAAACGAATGAAATAGTTACTGTGATGATAGTTTAACGTTTTCTAAAAAAATAAATCAGAAATGTTTAAAAAAATGCAAACTCTGATATTGCATAACCCCATAACTATTGATGTCATGGCTGCTTGAATATTTCCGATTCATAATTAAAGCAGGAATACAGTCCTGCGAGATTATTAATGTTTTCGAAATAACCCTGTCACTGGGGAACATAATTTATCTGATTTATCTCAAAAATAGCTGCGTTGTATTGCTCTATTTGTCTCATGAACAGTTGTCGATTTTCTATCCACTATTTTATTCAATTAGCTTTTAAAAAGGATGTTAAATTAAAATCATTTAAGGGTAGTAAAGTTATTTGTTAAAAAACCGCCAACGGAAATTTTGAAACAACACCCAAAAATTCATATTTTGTAGGTACACGATTAATCAATTCATTCATTTTTTTTTAAAATACTTACGTATTTTTCAATTATGAAAATATACTAAGGGATTTAAAAATATAAGAACAAATAATTAATTATATTCAAGAACAAATACTTTAACTGCAGTATAAATGTATCTTACACATGCGCGAGGGGGGACATTTTTCCGCTTTGATCCACTCCCCTCTCCTAAGGAACTAGTTTAGTTAATCTCTGTAGATATTTTATACTCTGTGGTACGGGATCGTTTTTCAATTTAAAACAATGAAAAATCAAAATTCAAATAAAAAATTAAAAGCTTGTTCAGTGATTATTCCGCTCAACCTGATAATAGACGCGCACGTTTATGAACTACCGGATAAAATTTGCTTTATTCGCGTTCGAATATTTGGAATATTAAAAGTTTTTACTGTTTTTAATTATAAATTAATTAAGAAAATCGTGTTTGTACCACCGTATAAAGACTTCCATACATGTTTCCATACAAATGTCTCTGTGAGACTTCTATATCTCAATTAATAATATAATATTATTCTGATTGTGTGTTATATTTTATGTTTTCAGAAACAAAGTGCGAAATCCATAACGTGAGTGTCGATCCCTGCAAGGAAGCTGAAAGCGGTGACCCCTGCAAGATCAAGCGTGGAAAGTCTGCATCCATCTCTTTTGACTTCACACCTCGTAAGTGCTTGTGATGTTATTATTTATTGGCCGTTCATAAGAATTGCTTTTAGATCCGATTTTACTTATTAAGGAATCCCTACCGGCAATAACAGTAAGCATCGCATCAATTTCATCTATGAGTGAAAGTATAATGTTACATTTTTCTCTACGTCTGATATTTTTTTCAAAATGAAGGCTTTATAAAAATGAATATAAAATTGAAAAAAATCAATCAATGAAAAAAGTAATGGTAACCTATGTAAAGTGAGCCATAAAACGGGAAATATCATTTCCTATCACGCATAGAAAAAACTACCTAAAGGGAGAGAAACACTATTTCATTTGAGACCGCGAAATTAATGAATTATTTTGGAAATTTCGTTATTTAGGTATTCGTTATAGCGGAATTTGACCTATGTGAACCTTTATTCTCGGTTTTATGGACCACATAATTATAGTGGTCTCTTAAATTGTGGTTAATCAGTGGTACGAGTCTATCAATATAGCTTGACAAATTAAAATCCATAAATGTTGTAAATAACTGATAAGAGTATTGTGAGGTCTAGAATATTGCCATGACCTCAAATCAACGAGGATGCTGCAATACCAATTCTAATTAATCTAATTAATATATATTAATAATCATTATCTTTGATAATGTGTTTAAAAATAACAAATATATAAGTAATATCAAAAATACTGTCGCAATAAAATATTACTAGCAGTTAAACAAGCTAGCTGTTGTCGATTACTTGCTGCTAGGCCCTGCTGGCGGCTATAATGCACGGTGCGCGGCCGTAAGTGGCCGCTGCGCGACCATTAGTGTTCGTATTTATGGACCGCGACCATTAGACCACTATTGTCTGTATTTGGTTATCGACTGTACTGGCGACTGCGCGGCTGATAGTGGCCACCGCGCGGCTATTAATGTCGGCGAACTATCGCCCATTGCCTGCTGCTTTTCGTACGATTTAGTTATTTTTCAAAACTGGTAATGGCAGAACCACACGCTGCATACCGCGTTGAAGTAATCATAATATAGATGATACGTCGCCGTAAATGTGTTCGAGTTAGACACATTTCCAACCATACGTGTATTCTAACCTAGAAATTAAACGTCAAAAATATAATTGCCTGCAGAAAAAATAAAATAGACGCAAGAATATAAAAATGTCGATGTATCTCGCTTTAAGGTCACTCGAATGTTAAAAAATGTTTATATGATATTTCTACACATTAATTAATATTTAAATATATTTTAAAATAATCTACACCTCGTACACCTCGTTCAAAAATCAAAAAATCGGATTTTTTGATATACGAGTATATCGGATATATATCAAAAATTGGATACATATCCAAACTTTTTTTCTCTATTTTGCACACGTCGATTGATACACACTGGAAATATTTAGGAAATTTATGTTGTACATGAATTATTATTTATTAAATAAATTAATTACTACATTACATACTGAAAAAAGCTAATATATGAAATTATTGTATATGAGTTATAAAAGTTGCTCCTTCTAATACAGTTTTACGAAAGTTTGTTTCTTTGTGTGAAATAAAAAACGGATTATATGAAACAAATTAAACTGTAAAAACAACCGTTGCACTATTTAAAAATACAACTATCGTCATCTGTAACAGCCGCAGATATAAAAAAACTGTAGCATTTTTAAAATACAACTAGCGCCATCTATTAACGACCGCAGAAAGTTTTTTTGGATATATATCAAAAATAAAAATCAACGTGATATATTTCGGGTTATGTATCATGATATATATCCGCGGATACATATCCTCGAACCATACCTCGTTCTTTAAAAAAAACATCACGCGGTTTGATTAATTTTTAAAACTGATAATGGAAAAACAACGCGAATCAATATAAGTTTCATAGATTACTGTGTTGGAAAATGGTGCATATTCGTTTATTTTAATATACCGTGCAAATAAAATTTCGTAAATACCGAAGAAAAGTTTAATATGTATGACCAGAATTAAGTATTTTATTTCGGAATAGTGAATCAAATACGATTCTCGTGGCCCGTGTCTGCCTCTCTCTGCAAACGAACCATAGTCTGTCTTTTTAAGTGACTGCTTGTTCATTATTCTCTGCAGTAGAATTTACGATTCCTACGTTTTCAACATTTGTTAATAAAAAAAGGGCCTACGACAAATAAAAGTAGCGTCACTTCAAAAATGGTAAACTTTTTGCCTTTTTGTGCCATTTGATGCCATAACATTTGCGATTAATATGCCGAAAATGTATATTAGAAACAATTATTAATATTAAAAACATTATTTAATGTATATCAACCGGCGGCGGATAGGTTCGGCGGGACACTGAAGAAATCCCTATAGGCCGACGGATTCGATTTTTATCTATATTTTACAAAATATTATATTAAAATTCACCCTCAACCGAACGGCAATCAAATTCCGAATAAGCATTTATCTTTTTTTGCATTGCCTATACTGATTGTACAGGCAAAGAATAATGATTATCTACTATAAATATCTGTACTATAAAAAGCTTATATGTTAAAATCAAGAGAAAAAAATATATTGAATGAGATTGCTTATGACGTCATTACCGAAGTTGGACATGCTTATTAACCCGGTGGTAAAGACACCTGGTATTCACTCGCCTCACTCCTGGAGACAAGCAAGTTAGTCGTATTTTCATGACAAAAGCGTTTATCTTAGACTAAAAATATTGCTATGAAACGCATTTCATGGATGCATCTCTTTTTTTTAAAAAAAAAGGAGAACAGAGTGCGTTATTAAAGAAAAGATTACTTAGTAAGTTTCTAAATAGATTCATAGAAAATGATTTTTTCCGCATTCGTTGTTACTTTTCATCCAGTTTACTTTGTTTATTTTTTTATTTATCTTAATTATTTAGCTCTACACATAATGTTGTGTGGGCTAATATATGATTTCACCTACACATATTGCATTCCAACTAATCATTTAAAAGTTTTTATAATAAAACTTTTGCACTCCAGTTTAAACCTCCTTATATTCTCGATGTTTTGAATCTCCTTTGGCAGGCTATCGAAGATTTTTATACCTATATACAGTAGCCGGCAAACATCTTGAAATTCTACGGCGTAGTGGGGGGAACTTTGCGCATCTACCTTTCCACCAAAGAGACCCAAATTTCGTCTTCTGCGCATTCCCCCACCACGTCAAAGAATTTCAAGAAGTTTGCCGGCAACTGTACATCATACAATTTTGTGAGGTGTTTTTCTTTTTCTTTGGTAGTCTTTTGTTGTCGCTTCCTCTTGTATTGTAGGAATGAAAATCCTTATTCAGCTTCATCCTGTCATCAAAGTATTTGGGTACTAATCTATGTTTAATTTTAAATATTTGCATTACATTATATCTTATTCTGTGATTTACGGTTTGCAGTACTAGGGCATTCAACATTTTTGTTATTTTAGTTCTCCTATTACACTTCACTGTTATGCGCATCGCTCTGTTTTGTACTATCTGAGTTACTTTAACATTCCTTCGTTGCTTATAAATAATATACTGGAACAATAATCTACGTGTGGGAGAGTTATTATTATTATTAAAATGTGAATAAAAATATGTTGCTTTTAAACTATTAAAAGAAAATTCACGGGTCGGCCTTAGATCATCAATCTGCCCCTGATATCGACCATTACTGGCTATTCTCTGAGACGACGGATCAAAGTCTCATTTGTATATACGCACTCTATAGTGTACAAAGACCAAATGTCATGTTTTTATCACATGTAATTATTGCTGGAGTATTTACAAAACTCATTAGAACCCAGTATAATAAACATAATAGAGTAGGAGCCAGCGACCGCCAGACTTACGTTACAGTACCAAATCTGAAATATTTTGTATAATAGGTAAGAAGGTTTGGATATTATGACCTTCGAATGCGGGGGATTTTGGCAGATAATTGGTAATACAGGTCCAAAAAATGTGTAAGTAAAATGGTAAAATATAAGGTATCGGGTACCTAATATTGACAAATAGTGACCCGAATACAATATGCAAAATTCAAATTTATTACTTGATTATTTATAGAGCTTTAAAGCGTCTGGCGGAAGGACCGATTTTTTTAAAATGATTTTTAAGGTTTGTAAATGAACTTTTCAGAATTCTCGGGAACGGAAATTCGCAACAAAGCCTATTGGACTGGCGGAATTGTGGATCTGCCTTTCATCGGCATGGACAGCGACGCGTGCAAGTGTGTCGGCTGTCCGCTGGTTGCTGGCGCCAAGACATCGTACAACTATAAATTAGTCATATCGAAGAACCTCCCAACAGTGAGTAATACTTGGTTTTTGTATTCTACAGGACATGCCTACGCAACAGTTGAGCATGCTTAAGTCTTGATAAAATATCCAAATATTGCTTGATAGATACAGTACGGCCACTGTATGATGGCACTTTTGACGTTTAGACTTACATGAAGTTTCGTAATTAACGACAGCTAAACATTAGAGGACAAATGCCATACTTTATTGCGCGAACGCCAGAGTAGTGATGTCCATCAACATTAAATATGGAATGAACGAAATGATTCAAAATGTTATAGGATATTGATTGCCTGTATAATATGCGTAGAATATATAATGCGAATACAACGCAATTGAATTGATATGGGCTCAAATCAAGGGATATGCAGCAAGGCATAATACAGAACCTCCATTTACGAAATCAAAAATGTTAAAATTATTAGAAGAAGCTTGACAACGTACAACTCAAACAGACTGGGCTAATGTAGTGAATAGAACCGTGCGACGAATAAAGGAAGATTACGAAGGAGATATTAGAATCGATAATATTTTAGATAATGATATTATAATTAATTTAGGAAATGATAGCAGCGACGATAGTTCAATGGAGAGTGATAGTAATGGGGATGAATCAGATTGAAACATTCAAGTAAATATTTTTATCTAAGAAAAATGTGTTTAATTATTCTTCTATAACCTTTTTTATGTACAAAGACTTTCTCAACTCACACCGTGCGACGAATTTTTTTTTCGACTGAATTATTTCGTTAATGATTTTAAGTGTGTCACAACACTATTACGATCTGTCAAAAGTGCCATCTTAAGATGGCTCAAGTATAATAATGATGGGAAGTTTCGTTCAGTCGACCGTATATCCATTTAGAAAGACAATCGCATTGGTATGTGTAAGTAACACAATAAAACATGTAGAGCTTTACCAACGTAAATTGGCGTGCGGCGACGTAGTTAACGTATTTGCGCGTAAGCTGTCACATCTTGATTTCCAATATACACTGAATTATGTCCAAAACAGTCTTGCAACACCTTGCAGGTGGTGCAAGAACAATTGCCAATTTAGTTTTAAAGTTTTGCGAAGCTGAAAAAGCAAATAATGGACCAATATCACCGTTTGACAGGACTTTAGAAAGAGCGGCCGCCATTACTGGTTTGTTTCTTTAGTGTTGCCCGACTAAATTTCTATTATAATATCATAAAATATATTTGTCAATGTACAGGACACTCTGTATATTATGTATTGTGTAATAAGTTTACACCCTGGCAACTTCTGTTTCGCGACAGTGACGCCCTCCCTCGCACGCCAATTTATACTGGTGGCATTCTAAGCTGTACATCGTACGCTTAGCTTACACGATTGTCTTTCTTAAATGGGAAAGGATCTACTACCCCGCCAAAAATTTCATCATTTATTCGGGAGAAAATGTATGCTGCCTGGGGGGAATAGAATTAGAATTGATTGGATTTAGAATTTAGTGAACGAGATTTCCACCAAAACTCATGGTTCATTATTCACTAAAAAAAATTGATTCACGAATACTAATAAACGGTAACTGAAACGGAACTGCACCATTCGATCGTTCAGTAAAGTGGACGGTTCAAAAAAACAGTTCATTCATAAA
Organism: Agrypnia vestita; assembly: GCA_016648135.1. Lineage (NCBI taxonomy): Eukaryota > Metazoa > Arthropoda > Insecta > Trichoptera > Phryganeidae > Agrypnia > Agrypnia vestita. Next base: position 25,954 of record JADDOH010000027.1, read on the forward strand.
CGACTCATAATCATTTATTCTTATTTCATTATTTTCTTCCTTCCGTTTACTTATTCTTTCCTTTTATTTTATCTCTCTTACATTTTTAATCTTTTTAAATTATTCTTATCCCACTATTAATTTTCATAAGTTTCTCACTTCTTAATAAAGTTTTTAAAAGGATATTTGTCTTCAAAAATGTTCTCAGGTTTTCAGAATATTATGGTTTGAGTTTTTTAGGATTTTCGACTTGTTTCTCAAGTAAAATGATTAAAATCTTGCAAAATAATTCTAATTTAATTTTTTGCAATGTATTAATCATTTTATTCGACTTGCATTAAAGCGAATGAATTTTTCATAACCGATATATAGTTCAACTTTTTGCAAAGAAAGACAGAAATATTGAAAAAAATACAAAAACTATAACTATTTATATTAGGAAATTGTTGCTTGAACATTTTTGACTCACTATCAAAACAGGAATTCAACTGCAAAATTTTCGCTACTAGCTATGGGACAACCTGCATATGAAAATACGTTTATTATATCTGAGCTGCGCGATCTTGCAGCTCATGAAAATGTTGAGGCAGAATTTTTCGCCCATTATTCTGAAAGACTGCAAAACTTTTCACCTTTTCTAAAAGCAATATTAAACTTCTTAAAAACTAAACGCGTTTCAAATATTTCTATGTAGGACGAGTATCATGAACCTGAACCATGATATTTGTACATTAAATTAAATTGAATACCTCACTTTTCCACGTAGAAATTTACCGCACAGCATGTAAAAAAATTAACATAGCATACGGTACAGGTCATTTTCATATTACAATTTATGTGTCTACTACATGTTTTTAAATGCCCTCCGTTGAAATAAATAACATATGTTTACTTTCTTTTCAGAGAGCATTCGATGTCAAATGGAAGTTGTGGAACGAGCACAACGAACAGTGCTGCTTCATTATCGAAATAAAATTAATTAGATAAACGGATTATTTAAGAATGATAACTAGTTTTTAACTTTAATCAACTGTGTTTGTGTGTGTATTTAATGTTTATTTATAAGAACTATTACTAATTTTATATTTTAGAACAAAATCAATATGTTATCCGTGCTGTGAAATATATAAGTAAAACATATATGTATTTTTTGTTCTATTTTACTATTATTGTACAGGGTATCTCGTAGCTAAGTAGCAAAATATTCGACAAAGTCTTCTTCATTCAATTGAATGGAAAATATTCTTTACACTTTGCATGAAATGTCCACAGTTACAGAGATGAGCGACAAAAGAAAATAAGAGTGTAAGAGGAAATAATAATGCAGAAAATTATTTTTATTATATAGAAGGAAAAGAACAAAATATTAAAGATAATAACAATATGAGCTAAAAACAACTGTTCAGGAAAAAGAAAAAATATATAAAAATGGGGTGAATAAAAATAAATAGGGTTGCAAATTAAATTAAATTAAAAGTTAAAAAATAAAATAAAAGTCTCCCTTTAGGGTAAAGAAAAAAGCAATGGACAACTTCACTACCGACAGACATCTCCTTCTTGAGCATCGTTGGTACAGTGAATGGTATGTACCGTATGTGTGGACCGTTCTAAGAGCAAAAGCTTCCTTATCGGTCTTACTCAATCGTCTCCAAGTTGACATTTTTTTACACTACTTTGCAAGACAGTGCCGCCCCGCAGCGGTCGTATAAACGCAGCGGACGGCAAGGCCGCAGGAACAAGTCAGTCTTTTCAAGTCTCCACCGTGAAAGAAGTCTTTATTAAAATAATGTAGTGCAAATAAATAAAATAAAATTTAAAAAGTTGTATAACTTAAACATAAATGAAATCATATGTAAAATAAAATTAAGTAAAACAGAGTGAAATAAAATTAAACAAAATGAATGAAAGATGCGTAAGCAGATATCAATTCTGTCAATAAAATATCCATAATATAATCCATAACCTGTTACGAATAATAGTACACAGAAGGTAAATAACAAATACAGTTGCCGGCAAACTTCTTGAAATTTTTTGGCGTAGTGGGGGAATGCGCAGAAGACAAAATTTGGATCTCTTTGGTGGAATGGTACATGCGCAAACTTCCCCCCACTGCGCCGTAAAATTTCAAGATGTTTGCCGGCTACTGTACATGGAAGAATTCAAACACAATTCATAACAGGGAGTATAAAGTGGAAGACTTACCTATTATAATCTAAATAATAGGAATGAGTAATAAGAAAACGTATAAAGACAAGTATGTACCACTTGAAGTCAGATAACGTTACCCGCCCCTCAAGGGAATAATAAATGACAAAACAAAAAGACGCCCTAGGTACAATAATAAATGGCAAGTTATTTATGATAATATTACATTTATTGCTTTCAAACAGCGCGGCAAAATAGTTTCGTTCAACATTCGGCCGCTAGATTGCCGCCTATCTGCAAACTTTGCACCTGACGTTTAATTTTAAAACAATGAGTGACTTTGCCCAACTATTAATAGCTTCAACTAAAAGTAAAATAATGATATTAATAAAAAGAGTAGTGGCATTTATACGAATGTATGGATGAAATTTGTTAATACTTTGCGGAAGTGCCATTTTACTTGTTGTCGATTTCAGCCGCACGTGTACTCAAGTATGCCCCCACTCCACGGCCGCTGCCGTATCCGCCGTACACCTTTAGCACTATTCGTTTTTATTTGTAAAAAAGATAACCTCGTGCTAACAGGTAGAGCGCGCCCGTCCGGCCCGTGTTCTAGCCGCTGGTTCTTCGCGTTGTTGGCCGCTTAATCTCCGTTTTAGCCGCCAAAAGTACGTCCTTCGCGGTGACAGATGTTTTGACTTGTCAGTTGATAAGACTGTTTGTGTACACGTTGAGTTAGATAAGTAGTTTGTGTCAATATTGTGTCGTTTGCAAGTGTCGCGGACCGTATGACAGCTAGGGTCTGCGCGGCTGGCTCTGTTTGTGTTCCCACGCCCACCGAGACGAATCTGCAGGTGAGAATAATTATTTCCAGAGTAAATGGCGCCATTTAAATGCGCTAATGACTGCTTGTGGGAAACACCTCTTCTTCCGTTCGAAAGTTCACAGTTTTTTCGCTACACCAAACTCCAGCGCGTCAAAGAAATGTATCAAAGTAGATAGGTACCTACCTACCTCTCACGTGTGTATAAAACGTAATGTACGATTTTATGACTGGAAAAAGTGATGTAAAAAATTATGATTCGGTAGTTTAACTACTTGATTACAGTTTTTTGTTGACATGGCGAAATTGCTCTAGGAAACCGTGAATTTTTATTGAATTCATTACCAATTTGTAGTGCCTACATGTCCCGAAGTTCAAAAGGGAAAAGAAACAAAGGAACGCCGAGGTCTAAAAGGGATGGATAATTTTGCGAGAAAGATTGGACGGGTTATTCGGAGCGTTTCCGTGCGCTGGCCTCTTTCATCCTTCATAATTATTGTTATGTATTATATTATGTACTACCTAGAAAGTCAATGCCGCCTGGAGCCGGTCGTGACTTCGGCAAGATACAGTTTCTAGTTCGGATATCAGCAACTGACTTTCTGGTGTTGGAATTTTAAATGGACATAAAGTTAGTACTTGGTAACTGTGAATACAACCTCTCGAACAAGAAATATTGATATATAGGTACCTAACTATATTTACAGTGATTATTGTTCACATTCGAACTAATCTTTATACATATACATATATCTATAATACTTACTTGAAATAAAATAAAAATAATTACATGAAATCCGAAAACATTAAAGAATAAAATTATTTGACTTTAGATTTCGACAGAATAGTTTTATTTTTAACAATATTTTTATATGTATGTTCTCAGAACACAATTACTGGATTTTGTCCACAGAGGAGTAATTATTAATTAAGGTAAATTATAGAAATTTCACAGAGACGAAGCTATTTCTATGGAAAACGCGTATGGAATATAATTATCAGCTGCGAAATCTATGTAGATAACCAATGTCATGGGAAGGACCATAGATGTCTTTAGCATAGTCCATTAGAAGATAATATATAGATAAGTTTCAAGATTTTTATAATGTTTGGATGTTCTTATGATGGAATTGATGAACGTTGCATTGTATAAAGTGGTCACTTAAACCAGCTCATACAGGTTGTAAGCCCTGAGCCATCGATACGAGACTTCAATCCATTTTTCTCGTATATAAATTAGCTTCGTCTCTTCGGGAGATTTCTATAATTTATCGTTAATTAATTAATCATCTCTGGGGGCAAAATCCAGTAACCGTGTTCTTAGAACATACTAGACTTTCATATAAAATATTACTTACGAATATATTCTATTCTTCTCAGTGATTTTTGTGACCTTGTAATCTTATCGGAGGCTATTGTTTTTCTTGATATGATGCATATATTGATTAGCACTCAATATTATCTATAAATACCTCTCAAATTTTTAGATGTTGCCGGCAAATTGAGTACAATCTTATACCAATGAGCATTCTCCATCTTGCATTTGATATACAAAGGTAAAAAATTTAAAAAAAATTATCGACATAAGTCTTCAAAAAAGGTATTTTGAGAATGGTGAGCCGCGTTTTTCCTTTTACTACGCCAAAACGATACCATACATCAAACATTCTAACATTTCAAATCCATGACAATGATCGGCAGATGTCTAACCATAGACGTACCAGTATAAATTGGCGTGCGAGGGAGGGCGTCCCTGTCGCGTAACATAAGTTTTCAGGGTGTAAATTTATTACACGATACATAATGTACAGAATATCCGGTGACCGGTGTCGGAGCCTTTAATAGAAATTTGGTCGGGCAACACTAAAGAAACAAACCAGTAATGGCGGCCGCTCTATCTGTCGACCTGTCAAACGGTAATATCGGTCCATTATTTGCCTTTTCAGCTTCGCAAAACTTTAATACTTCATTGGCAATTGTTCTTGCACCATCCAGGACTGTTTTGGACATAATAATTCAGTGAATATTGGAAATCAAGATGTCACAGCTCACGCTCAAATACGAGAATGAACTGAATGATAGGGCGAGGGGTTACCGCCGGGTGCGGGCGGGGCGGGTTTTAGTTCCAAAGTCGCCGCACGCCAATTTACGTTGGGCAAGCAATAGCTAGGCTCAGTTAAGTGACCAAATGCGAAGGAGCTCCAAGTTCTACGGACAAATCCCTCCCGTTCCAACAAAGCTGGTAGCTGGTAGTAGCTAGAGTGGAATGCCTTAACTCTCATTGAGGTACTTCATAAGCCTTGTGCATAGCAAGCAAGGCAAAAAATTATTGCAACTCCCATTCAAAAAGAAAAAAAGTTAAGTTGTCCATACTTTGGTATTACTTTAGCATGACGATCGATCAGCTAACGAGTCGATCTAATTAATCGATACAATACAACAATACAAAACACAATAAAAAAACAAGATTTTTTTTCAGTTAGGCCTCAGGTAGACAAGGCTGCCTGAGAGATGTTATATGGAGGAATAGAGATATGAGAACAGATAGCAGGTACGCATTTATAAGACCTGTATGCGACCTTTTCTCACATATGGTATTGAGGCGAGGGCGGACACTGTCAAGACAAAGAGCATGCTAAGAACAACTGAAATGAGAACTCTGCGCTATTGCTTGGAAGACTCCGCATGATCGCGTTAGGAATACAACAATCCGGGAGGTCTGCGAGGTTCGAGATGTGGTCATATGAGGGTGACAGTGTCGATGATGCTGGTACCAACACGTACAGAGAATGAGAACAACAAGATTACCATACATAGCTCTGCGCGGCGTATCAGATGGACCGCGTCTACCAGGGAGACCCCCGAAGCGATGGAGAGATAGCTGGAATTCAGCATCACAAGAGGAAACTACTGCGCAAACAGACTCTAAATAAAGTTGAAGAAGAGGAAGAAGAAGAATTTTTTCTATATTCTAAACCCGTTCTGCCGAATCGCCGCGAACTGCACTGTTAGCCGAAGATGTGCCCTTTGTCACTGAGTTAAATGACATATTTCTCAATCACACAGGATGGGAAAATTTCGTGAGTCGCCTTATGTTTATAGGGTTTCGTGTATATTAAATCAAGAGAGTCAAGTGTGCCATTTTAGTAAAACGATTGACAAACACTGTTCTATATATATACATTTTAAACAATATTGCATTCTCAACAGCTGATATTGATAATCAATAATACATAATTTATCACGATCGTTTACATAATATGTACATTGCCATGTACAGGACGGCGGGAGACGAAATGAAACACTATAAATCAATTCGGTTAATTAAAAAAAATACGAGTATAATTTCGTTGTGAAATAAATTATTTCCAAAAATTTCTCAAATTAGCCTCAAACATTGCGAATTCGGTCAATACAAATAACAATCAATAAAAAAATATCGAATCATACAAAAGTACATATATATATTTTTAGGATAGAACGATCCTCATAGCTTGTAATTTTTAATTTCAATTTATTTACTTTTTCATATAACATTTACATTACAAACAAAAATTTAATTTATAAATGTTATAAATAAGTTTGAAATATATAAAAAACAAAAATAAACATTAAACATATATAAAATCATTCATATCAAAGGCTTAGGAGAATCCTGCTTCGGAAAACCCTCTCAGAGACATGGAACAAATTTATATCCAGAGTGATATTGTTCAGCATAGCAGCAGCTCTTCCAACAGGCATAACCATTGACAGGTTGATCCTGTATATTGGAATGTGAAACAATCTACACTGACGCTGTCTAAGGTAATTGTCAGGAACATGCAAACTAATGCTCCGCTTAATTTCAGGATTATCAATCATCAATCGATAAAAATGCGTAATCAAATACACATTCCTTCTAGTCTAAACTATTGTGGCCAAGCATACCCTAGAGGAACTCAGTCGGGTAAAGCCAAGGATAATGCCCTCTCATGTAGAGATATCTTAGAAACTTATTTTGTACTTTCTTTGCCATAAGAGAGTACTTAGGCTCATGCGGCCCCCAAATCATCGAGCCACTCTCGAGTCTACTTCGCAATAAGAATGTGATATAATTTCATTCCTAAATATACATGCAAGTTGTTAGTAAGTCATGTCGGTTACGTTCGAAAGCCTCACAGATATCCAGGTTTTTCATAATGAATATATTATTTTTCATATACTCGTTGTATGCGTATTTATCAAGAACGCTATCTGCCTGATTAAAATGAGATGTGACGTCACTACATTGTTATATATCATTTACTCAACTACTATCATTATGTCCATTCTATTGCGAATTGTCGTCTTTTGGTTCTACATCTCTAAATTCGTTCGCAGTTCTGTGAATTCCATTAACAGTTCTCTCCCAAGGTAATATGTTCTCTCTCGTTATGTAACCTCCCGCGGCCAGGAATCAACCGGTTTGTGAACTTGCATCGCGGGCTGTTGAGGCATGGTACGTCAAGGGGACTCAATGCCTCTAGAAACACACTGGATTCTGTTTTACCTAGAACTTTTTTTACACGATTTTGATATATGACGTTGCAAAAAATTAGGAGACCAAATAATATTTTCGAACTGTAGATTGTTTTAGAGGCGCACGTTAGTTGCAAGGAAAGTAGTGACGAAGAAGATGGAGGTCCAATGGCAGCGATTTCAACCCAACACCAAATGATCACAACGTACAATAAAATGTGCAATTTCACAGAGATTTGACCGCTTGAAAGTCATGCGAGGCATTCCAAGGATAACTGAATTTTTATTAAAAAAATTGTTGGAAATTTGGTACGAAATAGTACACCACCCTGGATATGATGAAAGTGATTTCGTACCAAAACGTGCTTAAACGTTGTCTGATAGACAAATATAGTTACGTTTTTTTAAACTAAAAATAATGAATTTTATTTTTGTCCATCAAATATGAAACCTAACGGAGAGAGTGAGAGCAAGGATCCAGACTGCCGAGATGAATTTTTTAAGGGGGGTAGCGGGAATCATACTGTTGAACAGAGTGAGAAGTGTCGACATAAGGCACACACATTTGGCATGGAGGTGGCACAAATGAGGTGACTTGGATATGTGCGAAGAATCCCAGAGGAACGAGTACCAAGAAGTATGCTCTTGGCAACCCCGGAAGCAAGGTGACCGGGGGGTCGCCCCGGATTAAGCTGGGAGAAACGACAAAAAAAGTGTATGAAATCAGAATACTGGTTAACACATATCGAAGAACCTTGTCGAGTATTTGGCCCCTCGACCCTACTAGAACAAGGGGATGAAGATGATGATGACGATGAATTTTATTTATGTCTTAAATAAAACGGATATTTTATACGAACCGTATATTTTACTGAGAAGCAAATCTCGACGTTTCGCTGTAGTCTTATTCAGTGTCATCAGGAGAGCGCCCTACCACGGCGGAGGTGTAGACCGAACTGATAAATTTTATTTTTTTGATGTTCTGGACTGATTTTTGTGCAATGAAACCTATCTCCTGTTTTTATTTATTTTACTGCATTTTTCTAAACGGTTTTTTATACACGGTATTGTGTGGAACGTATCCACCGTGTAAAAACACAATCCGGTGTACTTTCGTCGCGATTTGTATTGTATAAATGCACCCGACTGCTGACAACCAGCTTACCAGTTAGAAATTGCATCCAAAATTAGCATGACGAATTAGATTCATGGATCACTGCAAAGGTACCGCGATATGTAAATATTCCAGTGCAAACACGGTGCTCGTTCAGACGTCCGCTCAAACCATTCCTGCTGACTTTCCATAGAAATCTATAATGGCCCGTGTCCACGAGATGACAAACGATGAGATTTTGTTGAGAAAAATCTCAGTACCAAGTGTACTATATTTCACGTAGACATTCAATTGTGCGTCATGGCCTTTTCCAAAAACGGGTCGTACTTTTTAAAAACATATTAAATGATAATGACAATATGGTATCGGAAAATTCGTAGAAGATTGAACGAATTCATCGTACGTAACAACCGTGTTTTAATCCCTATTGTGTAACTTTGAACACTTCGTAAATTTTAGCGTAATGGACATTACATAAATTAAATACAAATTTTTATTTTACAAGTTGGTAGAAATCGGTTTGTCAGATACATATACTAATTTATTCATCCAAAGTGTCCAAATATTAATAAAAATTAATGCCAATATATGCTCTACAATGATATAAATATTATATTTTATAGATAAATAAAATACATGTGTAAGACTACTTTTAAGTTCAATTTATACACGACTAGTTTAATAAAGAAAGGAGTGCTGAGATGGTTTGGCCATGTAGAACGCATGAGCGAGGAAAGGATGGTTATGGAGCGAGTATTGAAGGCAACAGGAATAGAAGGCATCCGCGAAAGACCTGGCATGATTAGATACTACAAGTATTGTATGATGGCCCTGTTAAAGCCTCAACTACTGTAGAGCTTGCATGAGAAGATGTATAAATGTAGCCGAAGCAAAAGTGGTGTACCAAGATAGAAGAATATGGCGTTCTTTACTCTCTGCCTACCCATTCGGAGAAACGGCGTAATGGTTAATTAGTTAATTAGTTAGAAATCAGTTTGCTTCACATACATGTATTAATTTCTTCATTCAAAGTATCCAAATATTAAAATAAACCCAATATTTCCTCTATAGTGATAGAAATATTAACATTTGACACATGTGTTATTTCTCTTAGAAACTACACTCGTACGTAAATAAGTACCGTCTATTTTGTTTAAAATGACTAAGATAGCAATTACCAATTATAACCAATCATAATATCTTGTTATCCTGAGAATAGGAGGAATCTTAAGCTCAAGTTTTTACGTAAACTTTTTTTTTGCGTTTTCTGCGGACTATCGATAAAAGTACACGAAGATCACAATCCTCAATCGTTATAAAATGACATGTAAGTGGACATGTATTTTGTGGAAGAAAATAGTAGAAGTGGTGTTGTACGTTTCTTTTATAGGCTGTCTAAGCCTTAATAAATAAATCAGAGTTGTGCGCCAAGACAAAACCGACTGTCATTAAAGCTGTTTACGGGCTCATTTTAATATAGGTACGTATGATCACTGTAATTAAGATTTTCACAAAAAATATGGAGATTTTGAACACACACAGAAAAAGATAACTCTTGGAACCAAAAGGAAACCTGACTTCGTCTCCAGGATTCCCTGGCCGCGAATAATACGTATGTTTATCCGTGTCCAGTTGATGAGCATTTTTGCACTTAGTCAAAACCCTGAGGCTGGGAAAAACCTTAATGATTATTCACTAACGTGTATTTCAATTGAGTAAAATTTCGCTGTGTACGTTTAGTTCCGCTTAATTTTTTGTTCTTTGTTACGGTTTTTGCGCGATTTAATCTCATGCCACAGATTGCAACATTCCACTTATTATATGAAAGTGCTCTTTTCCCCCCACTTTCCTCGTTGAATCATCTTATTTATATCTCATGGTGTTCTGTATATAATTCTTAAATTTAATCCACTATATCTCCTTCCTTCTGTACTACTTTTCCCATTCCTTTCATACTCTTCATCATATATTATCAAATCACTTTGTACTGTGGCCAGAAAAACTCCAGAGTAGACTGGCCAAATCATTGTTTTGGGTTCTTCCAAGGGCTTGATTTTCAAGAATCTTTCCCTGCATTATAAGATGCAAAATCAGATACTTCTCTAGATGTCTCATTACATGTCCGAGATATTAAAGTTTTTAGATTTTTATTGTTTTCAATACATAGCTTCTTTTATAATTCTATCCATTCAACATATTTTAAGCATTATTGTTTAGTTCTATGAATGCTTCAAGTCGCCTCATCATTTCTTCTGTTAAAAGTGATTACATATTGCATTTTATTATAAATAATTAGCGTCCTCGATAGCTTAGCGGAATGTGCTGGTTTACTGTTTTTGGGGTCACGGGTTCAATTCTCTCAATTGCAAAATCTGTTTTTATTCGTATGTCAATCAATTTGCATTTTAACCACTGTGCGTATAATAGTTGTAGAGCTATTAAAATTTTCATTTATCAGTTATTGCAAATTGCAAAATATATTTTTTGTATAAAAACAAATGCAACCATAACATTTTTCATATATGTGTACCTATCTATATGATAAAACATATTAAAATCAATTAAAATTCAGATAGATTGTTATTCTGTAATATTTACTAATGGTCATTCATTTCTATATTATTCTGCTATTTTACAAGTCGGTAGATAGGTTTTTTATGAATATTAATGCGGATTTAGGCAGACCTTCTGTTGTTGGAAACAGGATGATAAAATAACTTTTCAAACTGTATGATTTTTTTCAGTTATGAATAGTCAAAATCACAAACTTGATTATGATGACTATTCATAACAGATCTGTAGAAAGATTATTATGATGTAGAAAGAAATTCAAATTAATTTAAAAAATAATGTGCTTCTGTCCTTGCCTTCCCCTTTGTCGCCACAAGCGAGTACGTCCTGCTTGTTGGTGAATATCTTCCATCAAGTGTTAGTATCGCTATACCATTAATATTCTGATATTCTGTAATATAGCTCGCTATGTGCGTATTATTCCTTTCACGTGAACAATCTGCCGCATAGATGATACTCCACGTGATCTCCGTTCTACCACGTTTTCCACAACAATTCTCTTCTCCAGACTTTAATTTAAATTATTGCAATGCGGGTAAAAATCTCTTATAATTTATATCGTGTCGTGTAAAACAGTTATAGGTACCAATTATAATAAGTAACTAAATAACTTTATTAATTTTTACAAACAGACCGTCAACAGGTCATTATTGGCCCTAATAAATGACCCTGGAGAGTTTAGAGTACAAAGTATGAATATTTTATGAACATTTTGAATATGATGTAATTAAACAATACACTTTTTATGGCAAATTAATAATAAATAATGACATAATGATAAAATAAATTGTATATGATATTTAGAATATTTATATTTTGTTTTGGGAGAAGGGTTCCAGACCAACAATTTATTATGTATATCTCAAGTTGTTTGAATGCTTTAGTTTTTCTTAGATAAGTCGCCTTCCTCGGCTACATTCCGCGCTAGTGTTTGCACATGGTCACGTTATTTTCCCAACACCTTTGTTTACTGAACAAACTAAACAAATGAACCTATATACGACTTGTGCCACATAAATAAGATTACTGGGTAACAATGCCAGTGTTAATTAGCGCCCACTGGTCGCCGACCATCTCTTAGAAGGGCAGTATTTTATTTTCCACTTTGAACAGGTAAAATGTGGCTACATATTGTGAAATATATAAAAATATGTTTTTTATTATGCTGATAGGATTTTACGACCTTTTTTTTCAAGTATTTTAAGATATTAATTATTCAAAAAAATGTTGTATTTATTTATGTATGATCAACGCGCTTTTGGGCTTTTATATACTTTACAGGTAAGTATTTTATACATATGTAACACTGCGTACATATTTTTATTAAGTAAATAAACGATACTGAAAAAAAAAATTGTTAAATAAACAAAAACAAGCGATAAAAAGTAAAAACATATTTAAAAATTAACAATAATGAAAACAAATAAAAAAACGTCTTTTTGATACCGTTATTGTTTTATTTTTTTATAAAGTCGTCGACCTCATGATATAACCGTCACTTTCCAGCAGTAAACGAATTTATAGAAAATCATATTCATATTAATATGTATAAAATACAAGGCATTATAGATTTTGATGCTAAAGATTCAATATTCGTTATAATTAACCTAATTAGTTGTGCTACAAAAACAGAATAAACCCAAAATAGGATGACAAATGAAAAAAACTAATTTCGACAGAAAGGTTTCATCCGTACACGAGGATTTTGAGAGTTGTTTACCTCTGAAATAGGTTTACATTGTTATACTTTTATGGACCAAATCATTATTTTAATCCATCGTAGTAAAATTACAAGAATTTTTTTGAACTAATGAAATATTCGTCTCGAGAGAGAATGAATTTGAGGCAGAACTGTTCAAATGTAGATAAAATACTTGACATAACAAAACACTACGGTGAAAATTGTATGAATGTATTATGCAGATTAATAATTGTATTTAAAATAGACGTCTAAATTAAATTATGTCATTATCTCGTATTACGTATCTGACATCCCTTTCTTTTTCTCTCGTATCTGTCTGTACCTTGGTTTCCCAGCGAAACTTTCGTTTCCCATGGATATAGAAAATCTATACGATATACATTGATGAGGTATTCAAAAGGTGATAATCAAAATGCACATGATTTGATACGCCCCCTGTTCTATTGTTTGGAGGCTGCGAGGTTATATCGCCTATGTTTTCTCATATCAATTAACTTATATATAGCTATGCACATTCAGATCGAACTTGTAAAATGTATTACAGACATTTCATTTTTACCGAACATTATTTTATAGCTAATTATCTGATGTACCCGGCGTTGCGCAGCAAAAAATAATTAAGGACCCTTTAGAAGTTTTTAAAGATTTGACAATTTTACTAGAAACTCCTTTTAAATCACCTAATTCCACTCCCTTAAATCGCTAGGGTGACTAATTATGTGATTGTTATTCGATTGTAACGATGATTAATTAGAAACTGATATTTAGTTTCCAACAAGCGTTGGAGGTTTGATTTCTAATGTACCTTTATGACGAATAACAAATTATCAATCGAACACAATCGTGATGTTAATGTTACGGTTAAGCTCATCACCACGCTATGTATTTGCTAAATGATTTTAAGTCAACTAAATGTTTGCCTCAGCACGGGCATAGTCCAGTGAGGCAAGCATTATAAATACAGTTGTGTTTTTTAATGTATGTACGAATAAATAAATAAATAATAATAAATATATAGGTCCTGACAGGCCTAAGGTTTTCGCCCTGAGAAGGTACCCATAGCCCTTTTTTTAAATAGAGATGCGAACACGGAATACGTGTCACATCAATATTCCTACTATTTTCAAACTATGCTAAGTCTGGAGTGAGATTCGAACCAGCGACCTTTGGATCACAAGGCGAGAGTCCTAACCCCAAGACCAACAAGCTACTTTACTGTGCCGTTTAATCTCGCCAAGCATCGCGTGCATACATACAGGGCATGAGAGCATAACAGAACTAACCCACAATATTTTACAGGTAGATTGCTGCCTAAATTATATGTAGAAAATGTTATAACTAACCATTACGCCGTTTCCCCGCAGTGATAGGCAGAAGATGGAACGCCATACTCTTCTGTCTTGGCACACCACTTTTGCTCCGGCCGCATTCATACATCTTCTCGTGCATGCTCTACGGTTGTAGAAGCTTTTAACAGGGCCCTCTTCCAATAACTGGTTTAGCTGATCGTGTGAACGTGTTACAATAAAAAATGCAATGCTGTTTTTACCTCAAAGCTGGAAATTCCCTTCGAAGGGAAATATTGTATGGGATGTACAAATTGGTAAATTTTTCACTGATTTAATAAACAGTTACGCACCTGTTTTGCTTCTCTTATCATTATTTTATAACTCACAGATTATTAACAGGTCATTAATGTCTAAGATAGATAAGTACAGTGTAAAAACATTTTTTGACGCCTATCACTTGACACGCAACAGTCCTCGTCGTAAGTGAATATTGCGAATTTGGTTTATAGTAATCATGTAATATAAAATAACAGCATAGACTTATCCTTACAGTAGGTACATTTAAATTTCCTATGTCGAATTGTTTACAGACTTGGAAGTCAGGCTCTGTTTTCTCTTCCGTATTTGTACTCTTCTAATCTAATCAATGGATTAAAGGATATCCTAGTACTCCTTCGTTCGCTGCACACATAGCGCTTCGTTATCCCTTCATCGCATTATCCCATTTAGGTACCTGTAATGCTTGCATCTTTAATCTTTCTTTGTGTGGATATTTTGTACAGGTAGTCCAAAGGGAGTCTTTGGTTAAGGGATATCTATTTGTATTATATATATCTTAGAATATGCCTTTTTATATTATTTAGACTGGGCGAGATTACATTCTAAAAACCCAGTAAAGGGCTCACTAAGGTTGTTTTTTCTCGGCCGATGACTTACGCCTCTCAAAATAGATAAATCCTTTCTAGGGTCTGAGTACGCGGGATTCTAAAACTTGTAGAGGATTATATACGCAGTTATGTGATAAGATTTTGTAGGCTTCGTCTGAGCGTTAGTCCCATTTGTTAACATTGCAGAAGGATAGTTCCAGGGAGATGGGGTCCGTAGGTAAGATATTGTGGGGAGCAAGAGAAGGGGTGCTATTGAAGATTGTTAATAAAAAAAGGAGTTTTGAGAAGCATAGTGAAATTTTAAAATGATTCTAAAAAATCTTGAATGAATTTTTTTGCTATCATAAGGAATTTATGCATACTAAATTGAAGGTAGTTGCTTAACTAGATAAACCTGTTCTAAAGCAACCACCTGTACTTGGTATTATTGAAATTTTGGTTTTCGTATGTTTTCTTATTTTGTACTAATTATTTCTTAACAATAATTCGCCTTGAAGTTTATGCCAGATAATGTCACTTAGTATCAAATACAATTTGGATTATTTATTTTTCTGAAATAGAGAAGCGAACACGGAATACGTGTTGCATCAATATTCTTACTATTCTCAAACTAAGTCAAATGCCTGTGCTATGAAAATAGGACTAACTTGCTGGTGTCCTGGAATGGGGCTCGAGTCACCGATTATCAGCTCACAAGGCGAGCGTCACGACCACATCACCATCAAGCTACTCTATTGCTGTATGTGATTTGCTTTAAATCATATGCTATGATTTGTTATAAAAAACTGATAAATGAAAACCTGTATTATGCTTCAGGATATGTCCTTCAGTTGTCGTAAAATTATCGCTCTAAGCCTGGGTATGACGCTAAGTGGTATAATGCTTGCCTAGGACCTGAGCGGTTGCGAACTGACATACGGCTATTGAATTACTGCAATATCTATGAAATCTTCACGAATTACTGTTGCAGAAGTAGATAATATCTTCAGACATACATGGTAACCTTTTTGAACCGATGACGGTATTCATTTTTACATCGCTTGTAAGTCTATTGTTCTGGGAAAACAGTACCGGGCTCATCGAGTGGGGCCATTTTACTTGGGGCCAGCACCAAGTAAAATAATAGTTTGATTATTTTTTGCTCTTATTTATTTAACAAAAAGATCATTTGTAAATAAATAAAGCGCTGCAAATGCACCGTTTTATTAAACAAAATAGTCTCAATGCAGTGTCGTGCAGCGCATATAAGCAAAGATTCTGGGAAACAAATATTAATCAAATAATCCTTATTTTAAGAGAGAGTTGATTTTAAATTTAAAATTCCAGCCGTCATTCATCCTACGGTTTTATTTCCGACGTTTCTGTAACTTATTTTAATTTATCTCACTTGTTTGCGTCCAACAAATTTGTTCCCTAGATCTAGTCAAGTCGAGAAAAAACCCGTCCTGAATCGTGTATTTTGACTTATCTCTATGTCTGCGAGTTTTTTGTAATAGACAAGTAAATTTTTCAAGGAATAGCGTGTTTCTTCGAAAGGTCTTATGCCAGGTGAAAACTGCGTACACGTTACTTGCAGAAATGATATTTTTTACAAATTCCACCCAAATTTTTTGTGTGAATTCTATTTCTCTTTTCTATGGTGAATTTCAATACCATCTGTTAAATCATAATGATTATTTACGACGACATTGCCATCGATGATATCATAACATGTTTAATTTATTTTTGTGAAAAGAAATGTATATCTGAATTTAGTATTATTCCCGATTAAATTATATCTACATCGTCTTCGAAATATATTGAAAATTTTTGCCGTTTTAACTTTATATAAAATATTTATTTATTTTGAAAACGTTGTTTAGAATACTTATTTTATAGTGCAGTTATTTTTTTGAATTGAAGCTACTCAGAATAGTTCATTATATGTTAAAAAAATTCAAAAATGTGTACACCGTTATAGGTATATGCTTATATATATTTTAATAAAGGATAGTCGGTCACAGCATAACCTAAGTTTATACCCACTGCTCGCCACTTTCTCAAAGGTATACGTTATTTTTTATCGGGAAATTATGATGTCGCTTACCTCCTTAACTGTTGAAATATTTAAAAGTGTAAATAATATTTTCCATTAAAAATTTAAGGACGAAGATTCTCCCAACGTTTTTTCTACTAGCTACGAGACACCTCGTGTATCTTTGAACAAATAAAGAGAGGCTCCAAAACAATCGAAGATACTCGGCCCCAACTTCTCCAGTGCCGGGCCTGAATCAGATGCGATCGCAAGCCCTGGATTAAATTTTAATTAAAAATTAGAATTTCACTATTCTTAGCTCTGGTTGTCAACACTTCGTTGTAAACAGATCATTGAATAGATTGCTTTAGAAATATAAGCTAGGAATTCATTCCACACGGCAAATCCGATAATTGCTCGCTTGTTAGAGATGCAACCGATTGTAGCGATTTGCATTTAGAGCAAGGAATAGTTGAACGATTCACACGGTGTAAAATATTGGCGTGTTGTTGAGATCTTATCGTCCGAGATGTTGGAATCGAACGCAGTGAGAATCGCCAGCTCCGTGTGCTGGGATTTTTAGCGTAGAAACTGTTTATTAGCAAACTTCTTGGAAACAGGTTAAAACAATTATTCAACGTTTTCGCTAAACGACCGTCACCAAACCAGGTGTGCAGTGCCGCCCCAAGTCACTGTATGGCCTTTAGTTTAGAAAGAAAATACTCCTTTAATTTTTACAAACGCATATAATTAACACTACATTTTTCAAGCTGTTAGAAAAAAAGCAGTTTTATTTAGGTTCTTTCGTATTTACAAAAAATATAGCAAACAAATATCGACGGTCCCTAAGTATACTGTAGAATCTGCAAAATTTCGATTTTCGTTTTACTATCTTTAACTATCCAATTTACTCTATATTTTCTGACAATGTTGGAATAAAATTAAACTTTTTGAAACATTATCCGAAAATATAAAGTAAATTAAATATTTTAAGATTGTATATATTCGACAATATACTTAGGGACAAACAAGTATATCGACGTTCCCTACGTATAGTTGAATCTGCAAAAAAAATTTGTTTACTATCTTAAACTGCAGCTACTAACTATTTATTTAATTCCCCACTGCAAATGCTTCCTAGACTAGCAAACAGATACGAGCAACTGGACGTCTTTGCCAATAACTGTATTCAAACTGTTATTCAAACATATATTAAAAGGTGTATTGAAAGATTATTAGTATTTTTCGAATTTGACTTAAATAATTGATTTGTATTTATATGTATATTTTTTATTATAATATGACTTTCAAAGCTTGTGCTATATCTTTTCACTCTACATTATTCCTTTTTTTTGTGTTTGAATTTCTATAATATTATGTTTTTCTTATGCTCCCGCGTTGTATATACTTGCTTTTTACTTTATATTATATTTATCTTTATATATTTGTATCTTTATTTTAAGTATTTCCTTTCCACTTTATGTCATTATTATGTTTACACGTTATTATTTTTGTATTTAAACTATATATTCTGTTAATGTATAGTTTTAATGTATATTTTACCTATCTGTTGTAAAAGCCCTGTAGGGCTAAGTTAATAAATAAATAAATCATCCAATTTACTCAATATTTTTTAAATTTTTGTTTCAAACTAAGCATATATTAAATGATTTTTTTAACATTATCCGAAAATATACAGTAAATTTGATAGTTCAAGATATTAAAATGAAAATCGAATTTTTGCAGATTTCTTACCTTCTCAAAATATTCCTTACATACGTGTTAATCTAACCGAAGGTTAACGTGCACTAAAGCTCCCACCAAAAAAGATCAAGAATTTGAGGGTTGGGAAAACAAGACGAGGTGAGGTCTAAAGGGGTCTTGTGTTTTACCTAATAATGCCTAATCAAACAAAGGACTATATGGAAAGTATATTTGATTTTATTAATTAGAGGTATATCATTTTTTATGGCTTTCGAATGTTTTGAATGAATGAAGTGCTTGTCCTGACGGAGAGACGGGTATGTCTCGAAACCGGTAGATTAAGAATCTTTGTAAGTGGTTATACGCTAACATAACTAACATTTTCTTAAACTGCCTGACCTGACAAAGTTAACGCTTCAAAATTGAAAATATTAATAATACAAGTTAAAATAATTTTAATAAATACATTAAAATAAAAAAGCTCTTTAAGCAATTATAACCGCTTCTCTTGATATTTTTTAGGAAATACAGCCTCACAAGAACATTTGTCGATGATATATAATTATCACCTAGACTTTCGATGAATTGACAGCACAATCATAATGTATCTAGAAAAGGAAAGTTGAAAAGCAAGTCACCACCGGACATGGAGAACGGCTGCAACCTTTCATCAGTTATGTGAGAGTTGTGAGACCAATCTCGGTCCAGCGGCCATCCAAAGTCCCCTACGGTCGACAGTGGCGACTGCAATTTTGACGTTCAATTAAATGGACGTAACACGCAAGCTTTATCGAGACCTTCACTTCCATTTTGCCGCATTAAGTCGAGTGCAAAGCCTATTTGAGAGGTGGTACTGGATCTTAGTATGGTGCAAGATACAATTATTTACTAATATGGATTAATTGATGAGTTTATTATTATAATGGGCATGCTTTCCTAATTTATATTTAAATATCTGTATTTTTCCTTGAACTTTTATATAACCAGGCTTATATATACGAGTAGCTTCACCTGTTTGTCTGGACGGATTGTTTTAGGGGAAGGTGGTGTCAATAGTAACAGGTGTCGATTGTAACAGTCGCCGTATATTTTTAAATATTGGTCATTTAATGGGACAAGCAGTACCGTCTATTAGACGGGATCAATAGCTATCAAAGAATGCCATTTTGGGTTAACATCAGTTTGAAAGTATCGGTATATTGTATATCATCGTATTTCGGCCTAGTGAAGTAAAAAAATCATTAAATAGTCATCTTTTTGTATTTGTCAAATTGTAAGTATTTTTTATTGTTTTATTGTGTGTTAGTATTCAGAATATTGTTTATTATCATGATGTGTTTATATTTTAACGGTTTTTTTAATAGTTTAAGATAAAACATAACCTCAATGCAATGTAGCGAAAGGTGTCAATTGTAACAGTGTAAAGGGTGTCAATTGTAACATGTTACAATTGACACCTTCGAGATAATAATGTAATGTAATTGGATGTTAATGTCATTTTGGGTTCCTGGTTGTTAAAAATGGTTAAACCTAGAAAATGAAAGACAAATAGGGGAAAAACATTCAAAGAAACTTTTGAGAAGGCACATTTTTATAAAAGATTTTATAAAAAAATGGAAACGTGTCAATAAGAAAAGCAGCCAAGCATATCGAAATATGACACATATCTCCTCATAGATACATGTAACGCATCAAAAAAGATGGATCTGTCCCAGTATTAGGATATCTACCCCACAACAAGCTATTATCTAATCAAAAAAGAATTAGCTGACTACTGTGAATTTTAATAAATTTTAATTTTTTCATTCCTCACTCTATCGACCAAAGATTTTACACACAAGCGTCATAGTGACCGCATTTCCACCGCATTCAGTCTACTTTAATTCCTCTTTTGCCATTTCCAGGCTTCACTTCCATACATCAGGGTTGGCACTAGAACGCTATTATGTACCGCTAGTCTTGCTTCCTTTGACAGATTCTTTTTGGCCTTAATTGCATGAGGCTCATGCATACATGAGGCGAGTGTTGAAAGCAATAGAAATAGGGGGCGTCCGTGAAAGATCTGGTACGATCAGATACTACAAGTATTTGAGGATGGCCCTATTTAAAGCCGCAAACAACCGTAGAACTTGTATGAGAAGATGTATGAATGTGGCCGAAGCAAAAGTGGTGTGCCAGGATAGAAGAGTGTGGTGTTCAATCCTATCTGCATACCCCTGCGGGGAAACGGCGTGATGGTTAGTTAGTTTGTTAGTCAAAATAAATTATCAACAACTATTACTTCAATAACATCAACAACTCAACTCTGACATATCCCACTGGTTGGGATGAAGTTGGTATGGCTTCGAAAGATTAGCTGATTGCATTTATCAGAAGGAATCCTTCGTATTGAGTAACAAAGCTGCAAAAAATAAGCAAGAGGTAAAAGAAGAACAAAAACTTGTATAATAACCGAGAAAAAAGAAGAAACTGATGATGCTTTATGTTTAATTTGTACCAAACCATATTCAACAAGCAAAGAGGGTTGGATCCAGTGTTCCTCCTGTAAATTATGGGCGCATGAGAATTGTGCCCAAACCAAACAATAAAATTATGTGTTTCAATTGTGAATCTGATAATGATTGAGCAAATTGAACTACTTTCACGGTATTAAAATTGTTTAAGGGAAGCATATTAAATTAGATTTTTTTCTAATTATTTTATTAATTTTGGTTTTTATAATTAGATAATTTGTTTTGTTTTTATGTATCTTACAACTTTATAGTCATTTAGTACATAAAAATATACCTAATAAAAATCAATAGATACATTATGTTTTGTGCGACTTATGTTACAATTGACACCACGAGTGTTACTATCGACACCACTGTGGTGTAATGTAACAGTTTTTTTCTTTTTTTAATTTTCAAATAAACAAAAATTCTTAATACTTTCAATTTTTTTAACCACACACTTAGTAGTTCCTAAATATATGGAAGTGCTTTGAAAAAAAAAATCAGGTAATTTAACCGGTTAATTTTGTTATAAACCAGAATGTCTATTTTGTTACTTTTGACACCTCCTTCCCCTACTCAATATTTCACCCGCTTCTTAGTGTCCAATCCAACTGAAATTTTGCGCACAAACGTATTTTCGATAATGAAACATGAATCAATTTATCCATCAATTAATTCATTTAAATTTTATATGTGAAATTAGTTAATGAGCTCACCAAAAGATGGTGCTAGTTTTATACCGAAGTAATTTTGTATGAAATTGTACACTTCACAAGCGCATTCAGAAACAATGAGTTGGAAATTAGTTAATGAGTTCATTTTGTATTAAATTATATACTTTACAAGCGAATTTTACTTCGCAAATTATTAGTATAATAAAATAAATTTTCGGCAAAAAAAATTACCTTACTTGGAAAATAAAAGCACGCATTTTCCTTCAATCAACAACAGAATTCTGTAATCTATATGTGCTGCGATACATTTCGAAGCTACGTAGGCATTTAATGTTAAATAATAGTGGAAAATTACTCGTTTTAATCGAAATAATGACCAAATCATGTCGAAATGATTTATTAATGTATAGTCATCCACTTTACGTAAATACTGAAAGTTTCAGAGCTCTAGCTAGTCGGGAAGTTGGTGAAAAATCAATTACAAGATTCCACCACAACAAACAGACATTGAGAGTTAAATAAAAATATGTAAAAAGATTATAAATATATTAAACAAAGTAAATGCACTGAAAAATATATAACTGTCGTCAGGACTCCTAGGCAGTAGAATTTTTTTTCGAGAAAAGATTTGTCCACTGCTTTTTAGTGATATATTATTTTACTTTATTTGGGAAATCGAACAGCTTATTGAATTAAGTTGAACAATAATACGGAATTTTTTTGCCTATTACATGATTCTTGAAAATTATCACAGACTGGAAAATGATTATCAGCAATCATCAAATGGCAGCTAAGTGCAATTAAAAAGTAAAGCTCAATATCCAAGCAGACGGGAAGGGAATAAATTAAAATCTATGTATTTATATGAAAATCTTAAGTGGTATTACCATTTTATTTGATTGTGGTAGTAAAAAATAAAGTTTCTTGAATTGCCTTCAAGTGCAGTTCTGTATGGAGTTTTTATTACAGTGTTTTATTTATTTTAATTATAAAGAAACGATATATCCCGTAAAATTATAAATAAACTATTTTAAACATAACTTATTAAAAAATTTAAAAGAAATTAAATGAGTTAAATGGATATATATGTGTATAGAAAAAATCTGTTTATCCAAAAAATATTTGGTTACCACTAGGATGCTGATCCAGGACACTTGAACTATTTAAGGTGTAACTTATATGTGTTAAACGTTTTATTGATACGTAGGTGGTATTTTTCTAAACGAAGATATACTTTTTCCATTTATAAAAAGCTGTGTTATATTATTTTATTTTTGAGATGAATCAGTGCAATACATTTTATTTAATCCGGAAGAATTTCGACAATACAATATTTGTTGTGTAAAACTTCAGCAAAACAGCAGAAACTTTTAAAAATTATTGTACTTGACTCACTATCATTCTGGTGGTGAACCATTTTATCGGTATGTCCTTGTAGAACTGCGTGATGTATGGCCTATGTTCTTATATTCATGAATTTATAGCATAAAATTCCGCTACATAGTTGGATAAGTTGCGAAATGCGACCCATATTGCCACGAATTCTTTGGAATCTGTCCAAGCTGTGTGAACGCAAACTTCTACTCACAATGCCGCAAAATTCTCACTAGGTACCTACTTGCTTACAAAGCCTCTGCGTGTCGTGCTTAGAAGAATCATAAATCTGTATCAGACATACATGTATATATAAAGCGCTGCATTAATTTTTAGAAAATAAAATAATGTGCTTAATCTTCTCTCAGATATTTCATTGAAACTTATGAAATATTTTATTGATGGATTTGGCGTTTCACTGTAGAGAATCATAATGATAGATTATTAAAAATACTGTAGAACTATCAACATTAGATCAAAAGCAAATCGTCGCTGTCTATCTAGCTATAAATTTTCTGAATTTTCGAACCACATCATTGAGAGTAATCATTCTTTTTATTCATGTAGGTACTATTAAACTTTTCCATTCCGTCACGCGTAAGGATAATAATAAATTTACTTTAACAATATTACCTTTATTAACTCTTCTCCTTTTCTCTCAATATTCCCATTATAACCACAATCACCTACACCTACACCAGTCACTTCGACTCATTTTCTCGGTACCTTACCATTATTTATTTTTAACTTAATTGTTTTAAATATCAAATTGGAAATCACCAATTGGCTACTAGAAAAGAATGGAAAAAACAGAAAATCTCTTCATGATCGGTACGTAAATAAATAAATATTCAAGAACAAATATATTTTAATAAAAAAACAAAATACGCCTTGCGCCAATACATAAATACAAAACCAACCTTCTAGTATTACATTTATAATTATAATCAACCCACTAATACACAATCATTGTTTTCAAACATGTCTATTACTTATCGTTACGTAGATATCTGCAATAAAATGTATAAATATTAGTACAATTAGTTGCGATATTTTTTTAACTGTATACAAACGAGGTACTCTGATACCTAGTTGAGTAGCTTTAATCCACAAGAAATAGCTGCTCTGTAAAAAATATGTATATTGGAAACAAGGATTTTCTGAATCAATAAAAAATTTATTAATTATTTGAAAATTTACACTTGATTGCAAACTAGCGAAGGGAAAAACTACATTTCAAAATGAAGACTACAACACACGTTCATCAGTTTGAAGACTACAAAGTGTACACTACAATTGTAGTAAAAACTACTTGAAGTGAAGTAATTGTAGTACTACGAAATGAAGTGAAGTAAATGAAGTGAAGTAATTGTAGTATTACGAAATGAAGTGAAGTAATTGTAGTATTACGAAATGAAGTGAAGTAAATGAAGTGAAGTAATGAAATGAAGTAATTGTAGTACTAGTAAAGTAAATTTTTAAATGAAGTGAAGTACTTCAAATCGTGCGAAGTGTGCACTTCAATGTAATGTAGTACTACATTGTAGTAGTAAGTACAGAGCGGACCCATCACTATTGCAAACACAAGTCACGATGCACTCCCATTGACATTTCGCCCCGAGATAAAATCAACGAATTCAATGAACCAAAATACGGATGGTTTAAGCTACTGGTTAATAGAGACGTGGATTTGAAAAGTATTATTATTATTGTACTAAATATACATATATTTACCGGTTAAGTGCTCAGTGTAGATCCGATAGTAACAACGCTATTACATTTGATTTGCAGCCCCCAATTCCTACTCTGGTTATTTTTAACGATAGCAAAATGTGAAGTTTTCAAAACTATTCTGCCATGTGTCATGGTCACGGTTGTGATGGATATAAGTGTTACCGACATTTATATCCATCACAACCAAATAGCCAAACCTGTTATAAATATTAAAATTCATCTGAATTCATGAAGGTATATTATTTTTTATTTAGAGAATTAACCTGTCATGAAATGGATAGTTTTTATATTATTAGTGGATTTGGCGTTAATATTGTAGAAATTATTTATGATTTAATTTTATTAGTTGGAATGAATTAATTGGAAATTTACATTAAATGATGCACAAAAAAAATTACATTAAACATTAAATAAGTTGGAAAACATTAACTTCTTTTTACCTCTACGTGAGTTTACTAATATTTTTATATTTTACTACTTAAGTTTCTAGAGTAAAAGAATCTCTCATCGACAGGTGAAGTGTTTAACGAGAGTTTAATAAGTCGATAATTGATTCTATTACTCTCGAAACTAAAGTGGTTAAATATAAAAATATTATTAAAGTCATGTAGAGGTTACAAAGTTGATGAATAGTTTTTGATTATATATTTACAAGTTAAGCGCAGGCCTGAAGCGCTCCAACATGATGCATGTAGAAACATGGGTGCATAGAAAATCTGCTCGTTATGGTCCAGACAGCCTGCCTTATCCTCATTTATGCATAGTCCTCACCTTCTTACATACTAGGTGATTTAAAATGATCCATCAACCATGGCACTCTTTCTAAAGGCTCTTGTTTACCCACTCTCCTTTCATCAAGCATTCACTCCACGTCGAAACATTATGCGTTACTATCGCATATTGATTATGCTCATTTACACGTAACATTACTGCAAGGAGCTTAGTGAGGTAAAGCAACAAGTGTAAACTGTTACTTATGTAATATTTTATTATTAATTAATATACATCAAAATTACAAAATATGAATGAAGAATGCAATAATACATTTAGAAAATAATTGGAGCATTAAAACAAACAACAATATTAAATAATTAAATAACAAGTCCTCAGACAGAAATTCTATGCTGGTATACGGGAACATTAAAAAGAAAAAGAAAATAAAGTGAAGTACCTACATATATTATCTATCGTCACATCTATTTATTTATTGAACAGTTTATCTCCTCCTCAACACAAGTCGTGTGATATGTATATACAACTTCCAAAATTTGATAGATATGGTAGTCTATCATGGGTGAAATAGTGAAATAGAAATTACATTGTATAAAGTGATCACTTAAGCTAGCCGTATGATATAGGTCCTAAGCCCTACGAACACCCAGAAAGACTTCCAAGCCTACTTTCCCATATAAAAATATAGCTTCGTCTCTATGAGACATCTATAATATTGCTTGATTGATAATGTCCCCCCGGGGATAAAATTCAGGATTGTGTTCCTGTAAAATTTGGATATACTCAAATTATTCTGAGTGGTGTAGCAACCCCTTAATAATAAAATATAAAATAAAATAATATTTTTATTATATTATATTTTTTTCTTTTATGTATTTCTTTATATTTTTTTGATATATTTTTCTTTTCTATTGCTTTAAATATATTATATTGTATTATATTATTAAAATATTAAGTGGTAAATTCTAACTGCCCCAAAACAGGTTTAACCTAGTGGGGCGTTATAAGCTAAGGAAAAAAGTTTATTTGTAATTTTGTTAACATAAATTAAAAAAATATAAGTAAAACAAAATTGTTAAAACTCGCTGAAATTTGAACTCGTCCTTTTTTCTGTAAAATATTTAATGTGTTTATTTATCTTTCGTCTCCAAGATTGCCTCGGACGCCCGTTCGATTTCAGCCACTGCCGCAATCATTAAACAGTCATTAGTCATTACCAACACCAAACAATGGCGCGGCATTGTGCACCACCGAGTTCAATCGGACCAGGGCCCGCCCGTCTCCCTGCACACGGCGCGGAACAGGCTCCGCCGTTTGTTGTGCGTGCATTATGATCTGGTCTAGCGGATGCTCGCCAGGGCGTGTAATTGACCAAAAAACTGGACCGTTTACCGTCGCACGTAGCTTCAATAATTGCCGGACTTCTTCGATACTGCTGACGCCGCGGTGGCGTTGTACATTACGCGTCTGCGTCACGTACGCACGACCTTTTGAATGAGAGATAAAGTCATCGAGTCGGGAGCCACTTCGGTTTGGCAAAAAATGGTTACGGTGTTCATTGATCCGCAATTCATTGATCCATCGTGTACACAGCTAGTTTGTATTGATTTTTTACGAGATTTTCAATTTTTGTTTTCTTCGTATTTGCGATTGGCCATATCAATTTTCTTGTTATCTTGTATTTGATATTATTGGATCAGCCCCGATCATAAATCCGAGCGTAATGCATGTTAACTCTTGTATTAATTCGCTTAATGATATCAAATTCACCAAATCTTCCCCTCTCTTCAATATTTCCGTTACAACTACCCTTCCACCGTTCACCAGTAAATCCAGTTCTTTTTGTCAGTACCTACGTATTAATTATTTTTATTTACATCCAAGCCATGTTTTCTATATTTGAATGTATTTAGTTTAATACTTGATCTGTCTATGAGAGGTTCAATCGTTCTAGAAACTCGAGTAGTACAATGTATAATTAAAGTCAAGTATATTAATAACATATATATTTTCATTCCATCCATTTTGAAGATAATAATGAATCAACAAAGTTAACCATCAATAATATACCAAGTGAAAACATAATTAATTTATTTTTAATTAAGGATAAATTATAGAAGCCTCACAGAGACGAAGATATTTATTTATATATGAGAAAAGTGTAAAAATATAAATGTAAAAATATGCACGAATATTTAAATATAAAATTTAGTAAAAAAATAATTCACACTAAAATGTACGTTTAATCGCATCAAACATAATAATTTATTGTCTGTCAGTCTGTCGTAAAGTCCGTAAAATTACTGGAATTAAAACATTAGATAATTCGAGTGTGACACGCAATAAGCGCGCGGCATATTTTGCGCGGTCACGCAAGGCAAGTCGTTATTACTATTTCCCGTGGTTTTTCATAGGCTGGTAACTAAAATATAAGTAAATATACAAATGTAATATTTGTTAATTTAAGATTACTAAATAATTTACTAATTATCTTGTTCATTCAAAAAGAAAAAGTATATTGCTTTCAAAATTCCGTAAATCAATTGTAGATTTCTTTTTAGCGACATTAACGATATTAAAATAATTAGCGACATCTGTGAGGAATTTGGGGGAATGGAAATGGCTGTCACAGGCCGCGTATGAAAGGTGGTTACAACACACATATTAAGTGTGGCATGCAATTCAAATATATACACTTCCAAAAAATTAGTAGACATGGTATATTCTATCATGGGTGGAAATGGCGAACGTTACATATGTGTAAAGTGATCACTTAAGCCAACCATAAGATAGGTCGTAAGTGGTATGTACACCAAAAAATGACTTCTATACCTACTTTCCCACAAAAATACAGTTTCGTCTCTTGAGACATCTATAATATAATTAATTGATTAGTGATGGTATTTTAACCGGTGACACACTAACCGTTTTTTGAGATTTGTATGTGATTGCTTCGAAGATTGGCAACTAATTTTTTGCAATTCGACGGGGCAACCGTCGGCATTATACAATAATTGTATCTTTGTTCTTAATGATCAGTACGATCAGATACAAATATCAAATAACTGTTCCGAAAATAACCAGTTAAAATAACGGTTTTTCCATCACTATTTAAAATTAACCGATCGGGAAAAATATGATCTTTTTTTAATTTTTTACTCCCATTTAAATATTTCTTCTTTCATATTCTTTTACTTGATATGTAGAATACGATCAGTTATTTTATATACCCTCTTCAGCCATATGCCGTTTATATGTTGTGCTTTTAATACACTTAATTTTACGCAGGTTAGCGACCGACTTCCGGCATCAGATCACAGGTGATACGAGCTGTGTCATCCAACGTGTTTAGGCTTAAAAAACAGTAATATTGTGTACCTGGGTGATGATATTATTGTCCGTTCCAGTGCGGGCATTTCCGGTTGTGGCGGATGCACTTCCGCCCGAAACAATGCAGCCACCTGTCGTGGCATCCTCATAAATTGTAACTGAGATCTAATTAATAGGTTTTATATCTCTTCAGGCAAATCGAAGATCTTTTGAGAGAAGAGGAATTTTGCAGGAATCGCTCGTCGCTATTAAGCGAATCTTTCAATAACTATGTTTAAAAATGGCATAAATCTAATTATTAATATTGTCACGAGAGTCTCAAATAAAAGGAACTACACATAATCGAAGTCTTTTGAACAATACAGCAGATATTAGAAAGAACTCGAAGTTAGTCGAAAGCAACGGTTTATACGGGAACATTCACGAAATTACCATATTTACTAAAATACGCGTGAAATTTCTGGAAGGCGACCTGTTATAAATTCCTTAGAAGCATGCGTGTAGAGTCGAGTCTAATTTTGAGATTGGCAAAGTCACAAATAAGTGCGACCACAAACTTATTAATATTCAACAGACGAGTATAAAGTGTCCCGTAGTTGAGTAATTAGACTAATTGGTGTGAGATATTCTGAATGAAAGAATAGATCTCCAATTAAATATTTGTCAAATATCCCACAACCATGATCCCCCGACAATATTTTCTGATTATTTGCTGTCTGTGTACATATGACCTTTCTCGTTTCGATTTATGTTGTGTTTAAGTATTGACAGAAACACTCTGCTTTCGACGTGGTTTTTGCAAGACAGTACTTGTCCGCATAACACTGGCAAAAATACATGACATGTCATGCTACTACGCAGCTTGGCATTTCTTCCTGAAGCAATCAAACGCACTTGATCCACCGAAATGAGATGCGGACAGCGTTGCACTGAAATTCATAAAATGGTTTATTATTAAAAAAATAATTATCTTAGGTGAATAATTTATTGTAGCTAATTTCATTTATACTTAAACTCGGCACTTTGGATAAAGCTTCCGCGCCTTGTTAATTTCTCCCTTTTTGAATTGCAGTAATATTTTTATAAGGCATTTAAGGTCTAATAAGTTAAATAAATCAGTAATAAAAATTACTTTTTAACTCTTCGAATTCTTGTATAATATTTATATAAAAGAAAACTATTTGTTGAATAATAATCAACATGTATTGGGTACGACAGCTGCCTCCAGTGTTTCGATCTATTGAGAACCAGGAACTCTTCAAGAAGAGCTTAAAAACTCATTTTTTCGGGATGCCGCACCTGTAAAGCGCCCTTGAAGCGTCTCTTACGCGAAAACGGCGCTATATAAATAAACATAAATATGTAAACACACATACATACAATAAAATTTAAAATAGGAAGCTTAGACGTTATTTGGAAGTAAAGTAGGTATTTCGGGACCAGCGTTGATTATTCAATAAATAGTGGTTTTATACAAAGTGTTTTATTTTTATTATATTTTACAAAAATATCCCCCTATCAATTTATTTTTTTGATTATAAAATGATTTTTTTTTACTTATTTGATGTAGGTAAAACGTTGTTCGTTATTAAAAATCAATAATTCAAATGAATGATTGAACTATTCAAAATGAACAGTTCGCTTGACTGAACAATTCTATGAACGACAGTTCAGTTTACCAAACTAAAATTCCCATCACTGACGTATTGCCGCGCGGTTGGGAAAAATGTTTTATTTTTGTGTCGGGTTCAAAAGAATCCACGATTCCGGTCTAGGCTTAAATGTCACATATACACGGCATAATAGCCCGGATAGCTCTAACCGGAAGATTCGTAACGGCCGTGAAAAGCATTTCAACTATAATTGCAGAACATTTTAATTATGATTGCAGTGTGAAATTCTGTCTGTAACTAAGTCTGTTATTAGCAAAAATGAGTAATTTTTAGCTTCTAGCGTGATGCATTGTTATAGATTAAGAAGACAACCAAGGTCTTCTCAAATTGCAGTTGAATGTTAAATCAAAACTAGCGAGATTGATTGGATGACGTAATCCACATTGTGATAATTCACTCCCCGCCTACATCTTCTATTATGTATTTAATTAGCCCATTGTGTCCTACGAGTCTGACCGCTACGCGTATTATCTATTGTCTTTCATCGCCATATTGTTGGTCGATGCTTACGCCAATGACGTTTGCAAAAAACGCTAAAAATTCATTATAATCAACAATTTTCATTTGGAATTAGCAGATGTTGCGAAATGTCTTTAAGCCATGTATTCACTAGGGGACAAATTGTCCCTCAACAGCACGCGCGGCATAGAGTCTACGTGACGTTGCAACGTCGTGCACTGTCCCGCGACCTCGCGCACAACATAGCGCGGCATTTCTACGTGCCGTGGCAACGTTGCCATGCGCACGGTACCCGAGCGTACTCACTGCAACATTCCGCGGAGCGTCAGTACCACGTGGTATGTTTACAAGTGAATACGCATGCGCTGTATCTGTCAAGATGACAATGCGGGGAAACGAAATCGTTCTCGAACTCATCGAGCTATATCGATCGAAGATCGCATAGGATGTCCGTCCTTCTTTCTCTTTGCAGTAAATAATTTCGCATTCTCCTCTTTTTTCTCCTCTTACTTTTCGATAAACTCATTAACATAAACAGATACGCGGCTATCATCATAACCTCATAAGGCGATATATTTCCGCGACGTCTGGAAAACAATAATTATTTGCAAAAAGGACCTTGTTTTTAATAATATTCAATTTACTACAGTAAAACCTCGTTAATTTGAAATTGCGACCCAAAAAAACATTTCGAATTGCGCGGAACCCCGTTTTCGCCAAATGAGATACCGCAGCTGTCAACATAAGATCATCGGGTGACATTTCCGCGACAAGATATGCGAGTCCCGGTGTGTACACGTCAAATGGCCGCGTCATTGTCCCCGAAACATGAGCGTAGATGTTGATGCGACATGCCGAGCGGAATGTTTCGTGATTTGTCCCCTAGTGAATACATGGCTTTATTTAGACACGTCGGTTTTTTTAAGTAAATTTATGCCAATACTAAATTGCCAAGTGTTCACTGATGCGTGGGGAATATGACTGGCCATGTTACCAGTTTTATTGTAAACAATTCAAAAACTACCCCTCCATCGTACCCATTTCAGGTGATCGTGGGTTTATAAGGTCGCACTAAATAAACTTCCCTATTTACGTATATTTTTGTTTTACTGTATATTGAAATAAAACAAATAAAATGGCTTATGAACCTACACATTATCAATATATTATTGTAGATAATTTAGATAATTACCCTCCTATCGTACCCGTTTCAGGTGATCGTGCGATTATAAGGTCGTACTCAATAAACTTCTCTATTTAAGTAAATTTTTGCATTACAGTATTTTGCAATAAAATTAAGAACTTAAATTGGCCCAAAATAGAACCAATTTCGAGGGTCGATATTTTCGTGATTTTATAAAATATATACAGTTTTTACCAAATAAAATCTTATATTACGAAATTTTCGTCATACATGATACCATGTAGATGAAACGGA
The DNA here is from genome assembly GCA_016648135.1 of Agrypnia vestita. Classification (NCBI taxonomy): domain Eukaryota; kingdom Metazoa; phylum Arthropoda; class Insecta; order Trichoptera; family Phryganeidae; genus Agrypnia; species Agrypnia vestita. Next base: position 58,591 of record JADDOH010000027.1, read on the forward strand.
GAATAGTAGGAAGGAAATGAAATTGCGTACATTTATTAATCCACCGTAAAACCACATATACGGTGCCACGTGGCAACCTAATTACGTCTAATGTTCATGATCTCACTCTTTTCATATACACCTTTTACAAGGTGAAGAATGAATGTAAATTGTGTACTTTCCATTCTTTCTTCCTTTCTTCCTATTTCTATTACCTATATTTTATTTTTATATTTTTAAGACATGTAATTTGTTGTATGCAAAATGTTTCTCTCAGAATAGGTGGCGTAGAACCTACTCAAGTACATAAATAAAGTTATAAAATCCGTTGTTATACTGCAATATTCTTGTAAGTATTGAAGCAGTTGATTTACGATAGTTTGTAATGGTTAATAGAATAAAAATTTGGGCTTATAATATTTCGTAGACTTTTTAAAACTGAATAAAAATTTGATATCTAATCTCTTTGACACAGTGAAGATATGTAGATCAGAAATAGTTGATATTACTGTTTCTACGAATCTTAATAGGATTGATAAATAGCCAGTTACAGTAATATCTTCGGGCTAATGGATTAGATATGGATCTTGTTACATTATTACGTATCAAAGGCATGACTCACGATCTCGTTCCTGTACTGAAAGGGTCACGATTGCATTTAACTTCCGATTGGCTTTTGACAGTTGCTTTTAATAATCGTGGTCATTGACTCTTTTGCTGAATTACACATTTTGTTATTGATCAAATTAAACCCAAGCGGTAAAATTGAAGATAAAACTAACATATTTTTAAAATTTTATCATTTTTAAACGCCGATAGCTTATATTCTTATTTCGCACTTTTGAAACAACACCAAAGTTTTCGATTTCGGATAATGGAGAGGCCTTTGATTTTTGAGTTTGGTGTTTTCCCTGAAGCCCGCAATAACGTATTTCTCACTTTTGAAAATTCAATAAAAAAATAACACCAAAATTTTCGATTTCGGAAAATGGAGAGGCCTTTGATTTTTGAGTTTGGGGTTTTCCCTGAAGCCCATTCAAATGAAAATGGGCTTCGTTGGAGAAAAAAATATCGTTTAGATTGGTGAACCGCTCGAACATTGTCTTAACGAATCTTTTTTGTAAAATCCAATCATTGTGTTTTTAATTATACAATTATAAACCCGAATTTTAATTGGACCTTATATGGGTGTATTTTCAAGTCCAGTCGACACCTTGTCCATCTTGGTGTCAAAAAACGACGTGTGTGCGATGCTCTCTTCGCTTCTCCTGTTCCGTGGCCGCCCGGTTTTCATCTTATTAGCTCTGAACCTGTCTTCTCGAACTTTCTGAGCCACAATTTTATTTAATTAACACTCGGATATTGCTTCACATTGTATGATCGGTAGTAGCGAAGCAGACGTCGAACAATTACATAAGATCGTTGTTTTTGTAAAATAGTTTGTAGAAGCGATCCATTGCGACTAAATTTCCAAGGACCAAGGTCACCCAGGTTCCCGCGCTATCAAAATATCGATATCAATGCAAAAACGTATGGCTCAGCCTGTATTACATTTTTAATAGGTATGATGCCTTTTGTCGGATGCTGCACCTGTAAAATGTCACGAACTACACCGAACATGTAATATTAGAAAAATAGCGTGTTGAAAACTTCGTAACCTTTTGTATGATGTTTGCGGTTTAGCTGCAATTTATGAGGACGTTCTTAATATTATTTACTAACAATGTAGACCAAAACTATAAAGAAATATGTAGAAAAAAATATTACATGCACGGATGGTATGATTCACGTTGTGTCTAAGATACGTATATTAAATATTATTTCATTACGATTATGACAACAGCGAGTATATTTATTGGTAGTCTAAAATAATTTTAAACTATTAATTTAATCATTGATATGTGCAAACTCATTACGGGATACCCACGGATTAGTGTGTTTGGCAACCGTCGGCGCTTACCTCGCTATGGCGCTTCTTTTGTTTACGTATGCAATACTTCATACTCTGACTGTGGCGCATAAATGCATAAAATTAAATCATTCACGGTTTATTAACATACAAATTTCCGATCATTTGTCGCGCCCACCATACGCATAGTTCGGCGTTTTGCATACATCAAAAGACCAGATCCCAAAATGGTCGCTGCGATGAAATGAAGAAGCTTTTCGGATGCCCAAATCGTTTTGTTGTGGCGCATAAAATCCTTTTTAAAAAATTAGACATTTTAATGGATTTATTTACTGTGTTGGTGCTCGCTCTTTCTTATGAATTTATTTTCGAAATGAAGAATTTGCTTTAAAAGCACAGAACATCACATCACATGTGTTTTCTTTAATATATATCTTCTTCTCCTTCTTCCTCAGCCTTCATCTCTCCACTCCTGGATAGGCCTCTTCCATACCCTTCCTTCCTTGTTACTTGCTAGCTGTAGCCATTTGTTCCCCCCCAGAGTGGCTATATCGTCGGCCCATCTCTTGAAGTCTCCATTTCATAACTCTGGAAGTTCATCTTGTATGTGAAGTAGCATCTTGCCTCGCAATATGCCCTGCCCATTGTCATTTTGGTTTCGCTATACGATCCATGATATCCACTACTCTAGTTCTGTGCCTAATTTCATCATTTCTAATCTCTAAGGCTTACAGGCCAAGCATGGATCTCTCCATGGATCGTTGTGTGCATTTGAGCTTTTCTACACTTTTCTTTGTAAGGGCTATTGTCTCCACTCCATACGTCATCACTGGCAGTATGCACGATTCAAATGCTTTTCTTTTGAATGTATATATTTAATAATTATTAAAACTATCTCATTCCATTATAAAAACAATGTTCCTGTAACAGCAACACAAGGTTTTTAACGATATAATAATATGAATTCACTTAGAACATTCGGCATGTCAAAATAAATTATAGTATTTATTTCAAATTGCAGGTTTTAAATTTGCGTCAACTGGTATGGCTGTCACTAATGACCTTAACTATACACATAAAATGTAGGTCATATTCTGCACGGTACAACGGACCATCTGTCGTTACTCCCGACATGGAAATACGTCTTGATATAGTTTCAAGCCCCAGGGTTACTGCTGATCTTCAAAGTTTCACAGCTTTAACAAATAATTTATCATTCAGAGTAGCACTCATCGGTGAAGAAGACCTTGGACCGCTTTTAATAAGTCGAATTACATAAATCTTCTAACGATCTCACCCACAACTTGCTCAACATGCAAATCACACGCAAAATTTGTAACCGTCAGACCAAGCATGTACCCACCAGGGGCGTGCACTCCATATAATCAAAAATAAATCTAAAGTACATATATTTACATGCATTCTGTGGATTTTTAAACAGTGGATACGTTCGACAGAATACCGTGTATGAAGATAAACCGTGAAAAAATACAGTAAAACGAAGACAAATGGGAAATAGGTTTCGTTGTATAAAAATCAATCCAGGATGTCAAAAAATACAATTTAATATTATTTCTCATATCAACATTTTATTTAGAAAAAAAATCGTAATAAAATTTATTTACTCTCTATCAGACAATAGCACCCGTTTACGCACGTTCTGTACAAAATCGCTTTTATCACTTGAGATAGGTATAATAATAATAATAATATTGGATTATTTATATAGCGCTATTTTTGTGAAAATTTCACCTCAAGGGCGCTTTACACATAAAAAACTCTTACATACTAAAATCATAGAATTACAAAATGAAAAAGAAAAGAGGAAGAAAAACAGTTCAAAACATAAAATAGTAAAAAAAACAACGTTAAAAACAACAATATTAAAAAGGTTCTGGAAAAGATTTTGTAAACAAGTGCGTTTTAAGTCTTTTCTTAAATAAAGTCTCTGAATCCGTATTTCTTATCAGGGAGGGCAAAGAGTTCCACGCTTTGGAGCCCGCCACCTCAAATGCCCGTTCGCTGAACCTAGTTTTCTGGAACTGACTTGCCGGTTCCACAATCCTTCCCACCGCTGAAGTAGACGCTGACCTAAGAGTTTGACGTCTCCCATTTATGTTGTCTGGAATACAGAGCTCCTGAAGATACAGAGGCGCCATGTTATGAGTTGCCTTGTACATCAACCAACACAGTTTGAACTCTACTCTTTCAGGAAAACGAAACCAGTGCAATTCTCGCAGAAGGGATGTTATGTGCGAGAATTTTGACGTTCCATATATGATCCGTGCTGCAGCGTTTAGAACAGATTGTAGTCTATCGAGTTGAAACATCGGTAGGCCAGCGTAGATACCATTGCAGTAGTCCACACGTGATACAACAAATGCATTGATGAGTAAACGGGCTGTCTCAGAGGGAAGATGTCTGCGAATACTTTTAATCTGTCTCAGTTGATAAAAACATGCACTGTCAGTTTTGCTGATGTGTGTATTCATGGAGAGATCTGAATCTATGTGTACATCCAACAACCTAACTGCAGATTTTGCATTCATAGACATTGATTCCTGGATTAGGTGTTGCCTTCTAGGTGTCGCCGCCCATAGGAGTTCTGTTTTTGATGGATTTAAGGTGAGTCTATTTTGTGCCATCCACTCGCCTATTTCTTCGACGCATTTTGCAATTTTTATTTTTAAGTTTTCTGTCTCATCCGGTTTGCAGAAAAAGTAAATTTGCGTATCGTCTGCATAGCAATGAGGCCATAATCCTGCAGATATAATATTTTTTTCTATATCTTTTGTGTATAAGATATACAAAAGTGGTCCAAGAACTGATCCCTGAGGCACCCCGATGTTTGCTGTAATAGTTGGTGATGTTGAGTTTTGAAAGTGCACCGATTGTGATCTTTTACTCAGATAAGATTTGAACCAATCGTGTGCTTTATCACCCATTCCATAGGTTTTCTGCAACCTCTCCAACAATATTTGATGATCAACTGTATCAAATGCGGCGCTCATATCTAAGAGGGCGAACAAGACTAGATTCCCAGAGTCAATGCATGATATAATGTCCGACAGGACTCGAAGCACCCCTGTTTCTGTAGAGTGGTGACATCTGTATGCAGATTGCATTTTTGGAAATAAGTTATGAAATGTTAAATACAAATTAAGACGACGTGATATAACCTTCTCCAGTATTTTAGAAAGTAGCGGCAAATTAGATACTGGACGATAATTGGTGAGGTCTTCGGGGTCCAGTTGAGGGTTCTTTAGTATTGGAGTTATGTGGGCCATTTTCATAGTATCCGGAAGATTTGAGGACTCTAACGACTTATTCAATAAATCAACTAGGAATGGAACAATTTCTGATTGGCATTCCTTTAGTAGCCTTGTTGGTATTGGATCCAACCCACATTGTTTATTTGGTAAACTTTTAATCAATTGGGATATTTCGGTGATTGATGTCAAATCGAGGTAATGAAGCCACGATGAAGTTTCTTCCTCAATCACAGGTTTTGCAGCTGAGCTCGTCAAAACACGGATAGCAGACACTTTGTTACAAAAACCATCAGCCAGGATGGAGGCATTAGCGGTAGTCGATATTCCGCCTTAGAGTCGCCTTGGACAGATTTGATGATAGCCCTCCATAAGTTTTTCGGATTATGCCAATCTTCCCTAATTTTGGAGCACCAATATTTAGATTGTTTCATTTGCCTGATTGACCTATACCTATTCTGTGCTTCTAGTCAGGCTCTTTTGTCGGCCTCCAAGTGAGTTACTTTAAATTTTCGCTCTAGGCGCCTCATTGTCCTCTTTCCTTCCCGACACTCTTCATCAAACCAGCACTCTGACCCGCGATTCCTTTTAACCTTCGTGGTAATTGGAACATGTTTATCAATAATGTCTTTTAATACTGTATTATAAATCTCTACAAGTTGATTGATATCTTTTTGGTGACGATCACGATCATAACCAATAAGAGACGCATTCACATCATTACGAAACTGATTGATGTCCAGTTTTCTCCAGGGCCTCGATGATATGGTTTTATATGTCGGAGTTGGTTTATTGAACTCAATATTGGCATGAACAAGACTGTGATCCGAAAGTCCAATATCAATCACTTCGGTATTTAAGGGTTTATCATTATCATGACTAATTATGACGTCTTGTATTCCTCTCGCATCATGGGTAGAATCTTTAACCCATTGCGTGCAATTGAAATCACTTAGTAGGCTATTAAAATGTTTACTATCCTTTTCAAATGGACGATCTAATCTAATATTCAAATCACCTGTTATAATAACAGTCTCTGTGCGGACTGAAACCCATTCTAGTAAGGATTTGAATTCAGAGAAAAAACTTGCCGAAGTCGGTTTTGAGCCAGGCCTATAGATCGTGACGATTGTTAAACCTTCGCCAGCAGAGGATATTCTGCATCCAAGACACTCGAAGGTCTTAAAAGGGAGTATGTTAATTTTAGATAACCGAAGATCCTTCTGCCCAATGACAGCAATACCTCCATGATTCGTCCACGTGTCGGATCTATTCCCGGGTGGTTTTCTAGCCTCTTCAACAATTTTAAAACCTTTATTGCCCAGTTGTTTAATTGGATTAGACTCATGATCATCATGCCAGGTTTCCGTCACCGCCAAAAGTTGTATTTTTCTATCCGCAAAAAGAATCGTAAGAAGGTATCGAGGGGTGTTGTATTATTTCGTACCAAATTTACTCTCGTTCTGAATCGTTTTGTATATTTTATATATTTTTTATCTAGTTGTTGTAAACGAACACATTTTTACATCTAGTAAATAAAACATAAATTAACATAACACTTAACATAAATATTCCAAAAATATATCAACATAAATCATTATAAATAGAAACACATTTTCACATCTGGCACAAAGTAAAGAAATTTAAACAATATAAATAAAATAAACGTGAAACGACATAAAATATCATACATTAAAATTACTTTTTACAATTTTTTTGAAAAAAAATGGTTAATTTATTATTCTTTCGTGAGTTATTTACATGACTCTTGGCAATGACCCATGCAAGCGGTTAAATCTCGATTGTATTACACATTTCATTGTACGTTGTGATAATTTATTTTTGGATTGAAATCGCTGTCATAGTATCCCTTTCTTAATCGTCATTACTTTCTTTGGAACTAGCGTGCACCTCTAAAACAACCTCGAGTAACCAACCAGCAAACAATTTTTTCGTCTCCTAATTTTTTGTACCTGCTATATAGAAATCGTGAAAAAACCGCATAAAAAGAGAATCTAGTGTATTTTGTAAATTATATTGAAGTATGCGAGTTCACGTAAAAATAAGTTTCTATGTTAATGTCTTAACTAGAGCCATTGCACTAATAAAGCTGGGCAAGTGTTTTGTATACGCTTTTTTACAGAATCTTCCCCAAACTTCCAGTAACATAGCGTTAAACTTATATCTCTTGCGGCGCGCTTTGTTCTAAATACACATCTTCGCTTGAATGGATGTTTTGCAAAACTGCGCAAATGAGTATTCGAAACGGACTTGAATATATTCTTTCCGACATACTTTAAATTTTATATTATAGAATATTTTAACCCTTCATTTCATAACTTTCCTGTAAATATAATGCAATAATATTAATATTTTCAAGAATAGAAATTCATTCACATATATTTTTTAGAGAAAATATTTTTTAACAATATTTTATATGAATGTATGTTCTAAGAACACAGTTACAGGATTTGGTCCCCAGAGGGATGATTAATTAATTAAGGATAAATTATAGAAGCATCAACATTAGCAGCATAATCTATGTCCATGCCTAGTGAACGCCACTGGTACCTACTTAATATTCTTTAGCAATATTCAAAAATGTTTTTTTTCTCAATTAACGAGTGCCTCTCCAAAATTATAGTGACTGAATCATCAGTGATTGCTTCGATCCAACTTGACGTCCTACACGGAAATTAAATGTAAAAAATAATCAAAGTGGTCAAAATATACCTATGTTGATAATAATTATGCAGTAATATTCAATATGTTTATTTGTTTTTAATCAACACCTACACATGTTTTATAATGTATTACATATTATGTCGTAAGTGCGGAAGACTCTTCCGAATTATTTTTTGTGTATATGCTAATTTTAAATACGAATCAATGAACACAGCTCAGTTTTAAAGAATGCGGGAGATGTAATGCAATTAATATTAGGTTTTTTAGAAAGTACATTTTCATTTGAATCAGGTGACCTCATCTAGCTGTTTAATAAACAATTATTTTTAATCATTACATTTAAAAGAAGGGATCTGTATAATCTTATTTCCACCTAACTTTTTCCGATCTACTTAAAATTGTGGTTTAATGTATAATCATAGATTATATCAAAATAATCTGACCTTTCTGGCTGACGTTTCGACTCCCATTTCAAGGTCTATCATCAGGGCTGATGTGTTGTGGATCAGCCCTGATCCATCATCTGCAATGGATCCGATACGTCTGTCAGAAAAGAAAAATTCCTACTTTGATAATAAATCGAAAATGTCCAAGCAACCGTGTGCAATTTTTTTAAAATAGTCCTGACTTGTATTTTGCAAAATTTTGAACCATCATTACAGTAACTTATGACAATTATGAAAAATTCATTCGATTCTATATAACTCAAAAACAATGAAAAAACCTTCTAAAAAAATCTATTTTTAATTTTGCAAGGTTTTTATGATTTTATTCGACTTGTATTAAAGCGAATGAATTTTTTATATTCGATATATGTTACTGTAATGATAGTTCAACTTTTTGCAAAAAAATAAGTCGGAAATATTGAAAAAAAAACGCAAATTTGCATAACCGTATAAAGACATATTGTATGGTCATGGTTGCTTGAACATTTTCTACTCATCATTAAGTCAGAGATTCACATTTAATGTTTTTGCTACTAGATATGAAACGCCCTGTATTGAAAAATCTAAAAAAAATCATCAATACGTTCAAAAACATTTCTTTCAATTTGGCCACGGTTGTAAATTTTCGCAAAAGTCACATGCCCAAAATACAATCCGTGCCATTTTAGCATTTTTCTAATCATGAATAAAGCCATCAAGTATTGTTTCAGCTCATAAAGTGATACATAAATTATCATTAGCTTGTACAAAAAAATATTTAAAAAAGTTTATTAATGCTTCAGCGGTGCGTGGGAATACGGCGTGTAATAAGGCAATAATTATATTGAAGCTTTGTTAACCCGTTCACTACCAGATGAAAAAAACTTATCCAATATTAAAAAAATATATATATATATAATTTGTATTATATCACTGTAAAAAAATCAATAAAACTTGTTAGAATAAGTATTAAATGAAAGTATAAAATCTTCTGGTGCGTTTATTCTAGGATATTCTGCCGCTTTTCTACGACCTTTCTGGCCGAAGTTACGGATCCCATTGTAGAGTCCATCATCCGGACTGGTGTGTTGTTGAAACACGGCAGAATATCCCATGAAACTCAAACTAGAAGATTCTGAACGGCCGTGGAAACCTAGGAACATTTTTAAATAAAATTGGTGGATATGGTCAATATGCTAAACTTAAAACGATTTGATGTACCTACCTGTATCGAAAAGGTAAAGATGCTTTATAAATTATTAAGAACCAAAATCACCTTGTATCAGAATAAAATTGGGGAGTCCAAAGACCGACAGACCGCCCTAAAATTTGCTAGCTGATGACATTCTTGCGGAAATACGTTCGCGGCAGCGAATAACAATGGACGGGAAAAGGGAAAGATTTACACGAGGGAGGCCTTCATCCAGCAGCGTATAGACAACGCTATGATAACATTGCATATAAAATACAGATATTAAATTGAAATTCAGCCTTTGCGAGAAATAAAGTCGACATGCTAAACTTTAACGGTCTTCTTCTATAGTCTATTCAGCAACTTTTTTGTTTTTTCAATAGCTCCGATATTATAGCTGATATTACTGTATGCGCTGAAAGCCGTCGCATTGTAGCTTGTTGGTGCAGTGGCCATAACGCTCACCTTCATTGTTCTGGTGGTCGATGGTTTGAGCTCTATTTTCATAGCACAAGTAATTCGAATAGTTTGAAAATAGTAAGAATATTGATGCGACACGTATTTGCATCAGTATTTTTTTTTGCAAAATCGCAAAATAATTTAAAAAATAAAACTTTAAAATATATTGACATTTTAAAAATCTTTTTTTAACGAAATGTAAATTCCTTTAACACAGTAATGCGTGTATAATTTAATGTAAATTATGAAAATTAATTTATTAAGTCGCCTGTCAGATGGTTATTTATTTTTTTCTCATACTAAGAACACCTTGGAAAGCTTTCTTGTGTCTTTTGTCTGTCTACTTTTCCTCTACGCATTTGGATCGCTTTCAAGAAATCATTGCCAAAATTTACTCATTCGATTCTAATAATTGAATAACATTTTAAATGTGGTTAATTTAATCCATTCTACTGATTTTAGTATAAATTAACATATACATAAATTTTAATCATCATCATCTTCGTCACTAGCTTTGAATAAACTTGATTTTTTGGTAACCCTTATGACCGCATCGAGCTATACAACAATGCAAGAACATACTTAACGTCAGTGATGCGTAGTATCGGTTATGTATACCGTGTGCAGTGTGTTGTGTAAAATTAAATGTTAATTTAACATTTTGAAAATAATCATTATTAAATCATTTTGAAAACTCTCCAGAATAATTGGTGATATATTAAAATAATAAAATATACTGTTTTCTTTTAAACAAAATTTATTTACTTCACCCATCAGTTTCGGCTAATGAAAGGTATTTACATTATTATTATTAATATGTGATTAATGTTATTTCATTCCCTATACATAAAATAATTCAATATTAAACAAATCTTTGTACCAATTATTAAATTGAAATAATAAAAATATATACAGGGTATAACAAATCTAGTCCATAATACTTTACAGGTGGATTCCTGTCTTGATTATGAGTCGAAAATATTCAAGCAACCATGACTTATATAAATAGTTAAGATCGAAGTTTGCATTTTTCGATATTTCTGACTTATTTTTTGCAAAACGTTGGACTATCATTACATTCCATTACATAAATTCCAGTTGGAAAACAGTCCAATTGGAATTTTTAAGGAATTTTATTCTTTTATTTAACTTTTATTGAAACGAATGAATTTTTCATAATCGATATAAGTCATTGTAATGATACTTCAACATTTTGTAAAAAATAAGTCTGAAATATTGAGAAAAAAAATGCAAATTTGATATTCATAATTCCATAACTATTGATGGTTGCTCGAACATTTTCGACTCATAAGCAAGGCAGGAGACCACCTGTAAAGTATGATTGACTAGTTCTGTTACTAATAGCTGTAACTGTAACTACTAGCAGAAAATTCGTCAGTGGCCGACTGTATAATGCCATGAGTAAAAAATCGACTGTAACTGTAGGCTCTGTTTAGACTTGGACCATTACCGGAGGGACACTGTTTAATAAGGTAGATCAATTTTTCTTTAAATTTACAAAAAATTAAAAATTATTAAGAAAAAATGCTATTTTTTCATTTATAAACGCTTTCATATATTCAAATGAATCTATAATCCGCAGAGGTGTATCATAAAAACCTGTTATTTAAAAATATTAATTTCTTTGGTCTGAATCAGTGAAATTTCATTTACTTTTATTTGAACTTTTTGAATTTAATCTGCCCACACTGTCCACCATTGCCATAAACACATAAAGTAAAGTATGTTTATTGATCATAAAATAAGGCGTAGGTCGACATTTATAATATCGAACTTTTTTCATTATTTTGGTCACGATCGAAGAAAGGGTTATGTTCCACGCCGACCATGAATTTTCTATGAATGAAGCGGCCTTGGGGAGTGCGTGGGGAGTACTGAATTTACTATTAACCTTTCAAGAACTGAACGCATCGATTCGTTGGTTTAATTATTATGTACAAGCTTAATAAATTATATGGTAACACACAACAAAAAATTTGACATTCATCAGAACTATGTTTTTCAATAAAATCCGTTTTGTTTATTATGGATTAATTTCTACGGTCACAAATATACTTCTAACGTCAACATCTTTTAAAACATCATCCTAATTTTCATCCGACGGTCCTGAGGCTGAAGTCTAGAAAAGACAGTGTCCGAAAAAGTTCAGTTACAAAAAAGAAAATTACCTAACACTGTTTTTGTTTTAAAATATTGGCAGATCAGATTATCCAAGCTCTTGGTCTGTTGATATTGATACATTGTCACCTGAAACATAACTAACTAACCAACTAACCATCACGCCGCCACACTCTTCTATCCTGGCACACCACTTTTGCTTCGGCCACATTCATACATCTTCTCATACAAGTTCTACGGTTGTTGCGGCTTTTAACAGGGCCATCCTCAAACACTTGTTGTATCTGATCATGCCAGGTCTCTCGCGGATGCCCTCTATTTCTGTTGCCTTCAACACTCGCCTCATATATTTTCTTATAAACACCCTTTCCTCGTTCATACGTTCCATATGACCAAACCATCTCAGCACTCCTTTCTTTTTTTTATCTACCACACTACAGCCAGCATTGCATTCACGTCTAATTTGTTCATTCTTTACTCTATCGACCAAAAATTTTTGCACACAAGCGTCTTAGTGGCCGCATTTCTACCGTATTCAGTCTACTTTCATTCCTCTTTTGCCAATTCCAAGCTTCACTTCCGTACATTAGGGTTGGCACTAGAACGCCTATATGTACCGCTAGTCTTGCTTCCTTTGACAGATTCTTATTGGCCATAATTTTGTCTCTATGAATATTTTTTTTTTTTTTTTTTAAAAATAGAGATGTGAACACGGAATACGTGTCACATCAATATTCTTACTATTTTCAAACTAAGCTAAACGCTTGTGCTATGAAAATAGGACTAACTTGCTAGTCTGAAGTGAGGTTCGAACCCGCAACCTTTGGATCACGAGGCCGGTGTCCTAACCACAAGACCAACAAGCTACTCATATAATAATATATCTATGTTGCTGTTATGATATTCATATTATTGATATAGTTCATCTTATGATGTGATATTATAAATAGCTCCCAAAGTGTCCAGTGAGACAAGACCCTGCAGCATAAAGCCGCCGCTGTGTTGTGCTTCACGCATAAACAAGACGCTTCAATTTTCCTCTGTCTCGCACCGTTTCAGTATTTTATGAGTAATCAAGGTCTAATCTGTCTTCGTAAAGTCTCTCTTGCTAATTATCTCAACTTTCTTTCTTCATCGTTCTTTCTAATTTTTATGTCAATGGGCCCACTGGTCGCCCATTCTCCGGAGTAAACAAACATATACATCTTGATAATGCTTCGTCTGGCATTTGCAAGACGTGTCCATGCCATTGAGAACTCCCTCTATGTTGTGTAGAAAGTTCTCAATTCTTTCTATAAGTATTGGCTCCATGCCCACGAGTTTCCCTTACCGCGGTACGTACATCTCACTGGAGTTCAAAGGCTGTATCATAAGTAGCCATTTTACGAATGATTGCGACACTGACGCAAATTCTGTATACCTTTGTTTGACGCCATCTTTTGAACGACGCTTGTCAAAATTTCAGACTGATTTATTGAGTACTTTTGTTTTGATAGCTGTTGAAAATGGGCGAGTTTGTGTTCTTTCCCTAACACGGGTGTATGTCTTTTTTTATAATCTTACAATCGAGTTAGTGTGGGTTAAGTGCGTAATACGCGAATTGTTTTGTTGTGTTAAGTTTACTGATACGAGAGGGGCGTATCCGTAAACTTAACACAACGAAACAATTCGCGTATTACGCACTGTACCCACACTAACTCAATTGCAAGCTTATATGAAAAGACCTATACTCGTCAATATAATTAGTGATGGTCAAATCCGTGGTTTTAACCTCATACACAATAAACAGTATTTGAGATTTGCATACGCATATATGATTGTATCGATGATTGTTACCTGGGTTTTTGCAATTCGACAGGTACCCGTCGGTACCAGACAAGAGATAAATCAGAGTTACAAATCTAAATCAGACATAAATATTAAATAACGGTTATTGTATAACCTGTTAAAATAGTGCTTATTGTATAACGTGTTAAAATGCGCCTATATACTTTTACACCCAATTTATTTTTGAATCTCCTTGGCATGACACATCAGTAAATATTGGTCGTTCCGCAAAAGGGATTGTTTTCGGTTGCTGGTGACATTCTACAGAGAACCACGCTGCACGTGATGAAGCGCCGCAATTTGAGCCGCAATGTGAAATCATTATTGGTGTTCTCGAATTCCTATTTAGTAACGGAACCGAGACACATTTTTGCACGTCCCTAGTGACAGTATATCCATAATTCTGCTATTGTACACAGTCCGCAAAAAACTTCACAATTCCGGTAGATACATCTCTCGATTGTCTTTTTCAACGGTAGCATTCAATTGTTCAATAAATTGGCGTAATTATGTTTTTATTTTCATTCATATACTATTTTCATTCTTCATTTATTTGTGCTTTCGTGTGCCTAATTGAATCTCGGTACACTAAATTTATTCCTATTACCAAATTGGTGCTTCTTGGCCTAGTGTTTGATACTTTTCTAGTTAGTGGTCACGGGTTCGAGCTTCATTCTAGACAAGAAAATTAGATAGTGGTATTTTTTCATAGCACATACAGGGGTTTAGTTTAGTTAGAAAATGGTAAGAATGTTGAAGTGACATGTGTTCCGTGAATGCATATTTATTTAAAAAAAAAAATGGAGAATCGTGTTCTCATGTACGCGCGGTAGAAGTTATACTTCTTTGGCGTGATTGTGATAATTGATATTTGTATATTGGTTAAAGATGTACAATATATAAATATAAAAATACTATATCTAGGGAGATGATAAATATTATTGATAAAACTTTGATGTAGTTAAATTATTAATATTTGTTTTTTGAGTTGTACAAATTTAACAATTGGTTTGTGACAGCTAAAATAAGAGATAAATGTTTCCGCATTGACATCTCACGACGATATGATGCGAAGAATAAAAAAAAACTTGTGCATTTTCAAAAAAGTATAAACAAATAAATTATATAAACTCTGCAGAAGTTCCAATTGGAATTCCGAGTTTTTATTATTTTATTTGACTTGTATTAAATGGAATGAATTTTTAATATTTGATATAAGTTACTGTAACGATAGCCCAACGTTTTATGAAAAATAAATACAGAAATATTGAAAAAAAAAATGCAAACTTTAATGTCGCATATCTCCATAACTATTGATATTAGGTCATTGTTGCTTGAACATTTTCCTACAAGGTTATTCATATTTTCCAAATAATCTTGTATAAACACTCAAATCTAACAAGATTGGTGACAGGAATCTTGTGTGACCTAAAAGCGCCTATGAAACTTAAGGGAAAATTATACCAGGCCTTTTGTTAGATGGCTCCGAATGCTGAACTATATACAAATCCTACTTTAAGCAACTTAAAATAGCAGAATTCGAAAGCTTAAGTGGTAGGCAGGGTAGGATCAAAGGATATGATTAAAAGTTCTAAAGGAACTCACAAACCGTATTAAAAGTTCACGCATAAGCTGGAAGAACGACATCTGAGATGTACGGGAACATAAAATGCAGATCACCAGACCACACGGTAAAACAGGCAATGTCTGTTTTAGAGGAAGACCAAAAACTGCTGGATGACTCAATAAAATCCTCCAGAGAAACGGCGTAGATGAAAGCGATATCCAGAACCGAAGTAAATACTTAGGCAATGAGTTAGGACGGTGCCAGGAAGAGGAAGAAGAATAATTATAATTTAATCTCTATTTCTATTTTTTTTTTTAATTTTTAAAATGGATCAATGTTTCTAGCTTGATTTGAGTATCTATTAATTTAATCGTGAATGCAATAACGGCTTTACAGCATTACGTTGCTTGGTATTACATATGACTGGCTGAAGGTTTGGCCGGAGATGTATAAGACAGTTATATCTGAGACACGTTGCCTTTCTTCATTTTTTATTGGAATTACCTTCGGGTCAACGATTCCCCAGCTACTTACTCGGTTACTCCCATTAAGTATAATTGTGGGAAAAAATCTTCAACGCATATTGTTTTCAGTGCAAGCGACTCCCAGCAAAGGCACTCGCATGTGTGCCCTAGCGCCAGTTTTTATTAGTTTTTCTATGCAAATTTTCCGTTATTTTTCATTTAAGTGGTGGTAAAAACACGCCGGAGAAGAAGCGAAGATTATTAACCATTGACTGTTATGTCAGTTTCAATGTGCAATAAGTAATAATGACGATAATAACTTGTATTTCTTTTATGATTCTTAATAAATTTGCGTTTTACTGTGGCATGACCAGATTAACCAGACACTGTAAAAAGGTCGAGCCTCAACAATCTTCGAAGATGTACGAATGTGAATGAGGCGACAATTGCGTGTCAGGATAGAAGAATGTGGCGCTCCATCCTCTTTACCTAACCCACGGAGAAACGGCATGATGACAGTAAAGTATAGGAATTATAAAGATTTTTATCAGATGTCTATCATTTTCAGAAAAAATTGTGATTTTGGTAGTGGATGCTTCAAAAATTTTTAGTATTTGATCCGTGTACACACACCTACTTACTTAACATAGAGACGATGTCTACCCAACTCTTGCCAGTGCCGGAGGGGATTTTCGTTTGTTCTGATGCAGCTTATTTTTAAGAATGCATAAATGCTTCCATGATAAAACCACCTGTCCAATATTTTCCATTTTTCAGAAGGAAGCTAAAATATCACAAATTGTTCAAATGACTATTATATATTATATAACTAAAATAATTATTTGTTAATTAATATATTTAAAAAAATAATTATGATTACATGTTAAATTAAAATATTGTAATGTTTTTTTCTTTCTTCTAAATTTTTTGTCGTATTCTTATAAATTGTTCTTCCATGGAAGCAAGCAGCTGCAGTCATGCGATCAAAGTGTTCGTTTACCAACGTGAGACTTTTATCAAATAATGTTTGCTTTCTATATAATTCGTGAAGGGTTATTATTATCCCTTAATTAATTACATTTTTACATGCGTTTATTATTTTACACGCACTTGTCTGTCAGATACAAATCTCGTAATTATTTTTTGGCCCACTTCCTGGCCAACAATCGCTCTGAAATTTGGCAGAGAGACATATTCCTGATGACAATACAGTAATCGTTCATTAGTTTTACAAAATCAGTTTCAGATCAGATGGACAGATCTAACAAAAGAAATAGAAGAAGATATAGGATTCCCTATTTAAATTTTCTAGTGGAAGATAGCGCTTTGAATTTTTCATAAAGCCTTTCATTAGTTACATAAATACTATACATTTCTAATTGAGTTAGTTTAAAAATTAAATTAAAAAATCATCACTTTAAGTGTTATTTGTAGTTGGGAAAATAAGGAATAAATTTAAAAATTTAAAAATAAGAAACAAATTTAAAAATTACCACTTTAAGTTTTATTTGTACATGGGAAAATAAGGATAGTTATATTTAATTCGCATAATTTTTTTACCATAATCTTTGGACGCGTGTTTGTACCTACACAAGTACCTACCTGCTGGCGCACAGCTGCTGACTGCGACGACGCGGCGCTCGCCGTATTAAGAAAAGTTGCATTGACCTCTTATACGCCCTAAGTAGCGAGACCTGTTGGACCCATTGCCTGTAATGACCTTAGTTCTCCACTGCGAGAATGCAACTCAGAATGCAAAGCTGACGTGCTCTATGTGTTAACCAATTTTCTCGCTTTTATATTTACGTGCAAACTATGCATGTATGTAAAATATGACAGCATTCTATGCTTTTAGTAGGCATTTTAATTATATTTTATGTACCTTTTGCTATAAATTCCGTGCATACATGTATACAGATGTCTCGAAGCTAGCAGCAGAAACTTCTGGGATTCTGAGAAACTTTAAACCCCGTTATCTCAAAATGCTTATTTTGGAAAGGGATATTTCTGCATTAGCGGTGCGATATTTGGTCAAAATTTTATCATTTTTTTCTCTTTAAAACTGTTTTAATAAATTGTAAATTTCCCAGTAATTTAGAATATAGAAAAAGTTATTTTATCTCTAATATCACCAATTTTAATATAATTATTTTTAGAATAATGTTTGGTTTAATTACAAAAAAACACCTGAAATTAGATATCATAGCCGAAAGTTTGTTATAAATATCAGATATATTATCTTATTGTTCCAAGGGCTCGATGTTACCGGGAAACAAATCATTAGTTTTATTTGTTTAGGTATATATTGTTTTTTTTTTGTTTTTGTATAAATTCATTTTGATGATTTGTATTATTTTTTTAGTTTTTAATGGCCGATATGCGTTGCATCATTTAAGATAATTCTACATTAACGTGTCCAACGAAGAAAGATTTAACATATATTTATTATAAATAGATTAAATAAAACACAATCACTTTCTATAAAACCAAGAATTTTATTACATACGCTAAGTGGTTTCGATTAGCTCAAGCTTCATTGGGATGTATATTTAAAACTGTCTTAAATACGCCCTGGTTGTCATTGTATCAAAAAAAAATTTAGCTTTATATAAAGTGATTATGTTTTATTTAATCTTATATGTCAAACCTAAAGTGATTACTTTCTACGATCTACTATATGAAAACATAAAATAAATAAGATATAAAAAGATAATATTTGTACTTTTGACTACTCGCTGTTTTTAATTAAACCTAAACTTCCTATCTTGATTACAATATTTTATTTGTATAATATATTTAAAACTTGTTTTACAACAAAATTTTAAACAGCTTTACTTGAAAAATTTTCTAAAATGCTTGGAGTTGAAAAAATATTATTTAATTTCGGACAAGTCTCTTCAACATAGTTTTTCTTTCTATTTCAAAAGATGATTATAAAAATATGTATCGCTTATTTCATTTTTCTTCCTCTATAGAACTATTTCATTTTACTCATCATAGCTAATAACTCTAGATTTAAAGTCACACATGTCCACTGTTGGAAAGAGGCTTTCATCGCTCAAGGAATGGCTTAACGGGCTTTGACCGCGAACTGCGGGGTTAGTTTTGATCCTCGCTTTTACAGTTAGTGTATAAAAGTTACAAGAAAATCAAGCACATATATAAAAAGGTGTAAAATGATTTCTCTTCATTCTGTAAAGCATCTATTACAATTTTTCACTTTTTACGCCAAATCTGTTGACTTTCTTCTGTTTCTGGTTTTCTTGAGATTCGACGCATTCCATAGATGCATGCCATCGGAGTTCAACAACTGATGTACCTTTCTTCAATACTTTAAGTATATAAATAATCAAAATTGAATATCTGTAAATAGGTAATATAAGTATAATACTTTTTTAAATTATACAAATATTAGGACACGTAATGACTCCTTCCCGATACTTTGAGTGTATTTCGTGAATATTTTTCATAACTATCGTTCCTTTTTTTTTTAAATATTATTAAAGAACTTAATTACGTAGGTATCTATTATATTTTTTACAATTGTTTAAGAGAAAAAATACATCGTCCGCATGTTTTTTTTTATTTTTAATAATATTTAGTGTCAACTGTTTAGTTTGGAAGACGTTTATTTTCCCTACTTGTACAGATTTGTTAAATGTTACACGGTACTAATATTAACGATATCAGAATAATATATTATTTTTCGATCTTATCATGATATTACGGGGATTACTGCCGATAAGCTCAGTATTAATATTTGCTTATCACTTGTTAATCTTCCCCTTGGATTTCAACGTAAATCATTTTTCGGATGAGAAAATATGCTGTTCAGAGAATGTCAACTACGCGACCAGGTACCTGCCAACGTAATTTTAATTCAGCGTCTAACAGACAGATTTGCTCTCTGGCCAGGGCATGCATTACCGGTTTTAGGTAAACCGATTTACCGGTAAGTACGGCTTAATTCCATTACCGAATTACTGGTAAATAATTTTAAAAGTTAACAATATTTTTATATGTAGGTATTTTCTACAAACACAGTTACTGAATTTTGTTTCACAAAAACGAAGCTATTTATTTATGAGAAACGTGTATATACCTATATATGGTACCATTACCAGCTGCGAAATCTGTGTATAATAACTAGTTACTGAGAAAAGTCTACAGATGTCTCTAACATAGACCAATCAAATGTGTGGAAGGTTCCTAGAATTCGAACATACATATCGAACTTTAAAAAATTTGATAATGTGTGGATGTTCTTACGATAGAATTGGTGAACTTTGCGTTGTATACAGATTGTAAGCCATGGGCCATCGTATAAGAGACTTCCATACACATTTCTCATATATAAATAGCTGCGTCTTCTTGTGAGCCTTCTATAATAAATTATTGAGGAATATATTTTATAAGTATTTTCTCATAAATTATTTTTCACTTTCAATGTATTACATAATAATATTTTTAAACTACGATATTACGTATTGATACTTGCAGATAGTAAGATCGTTGAGTTTTTTGTTGTGCGGTTCGTTTTCCCGGAATTTTCTCCGGCGTAATACAATGCGTAAACGTGCGATGCGGATCCGAGACTAACCATTGCAAAAATCACTGGTTGAGCTTACAGAACTTTTGTTATATACCGGCTGTTCTGTCTTTCGCCAAATATTTTTTAGTATCCATAGTTTCGTGAAGTCCAGTTGCACCACACATTGTCTCTTTTAACATTTATTTACTGCAATTTCATCAATTATTGAAACAGTGATTCCTATCTGTAGGGTATGTGATATTTTAATTATCACTTTTATTTCATTACTCTATTATGTAATATTTTTAAATCAGTAAATACTTCGTATTGATTCTGAACAAAAGGTCGATTTCATTATGACCATTAGATATTAATTATTTATCGATAAATAAATGGATGCGATAACGCGTCAACCGTTGTTTTTATTAAAAGCATTAGAATGTAGCCAATATTTTTAGATAACGTTTTGTATAATGGAATAAATGAGGGGTGTAAAGGAAACACAGAGTTATCCAAAAAAATAAAATGTTTTGAATGCAATCATGGAGGATTACTAATATAGAAAGTACTGAATTCTAAATTTTATAGGAAAATAGCTTTATACTTTCTGAAATCATTTTTCCAAATCACTACTTAAAGCAAAGACAGCAATATCCACTTCAACGAATCAACCCTCAAATATGTGTCACACGATAAAATGTACTCTGTAAAAATAAAATACAACTATCATGTAATACATGATGTCGATTTTGGATTGAGACATCACAACGAATATAGGAATATCCAATTATGTAAATAGCAAAAACAGCAATGTCCACTACTTGGTAGCAAACACACCACTATCCATTTATACGCCTTAAGTAAAATAATTCAATTTGTTGTTTTAAATCATAACGTAGATGACGCCATAAAATTAACTTTTGGATACCTTCACAATTGCCGATAAACCGGTATTAACCGTATTAACGGTATTAGCGGTAATAGAAACAGAGTTTTACCGATTTACTGGCAATGCCGTTTTCCTTTGAACTCGCACGCCCTATCTCTGACAGATGTCATAAGAATTTCAATCCATTCAATTCAATTAACGTAAAAATTGTTTCTTAATTTACCTAATACGACGGCGAATAATATTTTGTGCATTTTCATCAAAAATTGGACAAAATCAGACGTAACGCTCGTGTCGGTCAACAAAATCAGGTTTCGCGGACTGAGATTACATTATAATTCTGCGCATGCACGGTTACGAAATTCTCCGTATGGAATCTGCTGCGCGGGAAAAAGAACGCCGCGAACACAGCAACAATGGCGATATTTGGTCAGGACTAGTTCTGAAATGGCATTTTTGAAACCGTTAACAGTCTGCATATGGACTGGACTCGGACGAGCGGCAGTTTTGCGCCTAATATGGCGGGCGATTGCGCCGATAATGTTGCACACACGCGAAAATGACTCAGGGTCACGCGCCCGTTTGAATGTTTTGCTGGCATTAAAATTGTTAATCGCTGTTTAACGTCGCCGCAATGGATTCGGATAAGTTTATATCTTTGTTTACCTATTCTAAGGTTTTATTGATTGACTTCGTCACAGCTCCTCCAATGACAACGCTGCGTTCGCTTCGCGAGATTCTGGTTTGACCACTCGTACAAAAAAAAATCGTCTTGTTCTCACTATTTTTTACGCCGAGATATCTTATAAATCGAGAGTTGAATGGGCTGCAGCAAAAGAAAGAATGATAAAAAGTTGTAAATTTCTTCCACTTCTTAAAAATAAGCCCGATAAAGCCGATAAAACTTAAAGATTAATTCAAATATAATATAGTTTAAGAAAAGGAGTGGATGTCGCCGATTTCTGACGACTCCGACACAGATAAAATATCACAAATCAACCCTGTCTTTACATCAATGTTTATAATCTAAAAGTTTGATTTTATACTTAAATTATTATGTATGTCTAATATAAGTATGTAACATGTACGACATAATTAGCACAACAAAAATTAGGCTGCACCTAATACCTTCTTTTCTCAAAT
This sequence comes from Agrypnia vestita, assembly GCA_016648135.1. NCBI lineage: Eukaryota > Metazoa > Arthropoda > Insecta > Trichoptera > Phryganeidae > Agrypnia > Agrypnia vestita. The sequence goes on from JADDOH010000027.1 coordinate 81,069, forward strand.
TAACAACATCGTTATAATATAGACAATATATAGAAGGGACGCACTTAATTATGTACGTGTTAAGTTTCTATGAGAAATGTCATTTGTTAAATGTAATCACGTCAATATTGACGAAGTGTACAATGTTATATAATAGCTGTCAAGACATGACTAAAAATGGGGCAAACCAATCAGAATTAACCCGATTTTGTAATATATGTTTCACATCATGAGATCCACTAAGACTTTTGTTGAATTCAGAGAAAAAATTATGACTTGTGATTACTTACTGGAATGTGGATGAAACATAAAAATAATAAAAATCGAGATAGTGTGCCATTCGTTATCATTCGAATTCCACAATAAAATAAGGAATTTTTACTCTTAACCAAATAATGCTTTAGTTACTTATCTTTTAAATATTTATTGTACACCTTAATTACTGAACGTATAGGTAGGCAGCAAAAACTGATTTTTTCTTTAAATTTTACAATGCATTCATTTTTAAGTATATAAAAAAATATTAATTTTTGATATCTTTGGTGTTTGGAGTCTGGGATATTTAAACATGTTTTAATATATTCGGTTATTAAATAGGTAACTATATTTTTTATAATTTTATGTTAAAGATGTACAAAATATTGAAAATAATACTAATGTAAGCGTAATGCACCGGCTTTAGTGAATTAAATTAAAATTAAAATAAGAAACTAGTTTTCAGTGCTCACCAAAAAAGGATAAACCTCGCATAATGTGCGTATAGTGTGTAATTATGTTTTAAGGATATTTGAATTATAAATAAAAGCTACAAATTGTGGTGTTTTAAAAATAAATGTATAAATCAAAGGAGTTTAGTTAAATAAATATTGTAACGAGGTCGTGGCCGTGTTATTAATTAGAGCACTATTCTTTCATACACACTAAATGTTTCTAGAATATTTTCACACTAATTCACTCATTTCATTCTACAATCTTTGCTGCACTTTTTTTCTTTTGCTAGGTAGATCTGCTCCGTTTCGCACTAAGGTATTCGCGCCGTATATCTGTCGCTTGGTCACACACGCTGGCCACTCCGATTTGTCTATTTGTCTAAAGAAAGCAATAAACTCGCTCGCCGTGAGCGCGCTCGCCCTTTTATACAAAACGTATTAGTTTCGTGGTGCCCCGAGAACGTTCTACACATTTCTAGTCGCTCCATATTTCTAGTAGCCTCTCGGTACATCCAGTGACTACGAGAATAGCCCAGTCGATTCCAGATTCGTGACCAGGCCGTACAAGAAACTTCGATAGCGTATAATTGCTTCCAATTTTACCATCTCGTAATATCCTTAATAAAAATAAATTATTAAAGTCTCACAGAGACGAAGCTTTTTATAGGAAACATGTATGGTAGGCTGTATAGTGTAGATGGATACGGGGCTTATGACCTGGCTTAAGTGTTACACAATGCAATCCACCGTAAGAACATCCATACATATAATTTTTTTAAATGTTGCACGTATGTTTTTTATCTGTCTTATTCCAAAAATTTGAAAAAAACTAATGATCATTAAATAATATAAACCTTGTTACGTCTACGAGTTTAATCATTTTTTATATTTTTTTCACTACTTAAGTTTCGAGAGAAACGGAACCTCTCATCGATACTTCACCTGTCTGTTTCTCTCGAAACTTAAGTACTCAAAAATATATAAAATATTATTACACTCAGTAGAGGTAAAAAGGTTTATATTATTTAATAATCATCATGAATAATCTCTACAACGTTAACGCCAAATCCATCAATAATATTGAAGGAACTATGCTATAGCCATCTTTGGTCGAAAATTTGCACTTTCCAGACATAGTATACACATACATATGTATGTTGTCACTGGTAAGGATCTTTTTAATAAATCGGGAGACAAAATCCATAATTGTGTTTTTAGAACATACATATAAAAAAATTGTTAAAATAAATATACATTTATGTGTTGTCTATTGTTATCTGTTACGTAAGTTAAATAAATCTGTCGACCCAAGAGAGCAGTCATTATAAATAAGACCACCTTTTCTAAACTGAATTTACACAAGGTTTCTTTTTTGCAAACAAGTTGAATTCTTAAATCTGTCTATTGTTATGTCCATCACTAAGTTTCCTAATACGTTGGTTACTTAATAAAAACATTTCGTGAAAGTGTGTGACTAATTTATATTACCTTATTACCGGAAATGTTAATGCTATGTTAATTACTAATTAACGGACGGATGTCATAAAATTTTGGATTACAAGCCTTAGTCATAACTGATATGAATATAACATTATCATATTGATTTCTAAAAATTTGCAGACTGATAAGTTCTGACTGCATTTTCGAGTACCACGGACACTATATCTGAAATAGCACCAATCTAAAAATGTTTTAAATGGATGATTGTCAGCTTATTGTAAAGGAGGAAATATTAAAGATATAATATCTAACTGTTCGAAGAATATTTTTTCTTCTTCTGTATGAAGGCTTGAACTTTGTGGTGACATTATTATTAAAATAAGACACAAATTACTTTGTTTTCACCACTTTATTAGATTAAAAAATCTACATGTTTCGAGAACATTGTTCTCTTCTTCAGGATTATAACACAATAATCCTGAAGAAGAGAACATTGTTCTCAAAACATGTAGATTTTTTAATCTAATAAAGTGGTGAAAACAAAGTAATTTGTGTCTTATTTTATTAATATAATATCTTTCGTCATTGCTAAAACAATAATTTGTTTGGAGTCATTCTAGAATAATGAAGATCAGGAAGCTACAATATACCCGACGTGTGACGGGACATCCAAGAAGCTTTGGTGAGGTATATACATACAAAAAAAAAGAATTGTTTATTTATAAATTATTAATTAAATAAATAAAAATGTACGAGATCTATTGTCGGAAGTAATAATGCAGAGAAAGATTGCCCGAAGTCGGGGCCCTGGAAAAAGGAGTTCATCATAACTGAAAAACCGGGGCAGGGTTTGTTTGGTCTACTGTAAGAGCGATTTCGGGTCACAAAAAATAATGTGATGATATCCAACATAGCCAAGAAGTCCTTCTGCTTTCCTCAAGAGCGTAGTTATAGTAGGCTCCATCTTGATCTCTCGAAGACCATGGCGTCCTTAAATATTCATGAAAACAAGTATGGTGTTAGTAGGACCAATTATTATAATTTTATAAGATATTGGATATCTGGAAGACCTAATTTATTTGACGCCTTTTAATTTAATCAAATTTGTACTGTATGCAAAGTGGGGTGTTTTTTTAAGACGACTTTATGTTTGAAATGTGGTGTTGACAAATGAATGTCTCCATTCTTCAAGAACTTCGTGCTGAAGAAAATCTGTCCAAAACATAAATATGAATCATTCTTTCACAGGAACTTTGGACGCATTTCTAAAAGGGATTGAGACAGATATACGAGGACGAAAAATGAGAGACTGGGAGAAAAGTGAAAGAGTGTGAGAAAAGGGCAAAAGGGCGAATAGAAGTGAGGTGGCGACCTCCAGTAAGATGGACACAAGTCCGAGAAATAACCGGAGCCTCACTATAAACAAAGTCCATAATCGCGATGAGTGCAAGCAAGATCAGGGGATCATCAGTTAAGATAAGAGCATGTCGATGGAGAGAGAGATGTGGTTCCAAGAGGTGCAATAAAAAATGAGGTGTAAATAAAACTTGTTATTAACAGTTTTTAACTGTTTAAATGTTTTTGGTGAAGCTTTGTGGAATTCCATAGTTATTATATAAATCACGTTGAAACGCTTTATATTTAACATTAGAACGTCTTCGGGAACATCTTCCCACTGTCAATAATACAATTCAACTAAAATTATAAACATTTTCATGCGGTAATTAAGGGTGTGTCTAGGGGTAACGATGGTGGGGGTGGAGTTAAAATGGATAAGTGAGGCAATGTAAATGTGTTTTGATGTTTATTTTTAATAATTATTATTAAGAATTTCTTAATTGTTCTCATCATCTGTCTTGTGGTGATTGTGCGGCCTCCGTCCATGTAGTCCCATCCTTTCCTCGCACAGTTTCTGGAGGTGCCTCGCCCAACTGTGTCTGGGGCGGCCCACTGGACGTATACCCTCTGAAATCGCACTCAGTATTTTCCTAGGAATTCGGTCATCAGACAATCTTAGTACGTGCCCAAGCCACCTCAGTTGCGATTGAAGAGTAGCAGTGGTTCAATGTTTAGATCGTCTCGGATCGTCGAGTTTCTTATTCGATCCCATTTCGTAACCCCTGCCACCCCTCTCAAGTACTTCATTTCGGCAGCTTGTTGTTCTAGTTATTTAATTTTTGGCCTGTGGCAAAACTACGTAAATTTTCCAAATTATTATAGGAATGTCTCTTCATTCTTGCAAAAAAAAATGTCGTAAGAAAATATAAATGTCGATTTATTTATGTTAGATGCGACTCAAATGTTAAATAATGTATGTAATTTTTCTACATTAAATAATATATAAATGTATTTTAAAATAATCAGTACCTACACCTCGTTCCTTTAAAAAAAAATCATGCGAATAGGTTATTTTTTAAACTGGCATCGCAAAAACTGTGCAGTGCGTACTGCGTTTTTAAATCAATTATGATGTAGAAGTTATTGAACCGAACAGTTTCGTTTATAGCCGGCCTGCCTTCGAAAGTAAGTAGAGTGGTTTCTTACGAAATTTGTTAAACACATTCAGTTGACCCAACCACTCATAAATGAAAAATCGGACACATGGTATCAAGACCTGAGAAGATTCTTGACTCAGATATTGCTGTAGTTTTATTCACAATCTTCATAATCAAATATACTAATGACTTCCCCTGTGTGTTACGTCCTGGTCATTTCAATAGACATACATTGTCAATTAGCAGCGCAATTAGATTAAAAATATTATACAACAAAGAAGTAATTAACTATGAATGGAGGTACAGTAATGATCTGTGATATTATAAAGATGACATATATTAGATTTTCTTACGGATACATTTTTCAATCGTCATCATTTTATTAACTTAAGTAAAGATTACACCTGGCTATGCTCGGTTTGAGACATTTAGCAACTTTTTTATTATAATTTTCCAATAAAAAATTCCAAGAATCAGGAAGATTTTATTTTTGCTGCCAACAACAATAATCCTAATTTCTGTAATAAGCACTGTGAAAGAATCAAGGAAACGAAAATAAATTATTATAATATTCTGATTTCTTTACAGGTAAATGTTAACAATGATATACCTATATACATAAGTCACAGTTAATTGCTAACTGCCTTTAAAACCTTGAATACTTCAATAATTACCGGTACTTCATAGTTTACCGATTTATTGGTAAAGCCATTTTAGTTCTCGATAATTTTGCACTCTTTTCCAGTTCGTGAAATATTAGACAGAATGGTTTACCAAACAAATTCATAATACTTCTCTCTAAAAAAATAATTGTTTATTTACGTTCTTTGATTGTCGCCGTTTTCAAATCGTTGTGACTTTGTCATTAGGTCCGCCCATTCAATGCGTTATGGTTTTTTAAACACTTTCACATAGAAACTGTTATAAAGTAATTGATTTTCTCCGTGTGACGATGGTGACTCTGATCTATCAAGAAGGCCGTTAAAAATTTAACTGATGAAACGGAAAATTATAAAAAAATTTCCCGCCGTACCATTCTTTGTACATTTTTCATTTTAGATTTCTGATACAACCAGTTTAGTTAGAATAGTTACTATGCGAATTTTTTTATAAGTATGTATGATGTTTCCTTTTTTATTAGTCATCTTCTTCTTGTTATCCTATTGCGTCGGGGTCCCTGCACCGCATAGGAGGTCCCAACTCTTCCTATCTTGGGCTTCGCTCTCCGCGTCAGTTCAGTTTAGTTGTAACCTCGCTTCGCAGCAGTCCTCCAACTGTTTCCGCCAGCTCCTCCCAGGACGCCCCCTTGGTCTTCCGCCTTTTGGTCTTGCCTGGAATATCCGCTTTGGTAGTCTTAGTCATCTATGAAAAAGAAACAGATACCTGTATGTCGCAGAGGTGTGCAGTGAGAACATGAAGCATGACTTTTCCCTAAGCATATATTTTGAAAAGAAATCGAAACAAGAGATATATCTCGTAATATTCCTATCACAATAATTACCATATTACATATTCAGATTTTAATATTTCATAATATTCTGTACGATAAATATTTAATTTCGATTTTTTTTCCAAATACATATATTAATGCTTAAATAAAAGTCAAGCTTCTTGTTCTCACTGCATGCTCCTGGAATGTCGTTTACTTCACACCAAATAGAGTTTCCATAATAATATTCATAATCACGTACAAATACATACAAATAGCAAGTTAATGCACTAAAAATTTGTTTGTGCGAGTGCTCTCATTTAATACATATAACATATTCACTTTACGTACGCAAAACATATTTAATTTTCACAATAATAAATTATTTTTGTTAGTTTCATTTTTGGTACATACTATTATCGAGAATTTTATTAGGTCCTTACATATGAAATTGACGTTTTGCCGTACTGGCAAATTTGATCTCAAATATCTTCCCTTTGGTTAGGAATTCCAAATCCAAATTTATACAGCTATTTACTCATGTATTTGTGTTTTGAAAATTATAATTCATTTGTTTTTTCCTCAATTGTTTTTTTCTTTTGCGTCACTCAGTTTACAAAATGAAAAACTTGAAATATCGCGTTATTTACGAGTACGAGTTCCACCGTGGCACCAGTGCTGCAGAAACGGCTCGAAGGATTAATGATGTGTATGGCGACGGTGCCGCAAAAGAAAACACAGTGCGTTTTTGGTTCCAACGTTTTCGTTCTGGAAATTTCGACCTGCAGAACAAGCCCCGTGGACGGCCGGAGACCAAAGTTGATAATGAAGAATTGAAGGCTATTGTGGAAGCGGATCCATCGCAAACCACATCCGAGTTAGCTGCAGGCTGCAGTGTTAGTGATAAAACTGTTTTAATCCACTTGAAGCAAATTGGTAAGGTGAAAAAGCTTGAAAGGTGGGTACCTCACGAATTGAGTGAAGCAAATCAACAAACGCACGTTGACTGCTGCGTTGCATTACTCAACTGGCACAATAATTAAGGGATTTTAAATCTTAAATCTGGCCAGACGATTACGGCAGATGTCTATTGTCAGGAACTGCAAACCATGATGGAAAAGATAGCTGCTAAACAACCGAGGCTGGTTAATCGCTCTAGGCCACTGCTGCTTCATGATAACGCTAGACCACACACTGCACAACAGACGGCTACCAAATTAGAGGAGCTTCAATTGGAATGTCTAAGACATCCACCGTACTCTCCGGACCTTGCCCCAACAGATTACCATTTTTTTCGAAATTTTGATAACTTCTTGCAAAGGAAAAAATTCAACTCCGATGGGGCAGTCCAAACCGCCTTCAAAGATTTTATTGATTCCCGTCCGAATGGTTTTTTTAGTAAAGGGATCGATGAACTACCTATGAGATGGCAAAAGTGCATAGATAGCAATGGTACATACTTTGATTAAATAAATATATTATAATAAAAAAAAATCGGCTTTATGTTCCTCCCATACTAAACGTCAATTTCATATGTAAGGACCTAATATTTGGTAGATTCGGAATTTTCGTGCCTTTTGTTCTGTCGCCTTTATTTTCTTTTTGTTTTTCTTATTACAAATTTGTTTATCGTTTGTCCCTTGATGATTGATTCTTTTTTTTATTTATCATTAATAAAAGCTTAATTTTGTTATGGTTTCGGAAAATTTTACATACTTTAAATAATTTCTTAGGGTCGTCTATGCTTATTTCAATGAATCTTTGTTTGCCATTATTTTTAGAAATTTTAGATGTAGCTGTTTAATTTTGTCGCTGTAGATTTTAAAAGTCAGCCCATAACTATAATACTTTAAACTTTAACTATAAGTAAATAATGATTCGACCATTGTATTGTTGGCCGCTTCTCTCACATACGAAAGACGTTTCTAAGCCACCTTTATTTAATTTAAAAGTAGCCTTTAAAAAAAGCCTTTAAAAGTACACGTTAATAACAAATAATAAATTCACAGAAAAAATTAAGAAAACCTCGGTTAATAGAATATATGGAACCAGAATGTAAAAAAGAATAAAACGATGCAAAAGTATACAGTACATAGAAAAATACAATAAGTACATAAAAATGTAGAAAAATCAAGTTGGTAATATCAGACAGTGGATTCCAACAATCTCTACATTGCAGAACAATACTAAAACAGTTACTATATTGCAGAAAAGTACATGTAGGAAAAATAAAAAAAATAGCACAAAAAGTTACCCGATCAATTGTACATCAAGATAAATATGCAAATTAAATTGTAGAAAGAAAATTTTCAATTAAAGAGCATCTGTAATGACGATTTGAAAATATATCTTACAGATAAGCATATTCGATACCATGCCTATTTAATATATTTGTCGGCGAATACAAACAAATTTTGAAGGTTAACCAGAATCGATCAAGATATTTGTCTATCAAGACTTAAAAAATTGGAGTTTAGATATCAAGGAGTCGTTTGTGGATGGCTCTTCCAATTGTCTTCTTGGTAGCGCCCAACATCTCAGTTGTTTTTGTACGCTGGCTTTCATGTCTCGGTGTCAGTAGTTGATGGGGTTTGGGTGATGTTTTGTGAATACAAGGTAGTTAGTTGTGCGTAGGTCTGCTGACACCTGCTGTGACTTATGTTATTGCTTAATTTTGTATTACCTCACCAGTATTGTGTATAAATGCCCAAAGGGGCGTTAAATGAATTAATAAAAATGATAATTTAATATATAGGTATTTCCAGGCCGGGAGCAATGAAAAGTTATGTTTTGGCTGCTGGATCTGGCAGGAATTGTACTTCAGGACAATGTAATAATCCATTAACAATTTTAAAAAAGATAAATGAGCTCAGAAAAAACTTCCATCACATTTATTATTTTTTCTGTAGTTAATTTAAATTTCTTCACCTGATTGATATTGATACCTTTCTATGTGTAAAAATAGCGGCTCAATTCCGAGGATCTAGTTGATCAATTTATAACGAAATCTACAAAGATATTTAGATAAACTACGAATCTATACCATTCTGCCTTCTTTGCCAAAGAATGTGGGGAACTTCACAGGATCTAGGGCAAGAGTTTCGACTATAAAACTTTATATTCTCTTAGTGTTAAATATGTGGTTCAATCTCTTTCTGTGCCCACTGTACGCAGACAGGAGACCATCACAGACTGAGAGGCGGCACCCAATGTTACTACTTCAATGATTCATCGAAATTCCAAAGGTGTTGCTAACTTTTGGTTACCGATTATATTATTCATTCAGATCATCAACTGTGTAGGCACTCCTATATAAAAAAAAATAATATTATTTTTAAAAGGAAGCTTACATTTTTAAAGAGGCGTACAAGAAAATTTTAAACAGTTGCACATTTCCTTGAGCTTATTAATGAAAAAAGTACTGTGATTACATAGATTTTGAGGACTACTTGCTGTTAATTCAATAATAATTTTATTGAATGAACAGCAAATATTTCCCAAGTCCTTAATAGATATCTGAATTATGGCCAAAAGCAATCATGTCATCAAAAAATTATAACATCTGGCCTACGTGTCCTTCGCTCATTGATAGTTATCGTAATTATTTATACAAATACAATGTAATATCTAAGCATTTAAACCAACGTAGTAGTTTTAAGCATAATCATAATAATCATACGCATAATCAAGAATTTACCGTAATTACATTATTTTCTGTGTCAGTGTAGAAAGATAATGTGTGGAATTTGTGAAAGCTGCATTATGTAAAGTGATCACGTAAGCCAGCTCACACAGGTCATAATCCCTGGGCCAACCAAAAGAGACTTCCACACATGTTTTCTATATAAATAGCCCCGTCTCTGTGAGGCTTCTGTAATTTATCTTACTTAATAAATAATTATCCCTCTGTATATAATATAATGGACAATATGGACTTTATGCATTCATATTTTGTATGTCAACTGTAGCATTTATTGTATATATGTAACATGTAATTCTCACCTAATGGATTCAGTTTCAGTTTCAGTGCCGATAAATCGGCGTTTATTAGCTCAATAAATTTTATAACAGCTTGCATCAGATAATGTAATTGCAGATAATTGATAATCAATTAAGATAATTGCATAATGTTAAGAATATTTGCAGAGTTTATGAATAAGATAGCAACAAATACAATATACAATTTTTTTGTATGCAGGCCTTTATCGTTACCTACCTCGCTAGGTACATAAAAATACCTATTCTGAGGTAAGTAGCCATTCCATTCATTGAGACTCCATTTAAATATTTAATTTCATGGTTATAAGTATGTTCCATTTGTTATTTGTCCCTGCGCCTCGGAGACGAAGAAAAGGTTTTGTGCGGACGCCTCTCCGTCCCGCTCGCATACCTACGAGTGTCAGCGGGACGGTGAGCACGCCTACTATAGCATTAAAAAATGTCTAACATGGGTGGCGAAAGTGTAGGGCCGATGTGGGAGCTACTGCTCATAGAAAGGTACCGGGTGTGTGATGGGTTCCTTTCCTCTTCTCTATCCCTCTGTGGACAAAATCCAGTGATTTTGTTCTCAGAAAATGTTGTCTGGTTTTAATACATTATTTTGTTATTTTTTGTTTTCTTTATTTTGCCACAAGTCGATCTTTGTCGGCGCGATACGATTATTTATCGTTTTGGCTCGGCATCTCGAGAGCACGCACACGGGCGCCTGCAGCAGCGCGGCCAGAGTTGGCAGGGCTCGCCTTATCTCGCTCCGAACTGGGTCAGCGATGCCAAAAGTTGATGTTAAACTATTTGTCTTGTAACGCACGCGACTGCGAATGCCGCCATTTTCGTTTTTCCGACTGCGGCGCCGCCAACACCAAGGGCGGGATTCAGAAATCACAACAGCGTCGCCGCTCTGAAAATGTCGCGAATCTGCTTTTTAGCATTTTGTTAATTAAACCACACTTTTACAGGGCAAAGGGACCCACCACGCATCCAGGGCCGTTTTATGAACAACAGCTCCCATATCGGCCCTGCACTTTTTCCATCCGATTCTGCATTTTTTTAATGCTAAAATGGTTATCCTCTCCTCGCCACTTAAACTTATATGAGTGAAAGCGGCGCGGGGAGGTGTCAACACAAAGCCGCTTCACATTCAACAGTAAACAATACAAGAAATAGAATGAGACATGATATGTGGGGTATAAAAACAAAGGCAGCAATATCCAAAAAGGAATTGATTGCAGTCATCGAGCATTACTAATTTATAATGTACTGGATTCGAGATTTCGTAGGAAACATAGCCTATAAATTTATAGGTAGGATTTTGGAAGGAGTAGGTACATAGAGTCTAGAATTCAGTACATTTTATATTAGTAATCCCCGGTGAGTGCATTCAAAACATTTTTAAATTTTTTGGATATTGCTGCGTTTGCCTTTATACCCCACATATATATGTGAGAAAATATATATAAAACCAAAGAATACGAGCCGTAAAAAAATGAGGTGAAGACAATGCCAATGAAATAAAAAATGAAAATGAGCACCAAATTGCACCCTGTTTCGAGATGGCGGTGTTCTTACTACTGTGTATGAAATAATAACTTGGTGTAAGCTCTAAATGTGCCCAAGCCATGTAAATCTCTTCGGGCCAAAGCATATTAAACATACTTCGCTTTTGCTGAGACAAGATTAAACATGACTTTTCATTTATTTTATATTATTCTGCTGTCCCCCTACCCTACGTTATTCACATTTTTTTAAACTACGATTCTACCCGCCAAATTTTTCAATCCCCTCTGCTGAGTTCTTTTATCCATAAAACATACCTTTTTTATTTTGAAAATAAAACTTATGATAAAAAGCAATGAAAAAGTTTTGCAACTAATTAAAAACTAAATTCAAAGTTTTCCAATTAATTGATTCATGAAACAATTTTTAAAAATGGAGGCTTATGCTATGGTTTTCGCCCTTCAACTAAATTTATTCAACCTATACCCGTAAAAATATCTGTCTGTCTTTCTGTTTGTCAGATTCGATTCAAATTTTGCATACTTATTCTTTAGGACCCGGCGGCTAACATAGGCGACACCTCCCCCCTCCCCCTTTACCCCTTCCTCTCTTTCTGATATATTTTCTGTACAAATCTACACCGTTTGCCGATCTGACTCAAATTTTTCATTTTTATTCTTTAGGTCACGGCGGAATACATAGGCCACAATTCCTTCCTGGACATCCCATCCATCCCTGCCTAGATAAAATGGAAACATTGTTTTTACTTTGAGACTTTGTGTAACAATGGAACCTTTATGTCGTCCCACAAACTTATTTTTAACTAAATACTTAACCCGAGCAACACCGGGTACGAACAGCCAGTTAAATATAAATTTTACTGCCGCACATTTTTTATGCGTAGCTGTGCTTTGATTCAGGTACGAGTTCTCTTTAGTAACTTATCGTCGGAATATATTTTCCAACTAATTGGATCGTCGCTCATTTCGCGGCCATTTGGACGTGAACAAACTTTAAAACATTTTTAAGCAAATATGGCAAGCGTTCTTCCATTTTGATTCGGAAAACCAGTCCTATATATATCGATGATCGCAGAGATCTTATCAAATTGTATATTCATCGTTCTTCAGTACGAAGCAAAGTCCGTTTGCTTGAGATAAATTTCAATTTACTGTCTACAATTTTATATATTACTAGCTTACCCGCGCGGCTTCGCACACTTAGATTTTTAGTAACTTTTAGTCATATTTTATCAATTTTTGTATTAATACCTTAACATATAGATATATGTCATCGTGGATTTTTTTGAGTTCTACAACTTCTCTATAGAAAGTGTTTAAATATATCTTACCGTTAAGGCAGCGTTCGTAAAAAACGAATCGCTCCACCATTTTTTCGTCGACTTTAGTTGTAAAATAGTTCACGACGTAAAGCCCTTTTATTTTAACGGAATTATATATGGCCTTTGTCCACCCCGAAGTTCCAATCTAAATATTGGTGAAAGAATTTTTGAAATCGGAAGAGTAGTTTCGGAGATTCCTTCCTACATCCAAACTTACAAACTTTACCTCTTTATATATTAGTACAGATATAGATATTGATAATATTGATGTCACAACATTCAACAGAATTAGTTTGAAATTTTTCCTTGCCTAATGATTATTTAGTTATTTTATAATTGTCGGGTAACATTTTTCTATATTTCGGATTCGTTATTCTAGACAAATTCACTTTGGGATATTTATTTTGCACGACAAAATATTTTTGTAAGAATTATGTAGTTGTCTCTACTAAGAGTGTAACCTGATTTTTTCTGTCAGCCTGCGTCATAACCTCGAATATTAATAGACAATCCTGACTTTGCATTCATAATTAATACTATTCATGGCAAATGATCAGAAATATTCACAACTCGGGTCGTCAAAACCACATTTTTTTTCGTTTTTTTAGTTGAAAATATTAATAAAAATTAGTAGGTATCTGCAAAATAAAATAATTATTAAAAAATATTCCTTCGTCTTCATATTCAGTCATTGTTTTATTTTAATAATAATGTCACCTCAAAGTTCAAGCCTTCATACAGAAGAAAAAATATTCTTCGAACAGTTAACTGAATATTCTTTTATATTCTGTCTTTTATCATTCTCCGAGTAAGATTATAATACTGCTTTATTACTGTGCAGTGAAGTAGCGAAAAATTATCCGAGAGACAATGAGACACGTAGTAGGTATTAATGCTCTGGTTTTGAACAAAATAAATCTCATTTATATTAATTAATAATATAACTGAACAATTTGGGATACACAAATATCGTAAATTATGTATATATTAAACCTCATGTGCGAATTTCCTTTAATGTGCAGACATACTGTGAAGATTATATAGTTCAAGTTGAAAAACATAAATTGATTCCACATTTTGAGTAATGGGTCTACCACACGCATAAGTATCACCACACTTGCTTTGCATATTACAACGTGTAAAAAACACCAACTAAACGCACGGTGTTCCGTGTACAAACGTGCGTGTAGTTGGTGTTTTGTACACGGTGCCCCGTTTACAAACCGGCATGCGCATGCAAAAGTGTTGTGATACTTGTGAGTGTGGTAGGCCCATAAATAATACATTTACTAAACCTTGTTAGATAAAAGTCCAAATTTTATCTCAAATCCGCAAAGTTTACCTAATGAGTAAATCTTATTCACATGTGATTTATTTATCAACCTAACCTAACTATTATTCGCTAAGACGAATACACTAATTAACTTGTTTGCTTGGTTTGTTGGTATATCAGTTATGACTCTCGCCTAATAATCCAGTAGTCTGTGGGTCGAGCCCCATTCCAGTACACCAGCAAGTTATTTTCACAACAGAAGCGTTTAGCTTAATTTTAAAATAGTAAAAATATTGGTGCGACATGTATTCCGTCGCATTTGTATTTTTTTTAATTAAAAAAACCTGACATGACATTCGCTGGAAAACGGAAACTTTAATTACTTGATTCAATAAATGTTGACAATAACTAGGGAATTTTAACATCAATATTTTTTTTCGAATAATAACGTTAACTTATGTATTTATTAAGAAGCATTTGTTCTTAGCACAATTATTGTATTGATCTGCATGAAATGTTTTCTTTTTCGAGTTGGTTGACATAGATCGATGTAGACTTGTAATAAGTGTGCTTTTTATGTTTATTTACTTATTTTAATTTTAAAAATACTTTAGTTTTATTGCTATTAAAAATATCATGCAAAAAGTAACAATAACAAATTTATTTATGCTTACCCGAGTCGTTTATCATTGAGCTTTCGAAATGTGTACGCAATGATGAATTCGGAGATTTGTAGCAAGTTTAAAAAAATATATGCAGATACGTTCATTCATTTTTGTATCCCAAGTTTTGTCTCTTTCTTCTCAATTACCTACCGTTGATAAAACGTATCTGGTATTTATGACTATTATTAATGAAAGACAATGGGCGGTCATCGATCCGTTACGCATTTCTATACTGATACGCCGACACAAAGCCACCAACTATAGATACCAAGAAACTAATCCTATTGGCTATCTAGGGAATGACAAGGTTTATTACTACACACGACACAACATTTCGCTTCTGTGTTCTGTGTAAAATACGCAATAATTGTGATGGAGATTAATCGACCGGATTAGATCAGTGGGTAGCTATAAAATTAAAAGAAGGTATTACATTTTTCAAATTTATCAATCAAATTTTTTTTTGATCACGGTTATTCGGAATTTTCGAATCATTTATTGGAAAATGGTCAAACTTTTGATACAAATTTTAGTTCATCTTTTACATGTAAATAATGTTAGTCTTATATTGAATAATGTAAAATCGTTAGAAATAAGTAAAGCATATAAAATTAACCAAAATGTCAACAAAATGAAATAATTTATTTTATTAATAAATTTGTTTAAAGCGGATTATTTATTTTATTCACTATTTTCAGCTAATCGAAAACTGAATAAAACTTCAATAGTGAATGTTAGTCAGAATATTTAATAACATCAAATTTTTTCATCAGGAAAGCGACTTTTATATGTTGAAAATCACAATTTTTGTGAAGACCGTCTACTTCGTTACGTATGAAGCAAATTGCATTTCGGAATATTGAGATTGATTGAAAATTATAAAAGAAAAATTAAATTCTAATTAGCTATTGTCAAAATGGGTATCAAAGCTCCTCAATTTTTAAACAAATTTAATGTTATTCTGGTTTGTGTCTTTTGGAGTATTATGCCGTGTTATTATGACCTTTCTGGCCGACGTTTCGGATCCCATTGCAGGGTCCATCATCAGGGCTGATGATGGACTTTGCAATGGGATCCGAAACCAGAAAGGTCGTAGAAATACAGTAGAGTATCCCAGAAATCACAGTCAGCCAGAAAGGTCCCAGAAAACACACACCAGAAGATTCTGAATGGCCATGAAAACCTATGTACATTCTTAAATTTAATGTTAATTAAGGTAAATTATAGAATTCTCACAGAGACGAAGCTATTTATATGGGAAACGTGTATGGAAGACTTTATACGATGGCCCAGGGCTTACAACCTGTATTAGCTGGCTTAAGTGATCACTCTACACAATGCAACGTTCACCAATTCCCTCGTAAGAACATCCTCACATTATCAAAATTTTGACAGTTCTATATATGTTCCAAATCTCAGAATCTTTCGTTTATTTGAATGGACTATGCTAGAGACATCTTTAGTCTTTTCTCATGAACTAGTTAGTATACACAGATTCCGCAGACTATATTTTTTAAGTGCATTATTAATCAATATTCTTTTTAACGTATACTATATAATTCCGAATTATTTAACATATATTCCAGAATTCGCCTGAAAATCAGTGTTTTCAAATTTTTAACTCCTTTTTTATAATATTTCTATATGAAGGTATGTTCTGAAAATACAGTTACCGGATTTTGTTCGCAGAGGGATGATTAATTGATATAGATATATAATAGAAGTCTCACAGAGACGAAGCTATTTATGTACTCTGTTCTCAGAACATCTGCAATCAACATTAAATTTTTACAATAATTTAATGTTGATTGCAAAGCTTTTTTCAAGAGAATTGCCGCCGATTATTAAACTTAAATCTAACAGAATGAAATATATAGTAGCTGATAGGATCTTTTATTTATTTACTTATTTGAGTTTGCCGGAAATAGCCCAAGTAATTAAGACTTTTTAGGCAGCGGCTACGACTAATTACGACTTATTCAAAAGTTACTGGAGAAACGAGAGGTAAAATCTAACGTAAACAGACGTAATGTCTATAGTTAAAGCGTTTTTGGGTGAACTCAAATTACTCATAGAATCCTTAACACGCATGTGTACATAAATACGTGGGGTGTCGTCGGTACAGTAGTAGTGCGGTCCAGTACTTAAACATTGTCCAAATTGAACAACAGAGTCATTACACAGCACTGTAACGACGTACCTTAGTAGTAATTGATTCCTTAAAAATATCTTGTGTGAGACCGCATATGCTTGATACAATACTAATTCTAAAAGTCTAAAACTTAACCACTGTTTTAATAATTATAATAACAAAAATTACTTCTTTTCTACCCGCTCCGAAGTTTTATTTTTTGAAGCCGACCGACCTCCTTCGGAACAACTACACCTCCGTTAGAGTCCAATAAAGTAATCTCAATAATTTTAGACCTCAGATTGCCGTTTTTATGTACGTACAGATTTTGTATTTCACAATAATCAATACATTTGATATATGTAATTGAAATCGAATTTAGCTCAGTTCGACACACCCACAAAAAAATTCATGTATATTTTTATCTGTGGAATTTTTTTATATTTAATTACACAGAGTAACAGTAATACATGTTATAATATCAAAATTTCAGATTCATCATCATCATCATCAAAAAATCAGAAAAAAGAAAGGCCAAAAAATTATAGGAAAATGTTTTAATTAGAAAGGGGACAGGAGTCACTTTACTATTTAAAATTTAAATAATTTTTTAAATTTTAATTAAATAGATAATATTCTTTATGATATTTTATAGAGCATGTAAAATATAATATATAAGCATATAAATATAATAACTTATAAATAAGTACTATTTTAAAACTGTTTTGCGAACTGTTCTATCGCAATTTTTTTATCACACATATATAATAAACACATCCGAATGGAAAGCAAAGTAAGGATATTCAATACGTGTGCCAGGCCAATCATGAACTATGGTGTAGAAATAAGAGCCGACACAACCAGAACAAAGAATTTCTAAGAACAACGGAAATGAAAACTTTAACAATCACAGGGACAACGCTTAGAGTTCGAATCCGCAATGAAGAATTAAGACGGATCTGTGGCACCGAATATATTGCGCTATAGGACAGAGCAAGAAGAAGATTCTGTAGAGATCAGAATGGAAATCTCCAGAATCCCTAACATTGCAGCTATTGAAATATCACCCGATCATCGTAAGACCATGATTCTAAAAGAAGGAGGAACAGTTGCATCTCGACGTCCCGAAAGTAGCAGCTTTCTGCCAGAAGAGATCAACAGATCTTGAAGAAGAGGAGGAGAAGAATATTGATCCATTTCGGTAATTGTTTGATCTACGATATCATCGATTTGTCGTTACAATTTTGACGCAAATTAAGATTTATCTAAGATAACAATCTTAGGAGGCGCTGTTCTTTGAAATCTGTACCGAGTACTAACTAGACTTCGATATCAAGCGAATCCGTGAGAATAGTTGCGGTCGCCGGTAGCGCTACCTGCCTCAGACAGCACATTCCAAGGTATTAATTGCACAGATTTATTACCAGTCTGGATTATAATGTAAATCGGAATTGGATTATAATGTAAATCGGAATTGGATTATAATTTAAATCGCGTGCATGTTCTGATACTTAAAAGGAATTAAATCGTCTTCATGTAAAGGCATGTAGCTGTCCATAAGATTTATAAAAAATGTAGAATGACTTTATCTCTTATCAACAGGTGTAAATGTTTTTTTTTTATTTGAGTGGCTAATATCAATATTGGACCTTTTTACATAATCACAATGTTAAAGTTTTGGTCTTGGTACTGTTTTTTAAAATATTAAAATCATTTTCCTTTTCATTCAGTCCAAATAAACTTTTACATGACCCGCTAACAAACCTTAAAAAAATGGTTTTGTAACAGCCCATTTTACCCAAAATAATAAAATTAATCAAAATACTCGGAAGAAAATCTTTTTATCGAAAAAACATTTTATTACCATCTGATTTCGAACCTGGAATACGTACAACCATACAAATGTTTCACAGCATCAATTATGATTATGAAAGATTTGAAGCTTATGTCCATTAAAATGGATTGAAAACTTAACTTTGTTATCTCTACTTGAGTTTAATTATATTTTACTCCTCGAGTTTAGAGAGACTCTTTTACCGACAGGTGAAGTATCAAACTAATAATCTGTCGAGAGATTATAATATCCTCGTAGCTCAAGTAGTCAAGTAGAGATAACATAATCTCCACAATATTAACGTCAAATCTATGTATCCAGTTGTATCTATTCTTCCATTTTCAAATAGTTATTAATTTTACATTGCATTAAAATACGAAAATCGTTGTCCCAATTACACAAGTTGGGTATAGACGTACCACTAAAAATTGGCGTGCGAGGGAGGGCGCCCCTGTCGCGTAACAGAAGTTGCCAGGGTGTAAATTTATTACACAAAACATAATGTACTGAATGTCCGGTGACCGGTGTCAGAGCCTTTAATAGAAATTTGGTCTGGTAACAGCGTGCTCCGCGGCGGCCGCTCTATCTGTCAAACTGTCAAACGGTAATATCGGTCCATTATTTGCTTTTTCAGCTTCGCAAAACTTTAATACTTCATTGGCAATTATTCTTGCACCATCCCGGACTGTTTTGGATGTTTTGGACATAATAATTCAGTGTATATGGTAATCAAGATGACACAGCTCGCGCTCAAAGACGAGAATGAACTGAATGACAGGGCGAGGGGTTACCGTCGGGTGAGGGCGGGGCGGGTTTTACTTCCAATGCCGCCGCACGCCAATTTACGTTGGGCAAGCAATACTACACACTCGGTAAAGATAGAATTTTATTAAATCTGGAATATAAAAACACACAATAAAATGTGTTTTCATAAAAAATATATTATTTTTATACCCTTTGAGTTAAACTCACCTGTTGATGAATGAGACTGCACCTCTAAAAATTAGTCGTGATATAAAATAAAACTCACTCGTGTGTAGTAGAAATTTTTTGGTTTATTTTGTAAATTAAGTGACTTTGTTTTGTATCGTTATCTCGTTAAATAACTAAATAATTTGAAAATAATTACTGTTCGTGACTATAAAGCGAGATTATCCAATTGGATTTCAGACCACTACGTAGCCACAAGTCAACATCCCGCAAATATTAAAAAAGCAATTATAAGAAGTTTATAAATATTTTTAAATAAAACATTTGACCGGGAATGAAAAAACCATCTCAATTTTGACTAAATACTCAACATGAGATAATCGGTAATTTTTTATCCACATCTCTTGAACGATCATCGTTTTATTAGTCAAATTATTTTTTTAAAACAGTATTTTTATTGTTGCAGCTCAAAATTGAATTGACAAAATGAAACGCTTCAAACCAATTAAACCATTTATTTATAAATATTACTGGGCAAAAACTTTAGCCGAAACACTATTTCGTAATTCGCACTAATCGTAGCACGAAAATATTCCACTTGTCTCTGGTTCATTGATTCACGTCGTTTCTATCGAGCGATTCGCTTATCTACTGTCTTCGCTTCTATGGTCAATCGCAGCGGTAACAACAAAAATTCTCTGAGGCAGCGATGGCGTCGACTCTTATACAGAGAACGTTCTTCTCGAATCTTCTCGTACGTTTTTGTGTATTCTATCGATTTCCAGATTATTGTTAAAATCTTCTAGATGTACATGTATAACACAGAATTTATATACTGTTTAGGGTTGTTAAGAGCCGCTCAGTATATGAAAATGTTGGAATCTTTAAAAAATAGACCTTAAACAATCTTCGCCAGTTGCTTAACTGTTTCTAGTCGATTGTTCAGCTGTTTCTTAGCCAGTCGTTTAACTTATTGCTCAGTTGTTACTGGATGTATGTATTTGCGGCTAAACCTATCCATGTCTTATCGGCGACCTTTTATATCTTTTCATCATTGTCAAGTAAGTAATCAAGTTTTAGAATTTATGCTACAAATATTCTCAATACTTTTATGTAGTGGATTTAACAAATATAAATTCTGCTTGTCTTTTAGCATGGATTAATATCTTTTAAAAATAAAATTATTTTGAAACAAATGTTTCGCGGACCAATATCAATACCTATAATATAGTAGATACGTATCAATTAACGTAACGGAACCTATTGTAGTTTACAGATTATTTTGCCGATTTTTGTAAACATTCTAACCAAACAATAAGATACAAACCCGCAAATGACCAAACCGATTTAACCACTGTCAATATTTGACATGGGTTTTTTCTACCTTCTATTTCTAGTTCTCCCATGGCTCAAAGTCTACGGAATGCATAAATTCTCAACTATTTTTCATAACAACAGTATAACAACGTAAGCCCTGGGCCTACGAACATGATGTTCTTACGTTGGAAGTGGTGGACGTTGCATTGTGTAAAGTGATCACTAAGCCAGCTCATACAGGTCATAAGCCCTGGGCCATCCTATAAAGTCCTCCAGTCACGTTATCCATATGAATGCTACGAAAAGTAGTGACCTTCTAAGAAGCTATTTGACCACTGTCTAAATATCAATTTGTGAGATACAAAACAAAAATAATGTATGTGGGAAGGTTGAGTACCCGGGTACCTTGGGTAGTAACTTCTATGAGAAATTCCGGGTAGTAACATAACGGTTAATCAAACTGAGATATCACTTTCAAAGTTAAAAATGAATCTACATATTTCACCTTCTAACTTTAGATTCAACATGTCCATGAAATGGTAAAAACTCAACAAAAAACGGTTCAATTCGCAACATAACTATCACACAGTGCCTCAGGTCAACTCAAAGCATTCAAATTATTTTACACGCCTTGTAGCAATGAGAACGTTCAGCGTATCCATAGATGTCTTTAGTAATTCTACCCTCGGGCATAAATCTTCACGTGTTAAGTGCTCATTAAAATACTGTATGCAGATTGGCGATTTTGGCGCCGGATATCCCCCGCCCGCACAGGGTCATTGAAGGTCGATCGGTATTGCGATTCGATTTCGATAGAGTTCGCTCATTAGTGGGCGTGGTCCGTACTGAGCGCAAGATAATTCGATATCCGTAACCAATACCTCAGCCGGTGCACACCCAGGGTGTAATTACAATACCCCAGTGATTGCAAACTTCATTGTTAATGGCAGTAGATAACGACGGGCCCAAATAGGATCTGTGGTACCATTCTTAAGTGACACCGCCTTTGTTTGGAACACAAAGACGTGTCTAAAGCTGTTTAATTTGTTGTGTAATATTTTCCTTTTTTAATATCAGTCACAGAAGTAAAAACGTATCCAAATTCATAAACACAACGCCAAACAATACTTTTGATTTTTTTTTCAATTGATTCAGCAACATTGATTGACATTTTTAATTATTGATTGTTATATTATATTTGATTAATTACACCCACATGTGTTTCTGAAAAACCTTTCCATCGTCATGGTGTTTTATACTATTTTTGATCCCATATTGATTTATTGTGTCAATGTTTTGGAAAATCGTATAAATCTTTTGCTTATTTGTATTCATCGCTTTTTTCTCATCTTTTCATCATTCTCAACTCTATTATGCTGAAATTTGATAATCATTCTTCCTTTTAACGTTGTTATGATTCCAATATAATTAATATCGAATGACTATGTCTTTATCAACAATAAAAATAGCAATATTATGCTTATTTTATTTAAGTGTGTTATTTCGTTCTCATCGCGCATAAATTATTATCATTTTTTTACATTAATAAACATTCACGAATTGTGGATAACTTAACGTTTGTTTACGTTTTAAGGCTTTCTGATTGATTTAATTCATAATTTCAAACCTGAATATTTTGAGTTTGTCCAAATTTTTCACAACAGTACTGGATTTTTGTCACAGGGACAGCATTAATCAATCAATATATTACAGATGTCGCACAAATACGAAATTATATTTTTATGGAAAAGTATTATTTAATACATATAATTTAAATATATACAACTTTAATGGACATAGTATTCTATCATAAGTGAAAATGGTGAACGTTACATTGTGTAAAGTGATCATTTCAGCCAGCCGTACGATATGTCGTAATCCCTATGAACACCCAAAGACTTCCATACCTACATTCCCATAAAAATATAACTTCGTCTCCGTGAGACATCTGTAATAAATTGATTGATTTCAAACCTGTCAAATTTAAAACGAAGAAATTGACGGCACTACAATGTTATACAATAACTGTCAAGATACAAAAAGGAAATAGCAATATTGCTTATTTCAGAATATGGTCGAATAGCGAGCTTTAATCGTGGAATATTTTTTTGTGCATTTTTGTAGATCTGTGTTTAAATAAGTTTAGAAACTCTATCGGATTTCCATTTTAATTATTAAAATAATTACGTTGCCTATTTTTTTTTCTCAGTGTCATGTGCAAAAGAAAGTTAGTGACTTGTCGATGAGATAAATAATTACATTTAAAAAATAGCGATGTTCCCAGACCACTTACAAAACTTATTTTTAAATTTAGCATTAGAAATGTTATATGTTTATTTGTTGAAACCGTGCCTAGAATAATTTACAATTAAAGTTTTGTTTGTTATCTAAATACATCTCAATCATTGATGATACATTTGCTTATGAGCCGTGTCGTTGCAATAAACGATTGCCGGCTACAACCTGGTTCACTTTTCCTAAACGCGAGTCAATAACCCAATAGGCATATAATAATCAAAACTCTTTGACCGATGTCCGTTCCGCCTCTCGGCCCTCTCTCTGGCAGGGCTGCCAATGCCAACAGTTAAAAATGAACGAATCAAATATATTTTTTCTGCCATTTTTTTAGAGTTTTTTTTAATAAAAACGATCATTCACTCTTAAACGCATAGACGTACTATAAATATAGAATAGTCACTAAAAAACAAATTTAACACATCTAGTCTCTGCTGTTACGTACTATTACGTACTTATTCTATTACGTACTTAATGTATCAGTCAGAAAGAGATAGAAAGTATTTTCATAACCACGTATAAGAAAGGACAATAAAACATAATTTTTTAGAACGAATGCGTATGAAGTTTTAGCTAATAGCAATGTTTACTTTTTGCTTTTTGCGCTTTTTGCCTTAACAATTTATAAAATCCAACTTGAAATATGTCTGTTGTGTTAATCGTTGTAATGCTCCATCACATAATAAAGAAGAGGATATAACCTATATAAAAAAAAATATAAGAAAAAAATAAAAAGGATAAATAGGTGAGTTTTATTTCAATAATTTGTGGAGAAATTCGAATCGAGTTCAGAGTACGGAGATTTTTGTATTTTCTCTTTCTTTCTTATAGCGCAGCTAACCAACTCTCGCGATCTACTTCTACTTTCACAGTAATTCGTGTTATAGTTCTGTGTAGCAGATATTTTGGTTTTAACTAGTCTATATTTATAGTACGTCTATACTTAAACGGGTCAGCGTTTTTTTTAAGTAATTGTATAAGAAATTTAACTGCGAATGTAGGAATGAATATGCATTTATAATTAAATAATACCAAACATTAATAAAAAACTAGCAGATGAATCGACTATCACCGATTGCTAGCTGCTTGGCTCTGCGGGCGGCTGCGCGGCCATTAGAGGCGGTTATTATGTATCTGCTATTGACTATCACCCATTGCCTGCTGCTTTTTTTATAATTTGGTTATTTATAAACTGGCAATGGAAATATTGCCCATTGCATACATCATTTTTGGAACATTTATGATAGACTAGCAGGAAAGCAATCGGCTTCGCCGATTGCTTACTGCTAGGCCCTGCGGGCGGCTATTGTGGCCGCTTCGCGGCCAATTGTATCTGGCAAATTTCCATTTTTTCTATTGCGGCCGCTTCGCGGCCAATTATGTCTAGCGAATTTCCATTTTTCCTATTGCTGTGCAGCAAACACAATTGTTTACCCATGCCTACGTCAGCCGCTTTGCGGCCAATTGTTTCTGGCAAATTTCCACTTTTAATTACGGATAGTTTAGATATAATTAAGACAAAGTATTTATTCGGTATTTCTAACCGATTAATAAGTCAGAGCAGAAAAAACCACAGTTCGATAGGTAGGTACCTACTCCCTTCTCTTCTCGCAGTATTGATTACTTTTATACAACATTATAAAAAATTAATCTTTGTTAAATTTGGTTTGTTACATAAAAAAATTAATATAAAAAATGAATGTTCAAAACAAAAATGTAATTAAAATATCAACAAAAAAAATATTCTCGACCGTAAAAAAAAAAATCAATCCTGCCAGGATTCGAACCTGGCATCTTTCGATCCGCAAACGTGTTATCCGCTGCGTCACATCCCAACGGGCATCATGGCAAAATTATTGTATACAAATAAAAATCATCATCCAAATGCAGAAACGTATGACATTGGTTAGGGTAATTAATATATTGATGATACAGCGCCGTGTATGCGTTCGAGTTTGGCACATTTCCCAAAATAGGTACATTCTAATACAGAAATTAAATGTTAAAATTTATTTGGATTTTTAAATTGACCAATTAATTAGTCATCTTTTAAGACACCTTAGTTTAGTTGAAAAAATGTAATAAATATGAAAAAAATAGTTGTAATTTTCCTGTTTGATCTAGTGGATCAAGACATCTCCCGTCGACGAGAAATTATGTTACTCTCGAAACTCAAGTTGTAAAATATAAATACATTTAAGTGGAGATGACATAGTTTATGTTTTTCGTTCATTTCGATAGAGTTCGCTCATTTGTGGGCGTGGTCCGTACTGAGCGCAAGATAATTCGATATCCGTAACCAATACCTCAGCCGGTGCACACCCAGGGTGTAATTACAATACCCCAGTGATTGCAAACATCATTGCTAATGGCAGTAGATAACGACGGGCCCAAATAGGATCTATGGTACCATTTTTAAGTGACACCGCCTTTGTTTGGAACACAAAGACGTGTCTAAAGCTGTTTAATTTGTTTTGTAATATTTTCCTTTTTTAATATCAGTCACAGAAGTAAAAACGTATCCAAGTTCATAAACTACAACGCCAAACACTATTTTTGATTTTTTTTTCAATTGATTCAGCAACATTGTAGATATACATTTTTAATTATTGATTGTATTATTTGTTATATTATATTTGATTAATTACACCCACATGTTTCTGAAAAACCTTTCCACGGCAAGGATGTTTTATACTATTCTTGATCCCGTATTGATCTATTATGTGAATGTTTTGGAAAATCGTATAAATCTTTTACTTATTTGTATTCATCGCTTTTTTCGCATCTTTTGTCATCGTGTTTCATCATTCTCAACGCAATTATGCTGAAATTTGATAATCATTCTTCCTTTTGACATAGTTTATGTTTTTCGTTCATTTTAATGATTTTCTGTCGTGAGTTAAAAATGGCGGCAGCCCTGCTTACCGCAGACAAATTTCCCGCCTTTACTTTCTTCTTGCGCTGCTAGGCCCGCCGCTGGCATTCCGGCCATTGTATAATCGCCGAAGATGGAAACGTTTTTACCTTCACTTCTCATTGAAAAAGGCGCACCGCGTATGTTGCCGATACTTCGCTAACGTGCGCGCCTTTTTTCATTTCAGGTTGCGATTGCCGGCTGCCAGTTACTAGCCGAGCGAGCCCAGCACCGGTCGCGCTGCACGAGTCGCGGTTCCGGCCAGTTCTGCAAGTATCCAGCAACCACTTAGACATTCCGCAGTCGGCGATTAATAATATTCCTCCGTGACATAATAATAATAGTGATAATAAAATAATCTAGTGACATAACAAACATTTCGGATTTGCCTATCGTCGGGCAGTAAGGAAGTTTGGAACGGTTAATTAAAAGTGTTTTAAAATAATTTCAATTGAGATATTTTTATGTGATTATTATTTAAATTAATAGCAAGACTAAAAAATTATATAAAATGTAATAATTTATTTTCTCTTTATTACGAGAGAATAAATAATAGACATATAAATGAATTCATGTAAATTTATCCCAATTATAATAATTTCCGTCCGTCCGTCCGTCGTAACTTTGTGTATCGTTTGTTTTTTTGAATAAATAAATATTTATTCTTTAGAAACCGATATGTAAAAGTAACGTCATTTTTGACGGGTTACAGCCAGTAGATAAATAAATGCGGTGTATTACAGATATATATTTTTTAATAATGACAACATAAAACCGACATCGCTTTCGTTCATTTTTTTTGTATTCTTGTAAAGCATTTGAATCATTAACAAACTCGTGTGAAGTAAACAAAAAAAAATTGTAATCAGAGTCCAAAAATTCGCATAGATAGTGCCAGGTAAAATCTTAAGAATGTAACTGTACACAAGATATGTACGTACTATTATGTACATAAGTATAAACATGTACATTCTTGAATAATAATACCAGAATACCTAATTATTAATAACGCTGCAGTAAATTTCCAAACTTTGAGATATAGATAAGCTCACTCTATTATGAAAATATTTCGTAAGTAAGCGATGTTTATTTTTGAAATTCTCAGTAAATATTTCGCAGTAGCTTCACAAGCTTACTGGACAGTCATTGGCAAATCTCACTGTCGCCGTATAATTTTGATTCGTTCGTTTTTAGATTAGCTATTACATAGATGTTGTTTTTTATATCACGCATTAACATACACTGAGAAACGTTCAGGCAAAGATTTCCAAAAATTATACAACGATTGTCTTTTTTGTCTATTCAGGTGTTCAAGTGATTCAGTGAATAAGTAAAAGTGATTCAACTAAGTAACAGTGATGATGTCTCAGTGAACCATTTTCGACAATTTATCGATAAGCATCGCTTCCGTATTCTTCAAGTGCTCTTGTAAAGTAATGCAGCAAACATGATGAAGCTCAATGGAATATCAGACAAGAATGCCAACCACACGGCGCGGCACCACATGAACTATCACTCCAATGACATGGGTAAGAATCATATCTTCGATTATTATTATTATTATTGGCTAAATCCAAGTTCATGGTCCCATCGCATATATAATAAAAATTTGTATTAAACTATATTCGTAATTATAAAACAGAATCCCGTCGGCAGCGGCGTCATTAATTGGCTCATTTTATACTTTGGAATTTTTATTTTTAATAATAATTAAGGTGTTTTTATAAAAAAAAAAAATTATTAAGGGAGTAAAGCCTCAAAATACGGGAATAAACAGAATATACTTTTTAAAATCATTTCTTTATGTATATAAAAAGCGTTTTAAAATCAAGAAAAAAACGTAAAATTTCTTAAAAATTTAAAACATTATAACTTTATTAATATTGAATATTTGTTAATTTGCTTACTACGGATTGTAGATAATATTTATATATACGCACAATAAAATAACATATTATGCGTATATATAAATACTCATTAAAAATTAGCGCCGCCTAGGACACTAAAAACGATTTTTTGGCCGCGGCCTGTCATCCTTATATTTTATTAATTATTGTAAATAATGCGCAGTTTATTACTTTTATATAATAAAAAAGGTTCTATCTATGTTATTGCCCTAAAAAAAGTATACATTCTGATATAAATGAATAATAAAAACCCACATTTTCGTAAAAAAAAAACGCCGA
The DNA here is from genome assembly GCA_016648135.1 of Agrypnia vestita. Taxonomy (NCBI): domain Eukaryota; kingdom Metazoa; phylum Arthropoda; class Insecta; order Trichoptera; family Phryganeidae; genus Agrypnia; species Agrypnia vestita. The sequence goes on from JADDOH010000027.1 coordinate 109,502, forward strand.
AATGTGCATTTCCAGTGAATATGCCGCCTTAATTATCTTTCATTTTGTAATCAGGATATTCAATTATATAGTGAAATACTCATTTTCCTTGTGTATATAATGGGACCATGATCTCGGATTATGCCTTATTATTTTATTAATTTTATTTATTTATATTTATACACATAGAAACAGAATTATACAAATATAAAAAATGAAGAAAAAAAGGAAAACCCTCAGGTACCGAATTCACGGGGATTTGCCATTTTTTACACTATACATAGGTAGTATCTAATTATAGATAATCACATAAATTTTTGAACAACTTATGATTTATGACCTATCTTCTCCCCAATCTCCAACACAAGTATTTTCAGTTGTTTATTGAAGAGTCTTATATTGTTTATTTCCTGTATGAAGTTCATTATAGGGCATTTTACTAGAAAGTCTACAATAGAATTCAACAACTGTATATGGCAAACCATGCCGTTTTATATTTGTTCTCAGTATATCATTAGGAAATGTAAAATGTAGCATTATATTTTTATTCATTCTTCTTCTATGTGATTCCACAGGGTATTCGTGGTAATGTGATGCTGAAAACTATAGTTTAAATTATCCAGCGCCATCTATTCTAATCTGCAGCTTTTCTGGCAGCTTGTTACGAACTTCTAAGGCTGTGGATTCGATGTCAGAGTTGAAATCATTAGAATAATAATTTTTTTTTGTAAATATTATTATGTAATAAATAAAAAATCACAAAACAACGTGAATTACACGGACGTAATTCACGTTGTTTTATGATATTCTTTTTTTAATTTGTTTTATGATATTGTTATTTAAAGGGCACTAAAAATTCCGGTGCGACTGTCCCAGCATCAAAAATCCTCCCTGATCCTATTGTGCCTACAATCTACCGCAGAGGGGTAGGTTAGGTTAGATTATTTAGAATAATTCTGAGGGAAGAAACAATGATCCGTAAGACAAGAATTCCGATGAGGCACTCAAATGGAACGCGAAATCTCTCGCGAAATGCGAATGCGGAATCTCTCTTGCAAGATGCGAAAACATTAAAAAAAACGAATACACCGTTTAATTCTGAACATTTTTGGTAAAAATGATTATTATCTAGTTTATTCACTGTTCGTAACGCAGCGTATTTACAAAGTCACGACGAATCCGGTTTTAGGAATGCGGACGACAAATAAATCCGCGGAAAAAATCGCAACCCGGTAATGTTCAACTTGAATTTAAATTAAATTTGCTGTAATTTCAAATATGTTTTAATATACTTTGTAATACACACACAATATGAGTTATTAATTTACAACTATAGTTTCGAGAGGAGCAGTCCCTCTCATCATCAGGTATAGATAATTATCTATACCTGATGATGAGGTATAGATAATTATCTATACCTGATGATAACTGTATAGATAATTATCTATACAGTTATCATCAGGTAACTGATGATAACTGTATAGATGACTGCTCCTCTCGAAACTATAGTTGTAAATTAATAACTCATATTGTGTGTGTATTACAAAGTATATTAAAACATATTTGAAATTATAATGTTGCTTCACGAAGTATCTGCCAAATCTTTCAATGATATTAAATTTGCTGTATCTAAATTACCACTACGTGGTTATTATAATTATTATGTATCCAAAGTTCAGAAGTTCAACAAAATATTTCGAAATAATAAGGCTAAGACAATTTAACGACGTATTATTAATAATTATTAAATATGTTGTAACCTTCAAAAGTGTTTCCGTTATGTACGCCAATTAATTTCGAATTATTATTATTTGACGGAATTCGTTTACTTATTACGTAGGTACTTACGAATTAATTTAAGACCGCGCCAGAGCAGTTATACTTAGTATTATTTTGTAGAGTATTTATACTTAGTATATAAATAGTATTATTTTCCCTTGCATCGAAGTTCTATTTATTTACGGGCGTCGAAATAAATAATAAGGAATTTGAATAGCGGAGAGCAAATAAAAATGATTACTTTTCTGTATTTCTTAACACCAGAGAACTTTTTTCCTTTAATTCACCCCTTCTGGGCTAATTGGCAGCTCACATGAAATTTGATCATACTGATGATTACATTGAATTTGATGATTATACTCCCTTGCTCATTTGTATTGTTTCCAATTTTATATTCTATTAGCATATTCCTCCTGCTTTAAGTTCATTCCATGTATATTATTATCCTTAAAACTTAAAGAATATTGAAAACGTAATAATTGGTATAGGGGGGCACGGCGTCGGCGAAACCGTCTGATCGGACCCATGGCTCGAGTCAGATTAGTTGAAACAGGTTTCGCGCCTTCTCCACGCGTCGGGCTCCTTTCTCATTTGTATGGTTACCAATTTGAAAAAGCCGTTAAAATTTCTAAAAATCCAAAATTATACTATAATTAATTTTTTTTTAACGAAGAATTGTTAGATCATTTTTATCGTCGCCACGAGTCTGCCTGCAAAGTTTCAGCTCGATTGGATCACAGGAAAAGGGTTAAAAAATCGATCCAAAGTTTTTTCGGCAGACAAGCAGACGCTACGAGTTAAAAGAAAGGGAGTAAAAAAAGTAACCCATAAAAACCAAGTTTTTACAATACTCCCTTTCTCATTTTCGGGTTTCGTGTCTACCATAAGCGTCGGAATCTCCATACAACTTACTGATTTGTATGAAAAAACCATTAAAATTTGAAAAATCCAAAATTATACTATAATTATTTTTTTTCAACGAAAATTTGATAGAGCTTCTTGATTGTCGCCACGAGTCTACTTGCAAAGTTTCAGCTCGATTGGATCACGGGAAAAGGGTTAAAAATCGATCCAAAGTTTTTTCGTCAAGCAAGCAAGCAGACGCCACGAGTTAATATAAAGAGAGTAAAAATAATGAAAATGTATTCTAAAATGAATTAATTTTATATTTTTATTGCATATTTCAACGAAGGAACATTCCAAGTATAATAATATTTTATAATACGATTTAGATTTCAAATCTACCGACAGCCATACAATTAGCAAACTTCCTGTATCACTGCAGTTAGGTAATTAACTAAAACGGACTGATGAAAATAAAAACGCGGCAAGTATTTCACGTTAATAATGTTTACACTCTGTACATGAATCAATAATTAGTTCGTATTAGGCCCGGTTGTTTCAAGTTCGATCAAAGTAAGCGGTCGATAAAAGCATAGATTTTTACGAAAACGGATCGTCTGATTGGTGGAGAACGTAAAATTTCAGTTTAAACTCTACGCTTACTTTGATCGAATTTGAAACAACCGGGCCTTAGTTGAGTCTTAACTGTTTAGCGCGCTGAGATACGAAACATGATACTGGGTCGGAATGATGTCATAATATAATATGTTGTTAAGTGTCATTAATATGGAACGTGCATTATGATTGTAACTTTTAAGATTACAATAATGTACGCAAAGATAATTTGTTGTATTATTTATCAACACAACTCTAAGGGATAATAACTTTGTAGGTACCTTTCAAAAAGTACAAAGGGGTTTGATAAGGATATGTACTGTGTTTTCAATATCTTTATACAGATAATTTAATGTACGAGGATACATAGTTCATGAAGATATTGGAATAATCACGACCAGCTATGTTGAAAATATCTACAACATGGAATAAGAGAGCTCGTACCGGATCTTGGAATGAACATTAGCAATACCAAGACACTCAAAATCACTGATAATTTTGACCAAATGTAGAAAACGTTTTTGATGACTACGAGGAGGTCATTGATTTCATCTACTCTGAGGCCCAAAAAAGAATGGGAATAGGTCTTATTGGTCGAAACTGACCATAATTTAGCAGGACTGCTTCATCTCCAGTTACACAAAAGCCTGGCTGTATAATGCACTAGTAGCTTAGTGTATGATAAACAAAATGAAATAAAGAAACATTCTTGACACCCTCAAGGTATGGTGTTGGCGTTGTTTGCCGCATATACCATGAAACGTGCCACAAACGAACGGCTGCAGCCACAATCTGCAAAAAATCTTTCGTACTTTGAGCGCATTGATAGGAAAGAGACGACATGACACAATTAATAAATTAGTGATCACTAGGAATTTACAAGAAGAAGGAGCTAGAGGTTGATGGTAGTAGAAATGACCTAAACCTCGCTATACGGCCAAGGTTCGACATAAAAAGTTTAGGTAAACATTTCGCGTTGTAGAAGCAGATCAATGAACTACGACGCTCGTATATGATATTTTATCAATCATCATCATTATTACTCTTGGCTCATAACCCCTGGTGGGTCATGGCCTCCTCAAGAGTCGTCCTCCACTCATCTCGGTTTAGTGCCAGCTCTCTCTAGTTCAGAAGCTCCAAAGCAGATATGTCTTTGAGGACATTTTGGTCTTCCTGACCTCCTTCGCCCTATGGTCTTGGGTTCAGCAGGGACTTTGGTGCTTGATGCTCGGTCATTCTCTCCACATGACCCACCCACTAAGTCTTCCCAGTTTTATTAATTTGGTGATGTTTAGCTCCTTAAACAGATTAAAGAGCTCATTGTTTTAATTATTTATCTTTTATCAATAGAGAGAAAGTACTGTTATGTGGTAATACTATTGTACTAAAATAAGGTTTTACTTTCTGGACCAAAATCATCAATCGAATATTGAATATTCAAGTAGTTTTGGAACATTTTTCTCGCAATTCTTACATTACCTACCGTATGGGGCTTATTTAAAATTCGCATACCATTTTGGCACTCTCTTTAGACTGCGCCATGGGGTAACGACCCGCTCAGGCGTGGTGCACCAGTGGCGCAGTAACAAATTGCCGGACCCCTGGGCGAGCACGTATACCGGGCCTCTACCTACCCACCGTCCCCCCAAAGACTGAGAATACTGATTGCAACATTATTTTTTTTTACTGGATGGATGTAATTTTTTTTAATACGTCTGGATGGTACAATGAAATTATTTTAAAATTTAAAATACATACCTATATGTATCTACTGAATCATTCATCTCTAAAATTCTTAACCTTTCGCTGTACTGATATGTATGAGAAAAAAATAATATTGGACATTAAATTTATTTCCGCAAATATTGCATATATCCATATAATGTCAATGTTACATGGTTACTAGTAAAATTAAATAAATAAATAAATTTATTGAAGTTGTACTTTTTAGGCGCGTTTGAAATTTTAGGAATATTTTCACGCCATGCAGTCACGACTCACCAATCAAAAACTATGATATTTTTAACCAATAGACATTTTTATAAGTGATGATATCAAGTTGTTGAAAATGGTATTATACAAATTGCGTATGTTCCGATTGCTATTTTTAACTATTGTTAAGGAAATTGCATTTGCTTCGGTCTCTATTGTTGTTGTTTGTTTTGTAGTTTTCATTGTACAATTGTGATCAAATTCATAATATTTTATTATGGTTGAATTACTTGCTTACATAGTAATCAAGTAATTCAATCATAAAAAAATAATAATGCAATTTTTTAAACAAAAATAATAACCTACTTGGATACTGTATTGAATGTGTATTTTACATTTTTTAATACGCATTCTTTCCAGCTATGTTCCAATGGAAGGTATACGTCACAGCACATGGGTTTTTGTGTATGCCAAAGTAGTATATCTTCTAATGCGCGTACATAAGTAGGTACATGAACCATTTTTTTTAGAAAAAGTGTTACATTATAAAATATAATAATTTCCTTTCTGTCTGTCTGTCCGTCTATCCGCAAATTACTGTAACGTCCGTAATTTCATTCGAATTCACGACTAAAAAACGAAATTACACGGCTGGAAGTAGGGCGTGAACCTGGGACGCGCAAACGGTAGGTGGCGCCCTACGCACATCGCCACTACCGCCTCTCCGTGGACCGTCAAAAAGATACTTTAAATATATACTATGGCTTAGCAACGACACGAACCACGTTCCGTGATTTTTCACGGGTATACGGCTAGTATTTAATAAATGATCTTTACGTATCACTTTTTAAGCAAACTTTGACGAACAGAAGTTGTGATCTAAGTTGATTTGAATTACTTCAATAGTATATTATTACTATTTTTCTCGTTATCCTGGGGCTTGTGCTCCCCGGTTGACTGACTGTCCAAGTCTGTAGCTACGCCCCTGGTCTGTAATCTAATCCTTCACTCAATGAGTTATTCTCTAATAGAAAACGCGAGTGCGCCACATTTGTATATACCTAATATTACTTTATGAGGTTTGTAATAAAATTTCCTTCTTATCGCTCTAATAACACCGAAATTTATGCAGCATGTGTGAGTACTACGTTTGGTTTATTCATTCTATCTACGTAGAGTAATATAACTTTCATTTTTTTTACTGAAATTGATGGCCTGAATAATATTCAGATAATGAAATTTTAGAATAAATTATTATACTCAAACTATTGTATTTTTAACAAATAATAATGGCAGCAGTATAGGTAGTTTCCCGTAAAATGTCAAATTACAAAATACGTGCATATAATCCATCGTTGCGAGGGTTGCATTTCGGAAATACCACCATAACAAGATTTTTTCGATCGATTTTTTACTCATACCTCTGTAATGTCCGGGCATAGACTAATATGTTAATAGTATGTATATATATAATTTATTATTAGAATATTATTCTACACAGGTTTGTTTAATGTTTAATTAGTTTGCAGGTAGAGAATTAAATAGTATAAATCATACTTTAATAACATCACTCTTTCGATACCGTTCACCAGCTGTAACTAGCAGTAAAATAAAATTAATTTTGACTAAGAGTGAAAAGTGTATTTTATTACATTAGATAACCACCAAGAAATTTTAAAAAGTTTTAAAAATGATTAAATAATAGTTATTATCAACGTTCTAAATTTATTTTTATTTTAAACATCAATACCCTGCACGCGGTGTACTTCACCGATACAGTACGTCATCGACGTCAAGTGTTGTTGCATTAGTGTCAAGCGTGAAGCGACTCATATAACTTTAAAGTGCATCGATATACAACACATTCTTAAAGCGCCATGACCAAAAAATAGACATGTAGATGTCTATACAAAAATAAAATTTATTTTTAGAAATAAATTCGAAACCACCAACTTACATAGATATTTAGTGAGGTGAGCACGTGAAGGTAACATTTAGTTATAAACCTTATTCAAAGGAAGGCAGGTATGGATACCGCAGGCTAAACCGCAGATCCGCAGGTAGACTAACAAGGTGAGAAAAAAATTGTGACTGGCGTTTGTTTTTTCTTTTCAAGCTCTTGCAAATTACCTAATGACGCTAAGTAATATTTTTATGATTCTTTTAAATTTAAATCGCCTTTCTATAAATGTTTATACATAAAATCTTTAGTTTTCTATGCATGCATGACTGAAAACAGTTATTTCATTCATACGCACATATAGAAATCCCCTAGTGACACGACAAAGCCGCGATGACAAATTAGGTTAGGTTAGGTTTATATTGTTTTGTTTTTAACCGGCAATAGACATAGTCCAAATACAGCGACGTTTCTGAAGTAATTATAATATAATAATTTAATTTTAATTTTATTCAATTTCTTTAATTTGCGGCATTATCGGGAATGTTTTGCGCGGCTTTGTCGGCTTGACTGTCCTGCGCGGGTTTGTCGTGGTGTCAGAAATCCCCCAGTTCATTTTGCAGTTGACTTTCCTGCGTAAGGGTTATCAATTCTCCGTGCTCTTCGACGTGCCATTGTTCAACCAATCGCAGCGCTCGTGTTGCAATATTGATATTTATCAAAATTATTTTTCGTTATTTCACGAATAATGGGAATTACCAAAACTTTTCACTGTGTGTATTGTAGATGATCTAAATCTCACGTCTGTGGGGACGATGGTTCTCCGATACCAAAGCCAAAGAAAGTAAAGCATGTATGTCGTATTACCGCTGGAACATTACATAAATGTTTGAGTATTTTCTTCGTTAGAAAACTTTAATAATAAATTATTTAATTAAGGATAAATTGTAGAAGTCTCGCAGAGACGAAGCTATATATATATATATGAGAAAAATGATGGAAATCTCTTATACGAGGGCTCAGGGCTTGCTACCTGTATGGTTTGGCTTAAGTGATACACAATGCAACGTTCACCAATTCCATCGTAAGAACATACACACATTACCAAATTTTTGAAAATTCTATTCTTTTCTCATATATAAATAGCTTCGTCTCTGTGAGTCATCTATACTTTATCCTTAATTAATTAATCAGCCCTCTGGGGAGCAAATCCAGTAACTGTGTTCTTAGAACATAGTTTCATATAAAAATATTGTTAAAATAAATTATTTTTTCAACATTGAAAAGTAGGCTTTACGGAAACATTTCTTTAGTCGCCCGCAAGGCCTAGCTACAAGCAATCGTTTTTTTTCAATTGTGTTCTGCTTATACATTGCGATGTTACATTGAGACACTAAAAGAAAGATCAACCAGAAGATTTTTTTTGTGATACTTGAGGGGAGGGGTAGGGACGAAAGTAGGAGTAACGTATTTGAAAATGATTATCTGGCAAATATTTATGTATATCTCAATTTCGTTAATTGAATGGTGGCAGTCTTGTTTCTGTGCTCTTCACTTATTAGTGACACTTTTAATAACGAAACATGTTACAAGAATTATAATGATTCATACAATTTGAAAAACATATGACGTTGTCTGTGTCTGTTTATGTGTCCATAATTGTTTTATTATTAAGTAGTTATCTATTCATGCAGTTGTTCAAACAGAGAAAATATTTTTGTGTTATTATACAGTTTACTTAGTATACAGAAAATTTCACGTTACACTTCCATCCGACCTTCTTTTTAATTAGCTTATTAAATTTGTATTTTATATATATAATGTAGCTTAGGTACTCTGTATTATACAAACAATTCAAACTTTATTTATTTTATTTTCGATACGGGCACGACTCGAAGGTTTTTGATAAAATTATTCTCATCTTTGAATTAGGGTCTGGGGTCCAGTCAGAAACCTGAAGATCTGGTCGAGGTTCACAAGGAAACCAGTTTTCCACGGCGCTGTTCGCTTCAGATTTATGACCAGTTTTTCTTTTGCTCTTTTCAAATAAAATACCTTAATCTTCCGCACAGTATGGTTTTGCTGAAATACTAACCATTAATTTTTAAACCTAAATTCTTGTTCTTGCTGTATCGTCTGTCGTATACTCTTTTATCATCTTTATACCAGTCTGAGCTAAGCAGGCTAAGCAGCTTGTTCTGGGTGATATTAACTGGAGTGGGCAACGCGTTATCAATGCTATGATTCGTTTATTTTTTTCTAACTTTTATAATTTAATCAACTCATTTCCCGTTATTTTCTTTTATCATTCAGAACAATTAATCTAAATCACGGCCCTCGTAACCCAGTAGCATGATATTGACTTATCACACCAGGGGTTCTGGATTGGATTCCCAGTGAAGTCACAATACATTTGCGTTTTTCTCAAGACTGGGTAGTTTTTTGATGTGTTTCGCTGAAATATTTGGGTCTCATACTTGTAGAATAATATAAAATAATTTTATAATATTATCTTCAATTTCCATCCAAATGACAATAGTCACTCGAACGAACTAATTTAGTTGGCAAATTTTGAACACACGCTACACATTGGACAAAGTTTCACCTGCAATGGACCCAAGAGATTTTTAATTGCAGGTTTTCAAGACACTCCTGATTTTGGACATCCTGTACAGAATCTCCTGATTTGTGTTTTCTGGGATATTCTGCCGTGTTTTCCTCTTCTTTTGACAAGGTATTGCAAACAATGCTTAGCCACAACATCATCAACACTCGTAACACATTAGCCCTGATGATGGACCGTGCAGTGGGATCCAATTTTTTTCCAGATTTTTAATTGTATGCTACAAAATTTAATCCAATATTATCCGTTGATAAATTACACCGAAAATACCACTTGAAATCCCTGATAAGAAATAAGCGAGGACACAACATTGGTAAACTTGTTCAAGCACATTAATGTTTTTTATAATCACTGTATTTGTTTTTTGCACAAAGACACTTGTAAAAAATACTAAACTGTATAACTAACTATAAACTATGCCTATCTTAACACAGCTTACTATAGTCTGACCTAATTGGCATATAAAAATTAAAAAAACACAATGTTTTTTATGAGAGTTCAATATTTTATTAGTCTCTTACAGGACGATCGTTTCGGCTGTTTAGGCCATTATCAACTGATAAACATAGCTATTATTCTTGAGTTTATATACAAATATTTTGGAAAAACCTTAATAATAATACAGAGGATACAGTTAATAGCTTTACAAATACATACAATAGTTGGGTGTTTTTGGCATAGTCTAACCAAAATTGTATATTTCACCTAGCATAATAATAAATAAATAAACGTAAGGTATTAAGTAGACATAGTATAACCGGGATTAACTTTGGTATTATCATCTCATTCTGTTATCATCTGTCTTATTTTATATGGGGTCAATGGTAATGCAAATGAAAGAGAAATATATATTTTTGCACGATTTAAACAAAACTTCTCAGCGGTTGACCTATAAATACATAGAATATGGTAGCTTAAACTAATTCCACAAAATCGATTCTAATGAATTTGAAAAACGTTTTCACTTTCAAAGGTCGTTTGACTTTGTTTTATTCAAATTCCTCGAGGATTTCTTAAATTGTGTCACTTGTCATCATTTAGCTGTTTGCGGCTTACGTATTTCAACACATTCCGTTGTTCATCGGCTCTATTCTTACATCACCGTGTTTCATGACACATTTTTCCTTTTCTTTTCGCGCTGACCGAGCATGAAGAGATTCCGTAACTATTATAATGCCAATCAGTTTGTTTCGCAATCATTATCATAAGTGAGTTCTGTAATTTTGCTCATTGAATCTTGCTTATTTTTATTAACAAACTCATCGATCATTTTTTCTAAATCATTAAACTCTCTAATTATACTTCAAAATAAAACATTGTTTTATTATTGATGGATTTGGCGTTTACATTGGCGTTATGTATTAATGATGATCATAATATTGGATGAAAAACATAAACCATGTTCGATATTCGTGACGTCACGTTGACACAGAAATCGATCGTTTATAGAATATTGTTTTTTATCTTATGTGGCAACACTGATTTGTCTCTATCGAAATTTATCCTACCCTCAATAGTACTAGTTTACCTTTCGTTTCAACAAGTCTTGCTATTTCTCGTTATTAAAGCGACAGGACACTTTCTCGCCTCCTTCCCTGTAAATTTTCGTCTTGTGTTTAGTGTTTGGTGAGGTGCCATCTGGAAGGACGCCAAGAGACAAAGGTGAGTCGAAACGTCCATCCCTTTCTCGACCAATACAGTCCATTTCTCGTCTCGTCATTCCTCTAAACCTTCCTATTCCTTATCCCATTTCCGACCATATTCCCGCCGTCCCCCACGTACGAATCGCACCGCGTACACTCTCTCTACGTGAGTTATAATTTTATATTTAACTTTTTATGTTTCGAGAGTAACAGAATCTCTCATTGACAGGTGAATTATTAAACATTATATACAATTATTATTAAGCTCACGTAGAAGTAATATAGTTAATGTTTTTTACCCAATTTTACGATCATTAAAATATTGTTATTAAAAATTATATTTTCAGATGATAAAAATATTTCATGTTCACATACACTCTGCTTATATGTATATTATATGCAGGGCTTCCACAATAGTAGATTCCACAATACTTTACAGGTAGATTCCTGCCTTAATTACGAGTCAAAAGTTTTAAAGAAATATTGTCCTTATATCAGTGGTTACGGAGATAAGCTACATCAAAGTTTACTTTTTTTTTCAGTAAAATGTTGTTATCATAAATGTAACTTGTTTCAAATATTAAAAATTCATTAGTCTTTATACAAGTCAAATAAAATGAAAAAACCTTTCAGAAATTTGAGTCAGAATTATATAGCTTTAATACTTTTATTTGACTTGTTTAAAGCAAATGAATTTTTAATATTTGAGGTAAATTACTGTAATGATTATCCAACGTTTTCCAAAATATTAATCAGATTGAGAAAATGCAAAGTTTGAAGTCGCATATCTCCATAACTATTGATGTAAGTAAATTGTTGCTGAAACATTTTTGACTCACAATCTATTTGTAAGAATCTACCTGCAAGTAACGTGGGCTAGCTCGGTTACACCCTGTACATATATGAGGTATATTTCCGTAACTTGATATCAAGGGACGAAAGTTAAATCGTTGTAAACGATGTTTAAGTACCTCATCTACATTTAGAGTAACTCTGGCAATATAGGCACAGTCACCTTAAAAAGTTGAATTAATCGCCATGTCAGAAAATTCAGTCCCATGAGATTGTGTTGAGCGACTTGAATAACAGAGAGGATCGAACCCCACTGTCTTCCGTAATGGTACACCACTTTTGCTTCGTCCATTTTCGTACATCTTCTCACATACGCTTTTTGGCTGTTGAAGCTTTTAATAGCTTTTCTGTTAAATTTGATTAATATTATCATGCTAGTGTCAAATTGTCAAACTCACCCATTTCAGTACATCTGTTAAAACAGTGAGTAAATTTTTAAGACAACAGTAATTTTTTGTTGCTCCTGAAAAATACTGTAAATGTCGGTTACTACAATTTAACATTGACCCTTAAATGTATACACAGCTATCCCATTATTCACAATTCAGAATTATCGGACCACTTTTATTTATATTGAGCACTCGTGTCCCTGGGTGTTACGTGACCTAACAAAATGGCATTTTTTTAACTTTGATTTTTTTAACTTTTAATTGATGATGAATTTATAACAAAGTAAAGAATTTATATACTAAAAAAAAAACAATTTTGGATAGTTCGCTTCCGTCGGGAAGTATGAGCGCTGCACGCTACTGCCATTAAACACGCTTCAGACTGTAAATTGGAAGCAATGGAGCCAATTTTTCCTCTAAGCGGAGTCTCACCCATTTTTAATAAGAGCAAATATACCGATTATGCATAAATCTAAGCAAATTTTTATTTATTATAGCTTATGTATGACTCATCGCAAAATATTATGAATTTTTTGAAAAAATTACTTTCTTATGTCATGTGCGAAAAAATAGACAATACCATTGTCACCGCAGAGTATAAAATATTTATAGAGGAGAACTAAACTATTTCTTTAGGAGAGGGGAATGAGTCACAGCGGAAACATGTTACCCTCATGACTTTCCAAGATTTATTTCATTTATTTTTATTTGTTTATTTTTCTTTAATTTATATATAAAATTTTTCGTTGGACTGTACCTGTCTCACTAGAAATATCTGTGTTGAGACAGGCATAGTTTACAATAGTGTATTTATAGTGCATAATTAAATCTTCTAGTAAATTTTTTTATAATTTTGTTCCAAATCGAGTTTCTTAAGTAAAAACATATTATTTAATAAAGCGCGACTTATTTTTCAAGACATATTTTTTATGTGTTTTTAGTTTGACCTTTTCATAATCGTTTATAAATTTACAAGCTCAACTACAAATTTACAAAAATTAAAATATTTACAAAAATAATAATTTTTGTAAACAAGGCGAACGTATTAGCGTAAGACGTGTTGCCAAATTATGGACACTAAATTAACGTCAGTTAATATCAATTTATTTTGGTGGCCGTACTTTATTTCTGAATCAAGTCAAATCTTCTACATCCATTACAGATTAATGTTTTAATATCAAATTCCTAATAAAATTATCATTATCATTAAAACCATACTTCAACCACACCATTCTATGACATATAGCAATGCTTACTTTCAGGGGCGTGCAGTGAGAACAAGAAGCTTGACTTTTATTTAAACATATATTTGGAAAAAAACATCGAAATTAAATATTCATCTGGCAGAATATTATGAAATATTAAAATCTGAATTACGAGATATATCTCTAATTTAGATTTATTTTCAAAATGTATGCTTAGGAAAAAATCATGTTTCTTGTTCTCACTGCACGCCACTGGTATTGCATAGTTGATAGAATTATATACATTGATATAAGATCTACATATATCTTACCTAAATAAAATAATTTCGTTGTCTGGCTGCAACGAAATTACTATATTATTATGCTGGAATGACAATATTATATGAGTGTGACACGCAATCGGCGCGCAGCTGATGTTGCGCGGTCACGCAAGGGACGTTGTTAATTATTATTATTATTACCTTAGATTTTTCATGGGTATACGGCTAGTAGATTTATAATTATCTAACTTCTGAAAGCATAAAATTTTAATGACTGATATGGCAGTTACTTTGTGCTGTAAAATGAAGCAGTCTTTGACCTTACCCATCCACTGCCGCCACCGCGAAATTCGTCTACTATGTATTATTTTCTTCTTTTGTTATTACCTTTTCTTTGTTCTTGTATTATTTTTGTATTATTTTGTATTATTTCGTATTATTTTGTATTATTATTTTTCTTATTTTGTTATTTTACCTTTTCTTTGTTCTTGAATTTATTTATGTATTTTTTTTATGCAATAAAGACGTATCTAATGGTGTCGGTCTGTGAATGGTTTTGTTTTTGCGGCCGTGCCGCCTCGCACCGGTTTATACGACCCGTGCGGGGCAGCACGGTCTTGCATTGTAGCTAAAAAAATGTCAACCTGGAGACGAATGAGAAGGACCGATATGGGAGCTTTTGCTCATAAAACGGTCCTGGGTAAGCGGTGGGTACCATTCACAGTCCCTCTCTTCATCAGGTTTAATTAATAAGTTATTAATTATACCTGGGGACGGCTCCTCTCGAAACTGTAGTAATGATATATATAACTCGACGTGTGTGCATTACAACTAACAAAGTTTAGTTTAATGTAAATTACCATGAAATTTCGTTTGTAGTTTAGCATCCGATTGAGATTTATGATTCCAGTTTAAATATGAACTCAGTTTTAAATATTCTATGTTGAGAGTTAACAATTTATGTCAAGGTGAGCGATTTCCTTCCTTTTTCTACCGTGGGTTGGTTCCTAGTTGTTTATCTCTACCAGTTAACCCTGTGTATACTTCATAACACGCGCATGCTTAGATTCAAGACCAGTGGGTCGAAGTTACATTAAGAAAATTACAAAGAGCTTTTAAGAATATTGGAAGTTTATCTTTACTGCCTGTTAGGATATTTTTATCTGCAATTTTACTTACTGGAAATGAATTACGCGGTTAAAGGTTAAGCGGACAGCCAATAACCGTTGGAGGGCTCATATAAATTAACCTTTGAATATATATTTTTTTTATTTATTTAGTAGTTTGTAGCCTTAAGGGGTTATACCACCTTGACATTTAAATTATTATTTTTTTTGCTTTATCTTATAGCTCTGAAAATTAGAAAATTTGACTTAGTTATAGCTATTTAAAGCTCACGTGATAGGTGAATTTTTAAAAGAATTTATTATTCTTTTGCGTTATTCTCGAAAATTCCAAATTTACACAGATCTAACAAAAGAAAAAGAAGAATAAGTCAATTTTTTTCAAATATATTTTTTGATGCTTCAAGTTGGTGTAACCCCTTAGGTATGGAGTTAACTACATCAGAAGGAATAAAGATTTAATCAAAACTTGTAGATGTCTCACAGAGACCAAGCTATTTATATGGGGAAGCAGTTATAGAAGTCTTCGGGCGTTTATAGGACTTACAACTTATCATATGGCTGGCTTAAGTGATAATTTTACATATTATAATATTAATAGATTTGTTAAAAGTAACCGTCGAGTTATTTAATAAAGTAGTTTGTCTAAATTAATGGTCGTCGCTCGCGATTCTCATTCAATATCGTATTTCAAAAAAATTAATTAAGTATTCACAAGAGAAAAAATGTTTTCAATTACAAATTTCAATTAAGTGGTACATCTATCAATGCAGCGGAAATATTCAATCACTGCAGTTGTGTTCGGAAAAAATTACATCAATTTGTAATCATTTCTAATGATATTCGTTGCCACGACTATCGGTTAACTGAAACATGACATGGTGGTCTAATATTGAGTTATCGTCAGCACATTTAAAAAAAATCAATTTATCAATTTTCATCATCACCATCATCAACAGTTTTCTCTTCGGTACTGGATGAAGGCCTCCTGAAGTGTTCCATATTTCTTTGTCTATTGTTATTCGCTGCCGCGCTCGCGTATTTACGCGGAATTTGATTATTTCGACGCTTCAACGGCTTTTAGGGCCGCCTGTCGGCCTCCTGATTCCGCCGGATACTACTGGATGTCTGAATTCAACCTATTTCTGTATCTTGACAGTTATGTATTTATTTTTATTTATTTATTTTAGAGTCTCACAATTTATTTTTTACACTTTTTTACATAAAGCTTATGACGCCACACTAGGTTAAACCTATTCTGGGGCAGTTATGATTAACACTTCAATATTTTAATAATGGAAAACAATACTATATAAAATAAATATATATATTAACAATAGATATATACATATATGAAAATGGCCCTACTTTTAAACACGAGAATTAATTCTCATTTAAAAGTGGGAAAGCGTGTAATATTAATGTGTATATTACATTGAATATATTCTTAAGTTTGCACATTTACCAAATAAATTTAATAAAAACAAAAAAAAATTATATGTATAGTTACATATATCAACAAGTATAGAAATACATAAAAGAAAAGAAATATGAAAGATCGGATCAAATTATACAGTATAGTAAAAAGAGAAAAAATAGAAAAAAATATAAAATACTAAAGAGTAGAAAATATTTGTTCATGGGTGGATCATCTCCTCAGCATACTTTCTTCCTGAGATTTTTAACCATTTTATAGTTTTATTTTTAAAATAGCTTAGTTTTACAGTTGCTTTAATTTCGTCAGATAACTTATTGATATATTAATTATATGTAATGCCGCCAATTTTTACGTTTTTACTTTGACAGGTTTGAAATTAATGAATTCAGTCAACCAGAAAGCTCTACAACGTAAACAAACATGTTATTCACAATTATGAATATTGAGCTTTCTAATTGGTTGAATTAATTTATTTCTAACCTGTCAAACTTAAAACGTCAAAATTGACGACATCAAAATGTTGTACAATGACTGTCAAGATACAGAAATAGCAATATTGCTTAATTCAGATTACGTCCAATTGTCCGTTGTCGGAGGAACGTGGATTCGTGGAGTTTTAATGTTAAATATCATTAAAATAATCATTTAACTCCCGATTAATACTTCAATAGCAACTCCGTAAATTAAATTAAAAAAGAAACTTGCTTTTTTGCGATATCTTTGATATTTTTCTTGGAAAATTATATATTTTTAATTTTTTTATATATTTGAATTGCAATGTCAATTAATCTAGCTTACTGGTAATGTCAAAAATTAATATTTTTAAATATGTGATTGATATACCTATCCTCGAAAATTAAAATGAGGACGTAGAGCTTAACTATGTGATGTGTCTATTTGAATATTTCGAAACTATCCATAGTCTTAAATGTCAATATTTATTTCGCTGTGGCGTCAGAATTGATTCCAAAACTGAATTCGTCAATTCAGACAATTAACTAAACAATCAAAACAAAAATTTCACGACAATGCACACAGTTAAGTGATATTTGAGAAGAATTGATTTTTTTTCTATATCAATGGACTTGTTGTCTTAAGTTAGAAGTTAGAAGGCATTCCTACTAACTAAAACATTAATGTACGAGCATGTATGTGTGTACGTGCTATAGACTTAACAGCTTATATCAATACAATTTAGCATAATATCGTACATGTGTATGTATGTATGAATACAAGATGTTTTTGAATAAATTATCGATAAAATCTGAGGTCATTTTATGTGCTTAGAGAAAACCTGTTATTTTTTATTGACATTTCAAACGTTTAATTAGCCAAATCATTTATTAAATTTGGTTATACGTGTTGGTAAATAATATTAAGATACATTAGCATTCCACAAAGTTGAAGTTGTGTTTTTTGCTATGTAGACACATCGTAGAGTGCAAGGGACATATTTACTAATATCAGTTATAGTTTCAATCGGTAGATTACCAGTACAGCCACATCGTATAGTACAATACAAGGGATATATTTACTAATATCAGTTATAGTTTCAATCGGTAGATTACCAGTACAGCCACATCGTATAGTACAATACAAGGGATATATTTACTAATATCAGTTATAGTTTCAATCGGTAGATTACCAGGGTAGACACATCCTAGAGTGCAAGGGACATATTTACTAATATCAGTTATAGTTTCAATCGGTAGATTACCAGTACAGCCACATCGTATAGTACAATACAAGGGATATATTTACTAATATCAGTTATAGTTTCAATCGGTAGATTACCAGTACAGCCACATCGTATAGTACAATACAAGGGATATATTTACTAATATCAGTTATA
Organism: Agrypnia vestita; assembly: GCA_016648135.1. Lineage (NCBI taxonomy): Eukaryota > Metazoa > Arthropoda > Insecta > Trichoptera > Phryganeidae > Agrypnia > Agrypnia vestita. Next base: position 127,936 of record JADDOH010000027.1, read on the forward strand.
GTTTCAATCGGTAGATTACCAGGGTAGACACATCCTAGAGTGCAAGGGACATATTTAATATCAATCTGTAAATTACCAGTTAATTTTAATCTCAGTAGATAACCAGAGTATTGCTTTCGTTTTGGGATGCTTGAAATGGGAATTAAGAATTTGTGAAAGAGTATATTCAATAATTTCGTCACAATTATCAATTCATTGATATGAATTTGAGAACAAAATGGGAAATATACAACAAAAGACAATAACTTCGTTTAATTCTTATTGTCATTAATTTAAGTTACTGCCTTTTACCTAAGGATAGCCGTATTGATCAAATAGTACAAAGTGTTTTATCACTCATTCAACTTTTTTGACGTTTTCAAGATTTCACGAAAATTGCGTACTTAAAATAACATACAGAAAACATGGTATTTTGGTTTTTTACTGATGGGAAACATGTTGACCGTGAATGAGGTATCAAGCATTCACCATTGTCTTGTATCAAAAACAGTATACTTAAAAACAAGATTAATCTGTAAAATATTGATACAAAGACAATTTTGAGAGGTATTGTTCAATGATGATGTCATGAATCAGAAACGCCTAGAATCGTGGTCCCCGAATCTTTTCCTCTGCTAACACCTTGTAGACACGAAGGCCAATATCATTTGTATAAACATTTATTCAAAAAATACTGGCACGTGTTTATAAAACCATCTCACCCTGTAGATATTGTCACGTTTCGTGGCTATTGAGGAATGAATAAAACACTGGAAATTAATTACAAAGTCACTTAACATGAATTAAAATTACACTATTTCGCAGTACATCACTCGTAAATGATTATCGCTGGATAACACGTATTTGACATTCATTAGAACATTCCGTTCTCAATTCTCTCTCTTAGTATTTATTTCTTTCGCCAATTAGGTACTTCGCTCGATATATGTCGCTTTACAATTTACGACAGGCCACCCTGGGCATCGTCTCGCGGCTCGCGCGTACTTCGCGCTGAGTCTAACTGTCAAACATGATAACTGCGCGGCGGCCTAAATCCGCCCTATTTATACCTGCAAACACGACATTTCTAGATTATTCCAGTAGTAGTTTAGGAGAAGATTTTCGGTTGTTTTAGTCGTTTGTAGACGTTTCGCGATATTTAATTGTAGATTTAATCTACAATAATCGCGATAGATAATTGTAGATTACCATAGGCCGTTATCGATGTTTCCATACATTATTTACAATATTAATAACTGTATCTGAAACGTACCTGTCATTAGAATACAAAAAATGCAACGCAAGTGCATCGTGAAGGTCCACGTGATGCATACATTGAAACTGAATAATTGCGGTCACAAAAACGATTTTGCATTATTTTATTGTCCATTGTGTGTACCCCAGATGCCTTTCGCACAAGCGACAATGAGCCTTGTGACATCAGAAATTGCAGAATGTCGACTGCATTGCATTATTATTATAATAGATTAATTTCCTGTGTATTTGCTTTCATCCGGTGTATTTAATTAAGCCGCGCACGATGGCTCATTACTGCTAACATGTCGGGTAATTGCATTATTGTACCTGAATTCCGCGTGGAAATGTCTGAAATGTTTGGAGTCTCACTATTATCCCCGCTCATAAAATAACAACTTCAGGTAGGTATATTCATTTTCTTTATTTTTACAAACACGAATAATTTAAAAAATATAATTTATATTTTTTATAAACTTAACATTTAAAGTTACGTAACTTTTAATTTTGTTGTTGTAATCACAAAATGAAAGTAGGTAAACAGGGTATCCGATAAATTTTTCGCCTACAATTATTCCCGGCCACAATTCATCGCCTTGAAATTTTGCCGAGTATATTGGAAAAACACATTTTTGATGAATATGCACTTTTATAATGCGTAATACTTACTTTTATATATAAACCTACATTATTCAAATGTATTCATAAAATAAGGGTACGAGTAGCACAAAAGTATATTGTATGAAATAATTGTGAACCGCGGACAATTGTAGCCGGAGTAATTGTGGACGTACAATAATTGTCATCCAACAATTGTAGGCAAAATGATCCTAGTCTTCATTAGCCATGAAGTCCCTAAATCAATATGAGAATTAACCGAATTTAAAGTAATGTATTATTTTTATTAAAAATAACTTATTCAAAATTAACAATGTGCGAGTAATACTAGACGAATTGCAATTATAAGGATCAAGGATATAGTCACGAAATTCTAATATGTTAAGAAAAGTACATAATCCGGATTTCTTAAACAGTCTGGACGTTTTAGAATGAAATGGAAGAATCTGGAATACACAAAAAGATACCAGAACTTTTGTGAAATAACAATCTCTATAATAATAAGCAACGCCATCGCTGCGCAGTACCGAGCGAAATTGACGGCCAGTGATTAAAGTACCAGAGTACATACTGCGGGCGGAATATTTCCAGTGAGCGAATCAGTGCAATAAAAAAGTATTCCACAGACAAGTGAAAGATTGTAGAGTGACGATTAGTGCAAATTAAACCTGCGTCAGTGACTATGAGAATAAAATAAAACTGGACAATTTTCGACCCCTGACAATATTGTGCGTAATTCTTTCTCAAATGCTTGGGAGGCTTCCTTGTCCAGATTCCCAGTTGTGATCATTTTGCGTAAATTTTATTTCAACATTATATTGACATAAACATCCCTTTTCTTCCGATGCCGTTACGGGACATGTACGCGGAATGCACGTCCCCCGTCTTGTGTGGGTGGCAATCTAATTGTTGGATCACAGACAGTATCCATCATTTGTTCAAACTTATGTCTGTCCTTGTCCTGCTCCTCGACTCCGAAACCGGTCCACGTCCGGATGTTTCGCAAACGGGATAGTTTCTTTCTACCAAACCACTGTTGACCTTCTATATTCCCTTGAATAATTGTTTATAGGGGAGCAATATTTGGGTCCACGAATTATATTACCAAAATATTTAATTTATATAGGCATTAAAAAAATGTCTCGATAAAATATTTGGTTGCTACCGGAATACGAATCATAAAGTTGATATAAATGTAAAAATATAATAAAATATGTATCATTTACACAAAATTACTTACAAATATAAGTTTCAGATTTTTAGTAATCTTAAATGGTTTGTGTGACGAAATTGTTATCGTAGTTCTCCAATAAGGAAAAGTTCCGGCTTCATATCCCGGTAGTAATCAAGTATTTTTTCGATATTTACATTTTTTCCACATTCAAGGCGTAACACAGCTATGTATTTCACAATACTTTGCAGATTCAAACTCAATAATATACTAATCTTAACTGTTATGGAGGTAATATAAACCAAAGTTTGCAATTTCATTTCTATTTCTGATTTATCTTCTATAAAACGTTGAGCTGTTATTAAAGTAACTCATATGGAATATCTAAAATTGATTTAATTTAATACAAACATTGAAATGAAAATCTTGCAGAAATTTGAATCAGATTTTTTTAACTGTGTTTTGCATTTTCTTCTAATAATATATATTATTTTTCATTATTTATGTGGAGATTTTTTAAAAGTATTTCATAAAAAAAAAAACTACATACATTTACTACATACTACTACACATTTCAAGTATTTATAAACAATAATTTATTGAATCATCCATCATTGATTATTTTCGCTAATAATTTTTTACTGTGTATTTTCTGCGTTTTTTATAAAAACTGACAATTAAATATAAGTGCATTTTTGTTGACTACACACCTGGTTGGGAAGCAATTTGTCCGTCAGGCATTACCGGTTGAGAAGGTCACCGGTCATCAGCTAACAGTCACCATGCATCGGTGCATTATGCAAAAATACTATTTTTCCACTAATAGCGCTACATCATCTCTTATTTTATGTCATACGCGAACAATGCAATACAAGCCTTCTTGATTAATTTAGATTTACATATGAGGGGATTAGAAGCGAAAACACCACTTTGCATACGATGAAAACACGTGGCAAAGTGTCTGAATATGATTATCTATCAAAGAGTATCAATTTGACAATTGATAACTGGTTTAAAAAACATTTTTGTATGTTTTAGAAGTAGTGTTTGATCATTGAACGCATCTGTGTCGCTGCAGTAGTACAATGAGTAGACGATTCCCCTTGATCACAATTATCCTCTGTTTGGATCTAAAGAGAAGTATTTTACTTCTCTTTGTCACACTTTCACACAAAGTGATTCGCAGTTTGATCCTTCAACGCATATGAAAACCCTTATCTTTGTTACTCTGGTCCCAGACGAGTTGTAAACAAGGTAAAAAAGAACCCAAATGTTTCTCCTTTTAAGTCTTAATTGATTTTGATACACCAGATAGTCTTCAAAGGGCGTTAGATGGCACCCTCCCACGATTACATAAATTGTTTGAGCGCCATCCTCTAGATAGTGCTCTAACAATCATTTTATCAAAATTATCTATATTAATTTAAAAATCTCCAATCTGGCTTTAAAATCACTTTCAAAAACCTTATCTAAATTAAGTATTTTGGATAGTGGCAATTTTCCTTCTTATCCCCTCTTATGAAATATCTCGTTGATCACCATATTCCACGTAAAATACGAACGTTTCTCATTAGCTACCCTTTATGTAGGTTCTTTTATTCGGACATACATAAACTCTAGATCTTGTTACTTCAATACAAATGGCACAATATCCATATTATATTAAACCTCTGCGATTGCTATGATTAAACTGTAACATTTTGTGTGTCGTTAAAATTATTAGATCGTGTGGGCCCAATACTAGAATTAAAAACTGGAATTTTGGCAGTTTTGAGATATTTACACTAAAAAAATAGTAAGCTATTTAAAACTAAAACTGGATAATTTATACACGCTATTATAAAAAGCTATTAATCATTCACAAAAATAGGCATTTATTAATCATTTACAAAAATAAACTAGAAATATGAATGAAGATTAAATGCTGATGTAACTTAATTGATGTTTAAAAATGGTGATATCAGTTTTTTCATTGATACTTCATTATTTTCTTTTAGGGGATGATTATAATGTTATGAATAAGATATATTAAAGAAAAATGCACTAAGGATTGATTAGTTGGTAGAAGAAGTTCTTTAATAAGCATGAAAATTTTAACTGCAATAATCTCACTTTTTCAATTACATATCTAGTTCTAGTATTGAGCCCATGATATTTCAAAGAAAATTTAATTGCGATAAAATGTATAAATTTCATTGTAATGTAAAACATTTCCAGCTTTGTTAGTAAATTTCTTTCAAATTTACTAACAAAGGTGGATGCTCATTTATATTCGATTTCTAATGTTTGTGTGTGTGTATTTTGACCATCTAGCCAAAATCAATATTTTTTTTTAACTAAAACAAATATGCTACATAAAGAAGGTGGGGGACGAATCTTTGTTCCGAAAAAATAGCTGCTACCGGAACAATGTATTCAGAAAAAACCCAACTTCACTAATAAACCATGAATTTAATATATATATTTTTTTTGATTTGGTTGCATGTATGTGGAAATATCTTCCTTGATTATTCTTTTTCTTCGTTTTCCCATTGTCCCGGTTCTTCTTCACAGCTTATTCACAGCACGGTTCCTGGTAGAAGGCCACGTTTGTCTGCGTCACTATTTGTCAAAGCATTTCTCGACCTCCCTTTCTGTCACCTTACTTTTATTACATTTTTTTTAGTGACACACATATTTTCAATCGTTGTTTCTTATTTTTTCACGTCATTCTTCAACATCACATTTTTGTATTATTTTTCTATTTGAGGAGGAACTATTTTTTAATATGATCATTAAATTGGATGAAAACATGAAGGTTTCTTAAAAATGTTCTGAAGTTTCTCAGGTATCCTGTTTGTAATTTTCTGGGTAATTCTGCCTTGTGTATCTGACCTCTCTGACCGACGTGACAACCAAGATGGGCACATCAGCCCTGATGATGGATCCTGCAATGTCGGCCAGAGAAGTCAGATATACACGGCAGAATATCCCAGAAAACTACACATGTTACCTCTACGTGAATTTTTTTTTTATCTTTCATCGACAGATTCTGATATTCTAGAACCTTGAGTACTCAAATATAAAATTATTATTAATCTCACTTAGAGATAACTTACATAGTTTATGTTTTTCACTTAATTTAATGATCATCGTGAATAATCTCTGCAACGTTAACGCGAAATCCATCAATAATATATTTTTTATTATTTTTCAGTTCCCGCAATTATCTTTAATAATAATTAATGATTTAATTAAAACCTTTCCATGCATATTAGAAAATAAATTAGCATTATTATATGTTTAAAAGCTTACAGTGACACTCTAACGATTAGTGTAATATTTCAACACCTATAATAAAATATGTCTATAAATTTTAAAAAATTTAAATTTTTTTTAAACTGATGTTAGATGTATTCACCAAAATCCAGCATTACACATCCTTATATCGAGCTAATCATACACAAAGTGTCAATATTGACTCTTTTGGCTTGCTAAAGACCAAACTACGCAATTTATTTTCCTATTTAAATAGCTGTGAGCTCATCACCTGCAGGTAACCTTGCCAGGCTCATCAATCTACACGTGACTGTTCTATTATTATTTTCATATAGAACCAAGGTACCTATGGTATTTTTTAAATAGGCATTATGTGGCGAATTCAGGCCTTTGAAAAAAATCCCCATTGAAAATTAAAAGCTATTTGTAGAGAATATTTACAAAGTATCCTTAATTACCGAAATTTCAATTTACTGGATTCGGGAAGCATTGGTGCCAAACTCCTAATTTATGGTTAATCTATACGAATATATAAAGTGGTAAAGTTTGCTAGCTTGTAAGTTTGGATGTAGGAGGGAATCTCCGAAACTGCACATCCGATATCAAAAATTCTTTCACCAATATTTAAATTGGAACTTCAGTGTGGACATGGGCTATATATTGTTCCGTTAAAATAATAGAGTTTTCGTGGTGATCTATTTTATAACTAAAGTTGACGAAAAAATGATCGAGCGTTTTATTTACGAACACTGCCTTGACAGTAAGAAATATTTAAATATCTTCTATTTGACATGTTAAGATTACAAATTGATACACAAATTGATAAAATATGACTAAAAGTTACTAAAAATCTACGCGTGCGAAGCCGCGCGGGTAAGCTAGTTTACCATAAAATACATTTTTTTCTTAGCATTTTCTATAGTTATTTTTATTCCCACATAGAGACGTATTGCATAAATCTGACTATATTTCTAACTAAGCATGGCGGCTGTGCTTTGTAAAATATAATAATAATTATTCCTCTTGTAAAATATAATAATAATTATTCCTCTTGTAAAATATAATAATAATTATTCCTCTTCTCCTGGAACTAAGATTAAATCTCTGACGTCTTGGTTATTCTAGGTAGCTACTTGTTTAAATCTGAATTATTAGACCAACCAAGATAGTCGTATTATGTACAGGTAAAAGAGATGTTATCTACAATATTTAAGAAGACATTAAAGTACAAGTTTAAGTCGTTAAAATTTTTATATAGATAAGTTCACATAAATATATAAAACATTTTTGTTTTCATCGTGACTATTTGAGATTTTTATTTGATTTTATCAGTATTGTATTATTTTATATTTTTTATAATGTAAAAAGTAATTAAATCATTGGAAATATAAAATCTATTGAACGTAAAAATGTAGTGCAGCAGTGGGGCAGAGAAATAGTTATGTGTGGATTATAAACTATCAAAAAATAATAATAGTCAAACGTTTTACAAAAAATTAATCAGAAATATTGGGAAAAAAATGCAAACTTTAATGTCCCATATCTCCATAACTATTGATATTAGGTCATGGTTGCTTGATTTTTTTCGACTCATAATCAAGGCAGCTCTACGAGGTTATTAATGTTTTACAAATAACCCTGTACATATAATCACATTTATATTGTACACATATCTTTATACTATATTTCTTTTGCTCTATATCTTTATTCTTGTCTCTTTTACCTTTAATTCTTTGACTCTCTTGGTTTGTTCTTAACATAAAACTTTTATTTTTGTTTGTATATTGTTATATTTTGATGTATAACTTGTTAATTCTGTGGAAACTTGTAAGATGGTCTCTGAAATATTTAATATTCGTGTGTTACCTGATTTGTATTTATATTATTTTCATTTTTACAATACATTAATTCATATATTTTTATATAAATGTAAAGTATTTTATATGTGGGTGTATATTACGTGACTTAAAAACATGCACACATCGTAGATACTTGACTGCACAGTGGCGCTTCGTCACGGTGAGTGAACTTATGAAATATAAAATTGCGTAATAATATAAGAATGTTATATTTTTCCTTGTTACCGTTGCATATTTCTCGCCACTTACCGAGATAATTATGAATACCGTTGTTGCATTTTTACGACATTTTTATATGCATTTCATGCAAATGTTCGACGTGATGTCTTCATTATTGCAAAATGCATAACCAGATTAAAAAATAACACAACAGTTTAGAATGCGGTTTAGTGTGAACGCATGACTGTAGCATTGAACCTAATTTTGCAAACACTCTACACCTACGGCTGAAAGAAAACATTTCTAAAGATGATTGCTCATTTTCAAGAACAATGTCAAATCTTTTTTAGGCTGTCATTAAAACTGAATGCCACTTTCAAAAGTAGCACAATACACCGTATACGGTCTGAAGAAAAACCGAAAGCTTTGTAAGGCACAACGTGCATTTCAATCATGCAGTGACTTAAATCGTTTGTTATATTTAATCTACTTACTGCTCGCCTTATTTTAGTATAAAAATACTTTCACTTGTACTCAATGCTGTCCGTAATTACCGAGTAACTAACTTTCCCCCATACTCGCCAACAATAAATTAATGTTGCATTAAAAGAATCTTCGATGAATTGTCTGAAGCGTATTCACCTCTTCGAAACCGACATCATTGAAAACAAATCCATTACTTGTGGACATTATCTCCTCGAATTCTCTTGCCTGTTTTTCCACGATTTCTGTCAGCGACTGAGTGTGTTCGGTGAATATTAACTAGTACCACCTACCGTATAAATGCAGGAGTTCTTTCGTCCTTTCCATCGCCTTTATTCTAGCCACTGAATAAAAATATTTAATGAAAAAATACATATTTAAATACTAACTTCGTTATCTAATTTTAAGTATGTGAGATATAAGTATAGAAACATGTATCATAGAATTTCTACCGTGATACTATATTTTCAAATTATTAAATTCTATTATCGTCTAAATATATAATTCTCTATACAACAATGTCCATCACCAACGTTGCCAGATGGAGTAAATATTGATGAGGTATAAAATCAGTTATTTATTTGTTCACGCACGTTATAAGCTTTTACATAAAAAATTTAAAATATAGAAAGAAGTATATAAAATAATATCAGTTATAAGGAGTACATACAAGATATAAAATTAAATAATCCTAGCACGTATTATATAAAAAACAAAAATATAAATAAATATTACATAACATTTAAGAAGTTTCTATATAAAATAAAATAATGAGGCATGGGAAGCAAAAAGCATAATTCTCTGTTACAATGTCTGTCACTAACGCTACCAGGTGGCGCACATAATGATGAGGTATAAAAATTAAATAAAAACACATTCTCTATGCAACAATGTCCGTCATGAACGCTACACTACGCTGGATGGCTGTTCTCACAGCCTTAAATCGCGGCCAAAATATACAGTAAAAGTTCGTAATTTTTGAGGGGTAGTAACTAGTATACTCGTATATAATAATAAAAAAAATATTGGCCAACGTGACAAATCACTTCGATGGCATATTTGTTTACTTCGAATACCTACCATAAATGACATTTAAAGCCATGTATTCACTAGGGGACAAATCGCGAAACATTCCGCTCGACATGTCGCATCAACATCTACGCTCATGTTTCGGGGACAATGACGCGGTCAATTGACGTGTACACACCGGGACTCGCATATCTTGTCGCGGAAATGTCATCCGATGAGGTTATGGATGACAGCTGCGGTATCACATTTGGCGAAAACGGGGTTCCGCGCAATTCGAAATGTTTTTTGGGTTGCAATTTCAAATTAACGAGGTTTTACTGTAGTAAATTGAATATTATTAAAAACAAGGTCCTTTTTGCAAATAATTATTGTTTTCCAGACGTCACGGAAATATATCGCCCTATGAGGTTATGATGATAGCCGCGTATCTGTTTATGTTAATGAGTTTATCGATAAGTAAGAGGAGAAAAAAAAGGAGAATGCGAAATTATTAACTGCAAAGAGAAAGAAGGACGGACATTCTATGCGATCTTCGATCGATACAGCTCGATGAGTTCGAGAACGATTTCGTTTCCCCGCATTGTCATCTTGACAGATACAGCGCATGCGTATTCACTTGTAAACATACCACGTGGTACTGACGCTCCGCGGAATGTTGCAGTGAGTACGCTCGGGTACCGTGCGCATGTCAACGTTGCCACGGCACGTAGAAATGCCGCGCTATGTTGTGCGCGAGGTCGCGGAACAGTGCACGACGTTGCAACGTCACGTAGACTCTATGCCGCGCATGCTGTTGAGGGATAATTTGTCCCCTAGTGAATACATGGCTTAATACTTTATGTTGCTAGAAAAGAACAAAAATTGCGGAAACTATTTTCAATATATAATACGTCATTTAAATTGCGGAAGTTTAAAAATGTACACTATAGTAAATATGTTCAATGTTATATACTGAATGTATCGCAATAAACTAAATGAAATACAACTATCGGTATTTGTCACTATTGCTGAAAACAAAATATTGATTTTTCTGTTGTGACTGACTTGTGAATTACTTATGGTCTCGCGGACCGTGTGAAATGTGTCCATCGTAGGTTCAATCATAGGATGAACCATATTTACTGAATCTATAGACGGCTTTCAAAAGTGATCTGGATTGGTCACCAACGGCAGTGTGTTGATTCTAATGGAAAAATACAATAACTTACAAATTTCTTCGGCTCGTATTAGAAACTTCTTGTATGAAAAAAAAAGACTAGGACCCGTCGAGTCTTAGGCCCGAATTCAGAGTCAATACTTAGATTTAAAGGTTAAAATTTGCCCTAAAAGTGTTATTTTGTACTGACAATCACGCTTTTAAGGCATACATTAACTTTTAAATCACTATGAATTGACTTTGAATTCGGGCCTTAGACCGGGTATCGAGTCAGGGTATTTTTACCTGAACCCGGCGCGTTTGAGTTCGCGTACTCTAACCAGAAAAATCCTAATCGCTAGTCTCTCCACTGCCTTGAATAATACATGAAAAGTGTCTTCAATCTGGATCATAATATTCAACTGTTTGAGAGACAGACAAAGACATATGCAAACATTGATTTTACGGATCTTTCAAATTCTTTTCAAACTTGCTAGAAGCAGCGAGTTCATATATAAACAGAAATGAGCCTGATCAAACATTGTATTACCTGCGTGGTACATTTCACGCTGAATAAGCCGTAAGGAATGTGTCCCCATTCGGCGATTGTGATGCAATAAAGTACACGTACCTGTCTATTTAGAAGACTAATAAAACGGAAATAAAAAACCACATGGCTGCATTTGTTCACAACGTTAGGGGGCGTCGCACGCGTATGCATTTATCAACAGTTATCTAAACTCTGAACCGTTATCTTTTATGTAAATTTTAATAATTTCCCGGCATTTTCGGTTCATACGGAATTTAAAAAAAGCACGCAATTCAAGGTAAAACCACGTAAAACGCAGCCGACCGGAAACAATAAACTGTACAGAATATAACAGAAGTACATTTTTCGAAAACTTTTAATATTTTGGATGTTTCGTGGGATATTATTTCGTTCACATGTAATAATCGCAATGTTTGTATCATGGTTTGATTGTTTTTGTTAGTATAATGTTTATAAATGTATAGAATTCATTTTAATCGTTCCCATGTTTACATTCAATTGAAACGTTTCTTTAAATGATAATGCCCACCTTGACCGAATAATTTGTATTCATTTTGATTACATATAGCGGGAAATGATAGCCATAATGTTTTCCGTAAATACTATTTCATTCCTACATTGTAATCATGTTTTTAAAACATATCTACGATGTTTTTATTCACACTGGTCACGTGATAAGTTCCTTTGTTTAGTGAATGAACTTGCCTAATGATCCGAGGTTCATTGTTCGATTTTCGTACACATTGAAATTATTTCATTGCACAAAACGTTTTGTTTTAAGTAAGAAAGTAATTATACATGCTATAGGTCGACCACAATCAAAAGATCATTCCCTAGCTTTGTCCGGTAAGAAGAAAGGGGGGGAAAGTTGCCTGGCAACCCCGTATTACAAGCCTCAATATGATATTCCAAATAAATATATATTTTTAGTTTAAAAAAAGTTACTAGAAAAACTTCTTTAATGTTCATTTTTTGCATCGTAACAACACACATATTATTTGCGCACATTCTTTTGGATGCGGTCTAGCTATAACTCTATTCTTTATCGGTGATATAAGTCTGAAAGTAACTGAAAAATATTACAATTTTATTTAGAATCGAAAAATCTTTGTATAAAACGCTTCGGTTAATTTCACGTCGATTGTTTACAATACGATTGTAGTTTTGACAGGATGGAAGTAAACCAATTGACTTGATTGATAACGGGGTTAGTGATCAGCCCAATCGTAAAACTGCTGTGCAGTTTCGCATATACATATATATATATATATATATATATATATATTAGGTCCTTACATATGAAATTGGCGTTTTGCCGTACTGGCAAATTTGATCTCAAATATCTTCTCTTTGGTTAGGAATTCCAAATCCAAATTTATACAGCTATTTACTCATGTATTTGTGTTTTGAAAATTATAATTCATTTGTTTTTTCCTCAATTGTTTTTTTCTTTGCGTCACTCAGTTTACAAAATGAAAAACTTGAAATATCGCGTTATTTACGAGTACGAGTTCCACCGTGGCACCAGTGCTGCAGAAACGGCTCGAAGGATTAATGATGTGTATGGCGACGGTGCCGCAAAAGAAAACACAGTGCGTTTTTGGTTCCAACGTTTTCGTTCTGGAAATTTCGACCTGCAGAACAAGCCCCGTGGACGGCCGGAGACCAAAGTTGATAATGAAGAATTGAAGGCTATTGTGGAAGCGGATCCATCGCAAACCACATCCGAGTTAGCTGCAGGCTGCGGTGTTAGTGATAAAACTGTTTTAATCCACTTGAAGCAAATTGGTAAGGTGAAAAAGCTTGAAAGGTGGGTACCTCACCATGCCCCAAGCGAAAATTGACTCCAAAAAAGTTACTTGTGAGCGTTTGGTGGACTAGTGCTGGTGTCGTTCACTACAGCTTTCTTAAATCTGGCCAGACGATTACGGCAGATGTCTATTGTCAGCAACTGCAAACCATGATGGAAAAGCTAGCTGCTAAACAACCGAGGCTGGTTAATCGCTCTAGGCCACTGCTGCTTCATGATAACGCTAGACCACACACTGCACAACAGACGGCTACCAAATTAGAGGAGCTTCAATTGGAATGTCTAAGACATCCACCGTACTCTCCGGACCTTGCCCCAACAGATTACCATTTTTTTCGAAATTTGGATAACTTCTTGCAAAGGAAAAAATTCAACTCCGATGGGGCAGTCCAAACCGCCTTCAAAGATTTTATTGATTCCCGTCCGAATGGTTTTTTTAGTAAAGGGATCGATGAACTACCTATGAGATGGCAAAAGTGCATAGATAGCAATGGTACATACTTTGATTAAATAAATATATTATAATAAAAAAAAATCGGCTTTATGTTCCTCCCATACTAAACGCCAATTTCATATGTAAGGACCTAATATATATATATATATATATATATATATATATATATATATATATATATCTCTATATATATATAATCATATATATCTTATATATATATATATATTATAGCTATATCTATAATATATCTATATCTATATATATAATGTCATAAGTATCAAAAAATAAATAAATATGAAAAAAAAATAAAAAATTAAATATAATAATTTCGTTGTCTGTCTGTCTGTTTGTCCGTCCGTCCGTCCGTCAGTCCGTCCGTCCGTCAGTCCGTCCGTCCGTCTGTCTGTCTGTCTGTCCCCCTAACATCGTTTTTACGTACATTTTTATGTTTTCTTTCTTTTCTTTTTTATGTAAATAAATAAATAAATACTTTTCTTTAGGAACCGACATGTAAAATTACCGTCATTTTTGCCGGTTTACATCTAGTTTCTTATAATGCTTATTATTTTTCACATTAGTTTGGTAGATAATATTCTTTTCCCTACAAACTAAACAAATCACCCAGGTGAAATAGGGGTGGAACAGCTGGCTGCCGCGATAAAATAATAACAATCCCGTCCCCAGGCAATTCCCGGTACGTTTCAGTTATTACAGTTTTGCTGTACAATCTTTAATTGACCTTTTCGTTTCTTTTAAAATAGAGTCGCGAACACGGAATGCGTGTCGCACCAATATTATTGGTATTTTCAAATTAAACTGAACTTATGATATGAAAATAGTACCAACTTGTATTGTATGATTTTTTAAATGCTCGAAATTGATTGTTTCTTTGCCGCTTTTATTCATGAAAATTTCGTTGCAATTTAATATCAATGGTAGGTACTATAAAACTCTGAAAGAAGTTTGTAAACGCTTTCATTTTAGGCTTTTACCAAACCATTCCGTGTAAGTGGCAACATTTACCAGCTTATATCAGTCATTTACCAAAATGGTGTGGTAAATGCCCGAAATGGAAGAATTTACAAGCTTCTAAAAATCTACAAATGTTTTTAAAAAAGTGCTTTAAATGAAAAAAAAGCAACGTGATCATTGTGCACGAGAAGAAAACGTGAAATAAGATTATCTTTCAGAAAGAAAACACCATCGCAAAATTCAATCATATACACTATAATGAAGATGTATGGTAAGGTAAGGTTAAGGTTGACATATACATTTGAATGAAATTCATATTATTCTATTTATATTAGAAAATATTAAAATCTGTATGTTTTACCGATAAATTACGTATATGATTTCCCCATTTACGGATATTTACAGTAATACCTTACAAGGAAGCTAGAAGCAGCTCACTACAAATAGAGGATAAATCATGCTTGGGTGCTTATTTTCATTTCTTTGTCAATATTTGTTTATGATGCAAACCGCGATGGAAATATGATAAAACCGAACAATTGTTTGCTTGCATACACGGTGCATCGTGAAATGTCTGGCAGTCGGTATGCACTATTGTTGATAAGCACAAATTGTGTTTTCTACAATCATTCACCGGGACATTGTCACCCTACAAATCTGCAATTATTCGTATTGTAATTGGACACATACCGAAATCTCTCGAAAACTCCACAACACTCTGAAATCGACTGGAAACACTGGAAGTGTCGAGGAAATACTATGAATGTAGCCCAGTGGGCATGACACTGGCTTCCCACACCGAGGGTTCCGGGTTATGATTCCTGGTGAGGTTACAATTAATATATGTGATTTACTCAAGCTTAAGTGTTTTGTGATGTGTGATTGTGTTAAAGCGTAAAAAATGATCAAGAACATTCGAAAACCAACATGTTTTGTTTAAAAAGGCGGAAGCAAGCGCGCAGGGGACAGTCGTCGTTTGACGTTTGACGAGTGCGACATTACCAGCGATAAAACTAGCGAAGCAGTGTGGCTAACGCGTGTGACTGGTGACGGATATTCGGGCCAAGTACTTACGTGCGAAGTTGAGCGAAATACTCTTGAATGTGATTGATACCATAGAAACAACCAAGTTATTCAACAACTACAATTTGTGAATAACTTAATGTTTGTTTACGATTTAGAGCTTTCTGAGCTTTTAGAGATTTCAAACCTGTCAAACTCAAAACGTCAAAATTGATGACATTAGAATGTTATACAATAATTGTCAAAATACCGAAATGGTTATATTGCTATTTTCGGAATTCAGCCGAATATCTCATACAAGTTTTTTTTAATTTTAAAAACTTTTTTTAATAACATTTTTTGTAGATGTAACGGCATTTATAAAGAAATAATTTAATTCCTTTTTTATACTTTTTGAAATACGTTTTCTCTTATAAAGTATTCTGGTCACTCACTTAGATAAGTGAAAAAGCTCTGAGCATGTTTAAACCAAAGATTATTCTGCATTATTCGGAGTCGTGGATTTATGGTTTTTTTAAGCCGAGTCGTGGTCGAAGTCGTCTGAAAAGAAGGTTCTGTCAACTAATCCACAAAGACAAAGCAGGCGTGACAGACCTTAACTACGTAGGTAGGACGATTTGGTAGCAGACGTCACTCTTTCGAGGGAAGGAATCTGGTGAACATATTCACATTGGACAGGGATCGATGGAGACGAATTTCGAAGGAAGCCACGATACACCCTTTATCGGATGGTATTCATAAAATACTAGCTGTAACCCATCAAAAATGACGGTACTTTTACATCTCGGTTATCGTAAAATAAAAATCGAAAAAATTTTTTTTTTTAAAAATTCGAAAAAAAATTTACTATAAAGAAGTTACGGACGTTACATGAAGTTACGGGGATAGACGGATGGACGTCAGACAGACAACGAAATTATAATGATTGGGATTACTTGGAAAGGGTTCAGCTATTGCAACTTTAATTTACCATTTTTAATTGACTTAACCATTATTCACTCTGCGTTCTCGGGTTCACACTAGACTCGACCTTAAAATTACCAGGCTTCATTCTTCACATAACTTAAATATTTAATTGTTCTCAAATAGCAATAAAGTTATATAAATTTTTGATTCGCTGTTAGTTAGAATATACATTCGATTTGGGCACCACAATATGACAAATATAAATATATAAAAATGTTAGAATCCATCCGAAAAAGAATTACTAGAATATGTATTAGTTTATTAAGATGGTACCAGTAATTAATTTGAATCGTATCGAGACAGATTAAGTCACTTTCATCTACTGCCTCTATCTAATAGAAGAATAATCGCTGATTTCATGATACTATATAACATTATAACCGGTTACTTTGATGTACAAAAAGTTCTTTGCGAAATTAAAATAACAGTTCCCACTAGATTCACCTCAATACGCAGTATATTTCATTTAAAAAAATTTAATGCGAATATCAGATACTTTTCTCGATTAATGCGATTCATTAGAAGGTATAAATATTCTTCATTCGCAAAGCAATATAGACATATTGTAGACTGGAAACCTAAATTAAAAAAGAACATTTTATTGCAATTGACAATATAATCATTGGTACAATGGATAAAACAACTTCCTTTTGTAATACCTTTGTAAAATGATAATTAAATGTAATATACAATGATATTATTTAGATGGCATTATGTTATACCGTCGTGCACAAAATTTATGGGGATATGCTATGTGTTTGTGCTAATCAAAATTACAATATTTTTCAATCTATCTTAATAAGGTATGTGCAAAATATTATTATTTCCTTTTATTGTTTTAATGATTTTTGTTCGTGACATTGTCTTTAGTGACCTTAAGTGATAACTTAAAGGTGAAAAAACTATTTTCAGATCTACACAATCATTCTAAGTTTACCAAAATGTAATTTCACCTGTAAGAAGAACAAAATTTCATCACCTTCAATATTTCATAAATAACTCTCTAGGATTCATAAATTAGTTGTAAACAAATCTATAATTATGATGCCAATAGATGCGTATATGATATCGCAATGGAATGTTAAACAAAAGTGTTCACTCGTACATCAAAAAAAGTTGGTTTAAGAAAATGAGTAAATTCAGATTCCAAGCTAACAATCCCATTTGCATAGTGAAAGGAATTTTCAAGAATATTAATGAACCTGTAAGAAGAAATTTACGCCACCTAATAAATTACCCAAAAAACGTAATAAAATTCCAACATCAAATATGTTTTTTACGTTTTTTTTTTGTGTAAGTTATATGTTACGTTTTTTCACCCACATATATCATATATTCATCGCTCTCATTTCGTCAACTCATTATACTCCGTCGAAATATCTCAGTAATATTTTAATATCGCCCCCTAGCGAACAACCCCTCAAACGATAAAGGGGCTCTACCAGCCTGCGGAAACAGGCTACGCGGCTGAAGGCGCCGGCGTCCCGGCGCCCGTACATTGATAATTCAGTCGAGCGCCGGCTGCGCCGCTCAGCTGACGGAAGCGGGAAGTGACGTCGGTTTTTCGGTCGATTTTGACGTTTCACAAACACAGACGGTTGGATATTATAATAATTTCACGACAACCTTTTTTTAAAACTATTAATTCAGGGTTAAACGCAACATTTTAATAGTAATAAAAGTGTTTACAAGATTTTCTGTGTTCAGTGCTTTCCATGAAGAAAGGCCGATTTATATTCAATATACCCATTCAGTCTTTGGGTCACCGTGCTCTTATTTAAAGTAACCTTTCATCATTTTCTGAGGAAATCGCTTCGTATTGAAATACGAGTAATCGTTAAAATTATTGATTTTTTTCTCGGATGTTTAATGAAAGCATTGTATAGAATTTCGGCATTTAAAATATCTGGAAACCATCAGACGTTCATACTGTTATTAAAAATATGTTAAGAGGTCAATGAATGATAAGAATGATATCTTTTATAACCACTTATTTTTGCAAATGCCAACAACGCAAGCATTCATTATGAGAATTTTTATAGGCACACACATATTTGTAATATTTTTATATAAATTAAATATCTCTTTTTATTTAGTTTTTTTACTTCATAAATTTGGTAAATCATGTTTATTAATTTCAAACTCGACTATGTTGATGCTCGATCTTTCGTTGACCATTTGAGCTTATTGGATTAATTGAATTACTCAGCTTTGGATACGTAACAGTACTTTCTATTGTACGTGCAGTGACTTGAGACGCGCATTTTTATTGAACTGTATGATTTACAAAATTATATTTTTCTTAATAAAATACCGTGGAGTAAAAATTTGATCCTTTAAAAATATATTGAAAATTTAGCTTTACAAATGAACAATATATTTATTTTTATACGGTTTTGAAAATGATAATATTATTAGTGTGGCTTGATTATCAAATCAAATTTGGATGACATTGAATGAAATTATCATACCACATAGTTCATACCTACGTATTCGTGTTGTTAATGTTATAACAATTCGTTATACAAATACTGGAAACGAGATTATTATATTACAAGTATATTAACCTCGCATATTAAATTACTGTTTGTTTGCAAAACTATTACATGCATTCTACCGCGGCTGTTCGTTATTGTGATTATTTTACGTCGTAGATATGAATTTGGACACAATTTCTTTAAGCATTTTTCTCCGCGGAAAACCACCCTCATGTTTTCCTCGACCACTTTCAGGGGTTATCCGTCCGATTACGTTTCCGCTGGCACTTAAATCCACAAACCCCAACCCTTCGTATTGAAGCGGTGCAAATTGTATTAAAGTAAGCCACCCAGCTGGACCAAATAATTTAACCCCGAGTAAGGCGACAAAATCACTCCGTCTGTGTGCTAAACTGCGAAAAAAATAAACAATTTAGACACAGTCTGCTGATTGCGGCTTTTGAAAGGTCATTTTAATTTTCAGACGTGTGTAAACTCACTTCAGTCGAACGCGTTAATAATTCAACCTCGAATCGATTTAGTGGCTATTACCTGTTCAGCTAGCTGTCAACGTGCAAATGCTGTATAGCTTTATTTTGTACCGTATAAAATTCTCGACCGAAATATATTCCATACTTTTGTTGTCTATATTACATCATTTTTAACGATATTTACTAGTAAATTTTATATAAATAACAATATAAGTGCGACAGTTTAATTCTCGGAATGCATCTTTAAAAGTATACATACATATGGAACTGTACAGTACTGTACACTCGTAACAACTGTCGCATTTAAAATATTCCCCATCTATCTAAATGATAATATCTTTAATAATTAATTTTATGTGGAAAGTTTATAATTAACATACTTTACTATTTTTTATCTCTTGTATGTTAATTTAAGATTTGCTGTTAACTTTTCCTAAATAAATAAATACTGACTTATAAAACGCCGAAACGAAACGAAAATGAGTTCCCATTCGTGGAACTCATTTTCTGGAATACACAGTCGAGTGCGTGTCTTATATTTTGCTGGATATCGGTTAAGACAGGTGAATAGGCAAGATGATTTAATAATATTTAATTGGATTCGTTTATTCGTTCGGATTATTCGTTTTTTTGGCCGGAATATCTTTCACATTGAGTGTACTGTGACTCTAAATTTCGATCGTCACATCTCGTATATGTACGTGGAATATTAACAACGTTTTCCAATTCGATCAGAAAACATCCGGCCGCCTTACTTCCGCTTAAGCGAGGCAGATTGTTATCGTGAGCAGTCCAAACATTGTATACTTAACACAGCATTGATTAGCTTGCTTATAACTCTGGATAAAGCGATACCTGAAAATAATTTATTTTTTCGTCATTTTTATGAACTTCTTAATAAAATTCTGAATTATTAGAGCCTTTATCGTTCGCATTTTCGTTTATTATTTAATTACACACAAATTTATCAAAAATACTAACTTTTTTTTAAAAATAACTCGAATCAAACGTCTGTCGCGAAATTCAAAATAAATCTTTTAAATTTTTCCCAATCTGTTATTGTTTTCCCGGGATCAATGTGTCTCTTTGACACTGTTTTGAAGAGGTCAGCGGTACATAACCTTTGGACACGGAGGGGTCACATTCCGTATATTAAGTGAATGTGGTGGAAACCTTATCCCGCCTTCCCGCACCTCTACGAATCTACTCGAAACTTCGAAGGAAGGGTATTTAAGTTTAGAAAATCTAGGCGAAACTTTGTTAATACTGACAGAAAAATATCATATTTTTAAATTTTCACGTATAATAATTGTTAGATATCTACCTTCTGGTATCGATTTAAATTATTGTTCAAAATCAATTAATAGGTACCTATCTAGGTTGAATACGCAAAGCTCAGGTGATTCATTTTAAGGAAAAGGGAACGTTCCTTAAAGTACAATATTTTTCACATCCAGTCAAGTTACTGTTATATATTTATTTTATTCGAAATATGCTTGCACATGACTTATGTTATTAAAAATTGTAAACGACGTCTAATACCGAGAAATAGATTTGAATGTTGATAATTATATATGACTAGGTTATTATTTTGATTTTTCTTTAATAAACTTTTATTCCCGTCATAATTCGCGTATAGGTACATATATTAATGTCTTATTTCCTTAATTCACATAGGAAAGCAGCTAAAAAAATGATTACAAAAAAGCCAAAACAAATCAAGCCATCACCACATTCAAATAATCCTTTCATCTTTTTAATTTTTTGATAGCTAAATGGATATTTGAAAGGATATTGGATATTTGGATATTTGGATATTATTGGTAACAGAAAATACGTTGAAAATTAAAAATAGTCGCGTTTACCTAAAAATTTCAGACAGAATAATAATAATAATAACACGACTCCAGAACGTCATTTGCTGCTTCTGACGAATAAACTTTTCGCTTTGCAAGTAAGATTTTAAGATTAAGACTCGTATCAGCCCGTTAATAAAAAGCTTGAAGTATTTTCCTCAGCCTCATTTATGGTTATCATACTGAGTCGTCTATTACCGCACCACCCCTAAACAATTCGTTTAATATTTTCGCGGTTTTCCCGAAGGTGGAACTTCTCTCACAAACCGTGAATAGTTTAACCGTGAAATGCTAATTGGTCTAGTCACGAATGCCGTGTTAATGTTTGGATCAAACTTGGGTAGAGGATACACAGCGGGTATTTTAAAGGTTAGGTTTAGGGTAATCCACAAAGTTTCATTATCAATTGTTTGGGTTTTTCAGACAATCAATACTACTTTGCCGCATTTAAATTCTTCTGACTGGCTTTATGTGGGTATACATCAAACATTTTCGAGACCAATTGAAGCTGACATATTGGTAGATTGATCGATTTACTTCTTTTATTATGGCATTATTTTCTATATTTTTTTTTTCAGAGTACTTCTACTACAAAAACATTTAAGTACCTACTATAAAAAATGCTTTAGATGCACGAATTGGGACACACAGAAAATATGTACCTAAAATAAAATTTAATTAAGATGAATTTTAGATATCTCACAGAGACGAAGCTATTCATATAGGAAAGCATGTATGGAAGTCTTTATTGGCTTTGTTGGCAGGGTTTACCACCTGTCTTGGCTGGCTTAAGTCTTTACTTAAGTGATTAAGTGCAACGTTCATGATTCCACCCAAGAACATTTATAAAATTTTGAATGTTATACCTATATATTAGGTCCTTGCATATGAAATTGGCGTTCAGTATGGGAGGAACATAAAGCCAATTTTTTTTAATTATAATATATTTATTTAATCAAAGTATGTACCATTGCTATCTATGCACTTTTGCCATCTCATAGGTAGTTCATCGATCCCTTTACTAAAAAAACCATTCGGACGGGAATCAATAAAATCTTTGAAGGCGGTTTGGACTGCCCCATCGGAGTTGAATTTTTTCCTTTGCAAGAAGTTATCCAAATTTCGAAAAAAATGGTAATCTGTTGGGGCAAGGTCCGGAGAGTACGGTGGATGTCTTAGACATTCCAATTGAAGCTCCTCTAATTTGGTAGCCGTCTGTTGTGCAGTGTGTGGTCTAGCGTTATCATGAAGCAGCAGTGGCCTATAGCGATTAACCAGCCTCGGTTGTTTAGCAGCTAGCTTTTCCATCATGGTTTGCAGTTGCTGACAATAGACATCTGCCGTAATCGTATGGCCAGATTTAAGAAAGCTGTAGTTAACGACACCAGCACTAGTCCACCAAATGCTCAAAAGTAACTTTTTTGGAGCCAATTTTCGCTTGGGGCATGGTTTGGCTGGTTCGGCAAGGTTCAGCCATTGCGATGAGCGCTTCCGATTATCGTACAGGATCCACTTTTCATCACAGGTAATGATTCGATTTAAAATCCCTTCATTATTGTGCCGGTTGAGTAATGCAACGCAGCAGTCAACGCGCGTTTGTTGATTTGCTTCACTCAATTCGTGAGGTACCCACCTTTCAAGCTTTTTCACCTTACCAATTTGCTTCAAGTGGATTAAGTTTTATCACTAACACCGCAGCCTAACTAGCTAAGCTAACTCGGATGTGGTTTGCGATGGATTCGCTTCCACAATAGCCTTCAATTCTTCATTATCAACTTTGGTCTCCGGCCGTCCACGGGGCTTGTTCTGCAGGTCGAAATTTCCAGAACGAAAACGTTGGAACCAAAAACGTACTGTGTTTTCTTTTGCGGTACCGTCGCCATACACATCATTAATCCTTCGAGCCGTTTCTGCAGCACTGGTGCCACGGTGGAACTCGTACTCGTAAATAACGCGATATTTCAAGTTTTTCATTTTGTAAACTGAGTGACGCAAAGAAAAAAACAATTGAGGAAAAAACAAATGAATTATTATTTTCAAAACACAAATACATGAGTAAATAGCTGTATAAATTTGGATTTGGAATTCCTAACCAAAGAGAAGATATTTGAGATCAAATTTGCCAGTACGGCAAAACCTCAATTTCATATGTAAGGACCTAATATGACATGTTTTAAAAATATCATAAATATAAAGAGTTACGAACGGCTTTCCTAATTTAAGAACAAAAGACAATACATACATCAGGCACATTTTTTTTTATTCCTTATGAATAATAAAATATATATACATGTTTATATTTACAAGATTCTTCCAAACTGTATACATATATACCAGGAGCGTGCAGTGGGAATAAGAGGCATGACTTTTTCCTAAGCATATATTTTGAAAAGAAACCGAAATAAGAGATATGTCTCGTAATATGCAAATACATAATAAATAAATAAATAATGCACAATAATTAACATTTTACTCAAATTTTAATATTTCATAATACTCTGCCAGATAAATATTTAATTTCGATATTTTTTTTCCAAATATATGGTTAAATAAAAGTCATGCTTCTTGTTCCCATTGCACGCGCCTGATATATATAGTAATTTGTGAATTTGTGAATTCCACATTCATCAATACATGGGATAATTTCGCGTGATAACCCAACTCACACTAACCCAAATTACACTAAATCTAGTACACTGCGACTACCGTTCCTCATGACTGGTTCATCTTCGTTTCAACTCCATCCCTCATTATTTATTGTTCTTTTTTTATTAAAAGATCATGCTTGACTGCTTTTAATTTGTTTACATTTACTTAACAGGGCAATGAAGCCTTTTTTTGAAAAGTTTTTACTTGCTACAGAATATCAGTCTAACTAATGTGATTTATATTATTTATTTATTCGGAACAAATTTATAGCAATGCCTTCATCCCGAAGAAATAAATAAAACAGTACAAACTCCCGACAATTTGTCTTAGACGCTTCCTCAATTTTTTTACATTTCACTCGCTTAGATATAAGAGGCTAGCTGTAATCGTAAATATAATATAAGTGCACAAATATACTTATTATAAATTACAATTACAAAAACGTTCATTTAAGTATAAATATACAGTAGAAAATAAGAAAATAGACAGAAAATTATTAATAAAACAAGGAGGATTTAAAATATTGAATGCAATTAGAATCCTTTTTACTCCCTTTTAACTCGTAGCGTTTGCTTGCTTGCTTGTCTGTCGATTTTTTTTTGATCGATTTTTAACCCTTTTCCCGTAATCCAATCGAGCTGAAACATTGCATATAGACTCGTGGCGACGATAAAAATGATCTAATAAAGTATCGTTTTAAAAAAATTAATAATTATAGTATAATTTTGCATTTTTCGTAATTCTTTATTACTCGCTTTCGTAGTGTCGCCCGACTCGAGCCCAACGCGTATGTTAAGTGCCAAACTTGTTTCCACTAGTAAATGAGAAAGGGAGTATAATAATAATTTGGTTTTTATGGGTAAGTTTTTTTTTAAATGACAAGTAGGTACATGATTAACACAGAAAAAAATGAAACCAAGACAATGCTAAATTACTATAATAGATATTCTTTCTACTGCCACATAAAAAAATATATTTTTATCTTATTGCTTATACGTATATATGTTATTGCTTAATTTCAATATTATTGAATGTAAAATTGATGTGGTCGTTCAACTCTCATAAAACTTTGTCATTTAATCACAACTCCTAAAAATTGTGAACGTAAAATTGATGATATTCCAATACATTAATGTATTATATATATTATAAGAGGAAAAATAAGTATTACACGATAATAAACATCATCTGGTCGTAAAATCTCATAATTTTCGAATTAGAAACTATAAGATATTAGTGTACAAAACACTTATTAGACCTGTGCTCACGTACGCAGCTGAGACGTGGGTATTAACTAAGAGGAATGAGCGAGCATTGGACGTTTTTGAAAGGAAAATTTTGAGGCGTATCTTTGGACCGGTTCTAGAAAATGGACTTTGGCGCAGACGATACAGCAATGAGCTCTATACTCTGTTTAAGGAGCTAAACGTCACAACATTTATAAAACTAGAAAGACTTCGGTGGCTGGGTCATGTGGAGAGAATGACCGAGCATCAAGAATCATTGTCCCTGCTGAACTCAAGACCGATAGGGCGAAAGAGCTTAGGAAGGCCAAAATTAAGATATAGCGACAAAGTCCTCATAGACATATTTGTCTTGGAGCTTTTGAAGTGGAGAGAGCCGGCATAAAATCCTGATGAGTGGATGAAGACTTCTGAAGAGTCCAAGACACATCAGGGGTTGTAAAGTCAAGAGTGACGATGATGAAGGTGGTATGATCTATGGAAAACATTAAATAAGTATAATTTGTCAAAAATCTAAAAATATTTATTAGAATAAAGTTAATATTTTTTATTTAACATTTTTAAGCCATTCAAAATTGTTTACAAAACCTTAACAAGCTATATGGAGGTGACTTTAAAAGATGGATAAAAAATATTAATATGCCCCATCTTTCACGCGATATTGTATCTTATACTAACAGATCGACGCCATTACGCATTATTGATGACTCCGGTTGTTCACAAAGGATCTGTTTTGGGCCCGTTTTAACCCAAAGAATCTCACAAAAATGGGAAGGTCCCACACAATACCTTGGAAAATGTTAGGCAACCCCTAACTAACTTGATGACAAAGCCCGGTGAAATCAGCGAGACTAATTGTGTACCATGCTTTAGGAATATGCGTTTTGTTAAGGCGCTTAGACACTGAACAAGAAACATACAATTTTGAATTGTTTGTTCAGTATCAGACATATTTGAATTTTAATATGCTACAACAACCAGAAATTCAGGTAAACCTGGATAGATTATAAGTTTTATATAAAATCTGAATTTTCCATAGAATATCTTAAAATTAACAATAATATCTACAAGGTTCTATACTCAAATTCTAATGGATTTCAATTTATAAAATGTTTATTTATCACTTATACAATTATGTAAATTAAATAACAATATTACAGCGGATCACTGATTTTAATAATTTTCAAATAGAACCAGAATAATTAAAATATTTAACGATTAAAACTTTTAAAAGTCTTATAACATTCACAAATTAATTTTTAACCGCTCTTAATCTGTCATGACGTAGTCTATTAAATATGCCAAGAAGGTAGATATATTTTACTACCTACACTTATAATTTTATATATTTTTTTATATATTTTTCTAAATGGTTAGTTAATACCTACTGCGATAAGAAAAGCATACCTCATTTTTAAAATATTTTAAATATGCAATAATATTATAATGTTATATATTTTTTGTGATCATCATGTTCCCACCTCGGAGATTATGTTGGAGGCTAAAATCATTAAAATCATAATCGTAACACTAACCATTCACGAGGCTTGTCTATGTCTATGTCCAAATATTAACAACATCTTACGTATATGGCGTTATATTCCCATAATTATAGTAAACCTGTCCATGAATGATGTTTCACATTGAAAGATTAAAAACATATAAGTCCTTTCAGCACTTGTAAGTACATGAAAGTATAGTCATGAAATGTTTGTGCATTTTTTTTTAGATAAAAATGAATTGCGTCAATATAATTCATTCATTTTTAAATTGTAAATACAATAACAGAAACACGATATAATTTTTATTCATTGACCTATTTTATATTAAGTTTCTGAAAAGTATTTTTATGAATAAATTAAGTAAAGTGATTAACAGACTAGAAAATGGGTGTGTTCTGGTAGCTTCGTATATACTTATAATTAATCATTATCAAACAAAGATTAAATTTGAGATAAAAATGTATATGAAAAAATATTGACATTATTAAAAATAAAGCGGAAATAGAAATATGAATATCAAATCAATTCAATAATAAATACCATTCCATAAATATTTATTTATTTAAAACCAAATTAATTAATCAAATAGAAAGGCATACAGAAAAATCAAATCCATGAAAAAATATTTGACTGCTACCGGATTTGAACCGTGGATCTCCTCCTTTCCGGGGCAGGCGCGTTATCCAATTACGCTATAGCGGCCTTGTGTATTTCCATGAATTTATTGACCTTATCTGTAAGTCTCATTTATTTATTGATTAACATTTATTATCCGTTTTTAGAGCAACCCACTTTTTCTGGTAGAGTAGGTACAAATTACTTTGTGTTACTGCCGCTAGAGGACACCAGAATTAACCGTTTAATTAAAATTGCAACTTCACAATAAGAATGTGTTCTTGAATATAATTTATTTATTTGTTCATTAAATTTTATATAAAACGTCCAGGTAGATATTATGGTGACTATCCCCTTAGAATATGTGTGATCTAAGAAAACCTCCCAAATTTTAAAATATCTATATTATAGGTTAAAAAACTTATGGTTAAGCTGACGAAAATGAAATAAATTTCTGAGGAACTATAAAAATATAATAATTAGAAATAGAAACATGGGCTGGTAAAATAACGAATGCACACAAATTCTACACTGCCCCACTAAGCTGATAAGAAGTATCTATATAAAACAAATTACTGAGTAAATCAGAAAAATGTGAATGAAGTAATTTCTATGATTCAAATGAATATTAATTTATTTTTTCGCCTAGTCAATAGATATTCAATTAATTCAGATAAAAAGTTTTTTCATTATTATTTGAGGTATTTTTATATGGTGTACAAGTGTTTTATTTTTTATCTAAATGTAATAATTTCATTGTATGTCAGTCCGTAACGTCCTAAATTTGCGGAAATCACAACTTTAGAAAATTTGAGTGTGATAAGCAATGATCACCCCACCAAGTTACACTGTTAGGTCTCGACATTTTTATATTATTATTTTATCATATTTAGTTTAGGTTTAGGTTTAAGCGAATAAAGTCAACTAACCCATAAAAAACTAACCCATTAAAACCTAACCCATAAAACTAATCCATAAAAACCAAGTTTTTAGTATACTCCCTTTCTCATTGAAACAGGTTTCGCGCCTACTCCACGCGTCGGACCCGAAAATTAAACAATATAAAAATCATTAAAATTTCTAAAAATCCAAAATTACACTATAATTATTATTTTTTAAAACCAAAATTTGTTAGATCATTTTTACCGTCGCCACGAATCTGCCTGCAAAGTTTCAGCTCGAGTGGATCACGGGAAAAGGGTTAAAAATCTTTTTTTTTCGTCAGACAAGCAGACGCTACGAGTTAAAAGAAAGGGAGTAAAATCTGGTTTCTATTCATGAATTTTCAGCATCAAAATCCTACAATTATTAGGTCCCGTGATTTTTCAGGGATGTATGGCTAGTTAATAATAAAAATCTTTGACACAGTCACTTTTCTAGAAAAGCTTAACGTATTTCTATTATATTTATTTATAACTGTTTAACTATAATTACCATTTTATTTGAATTATAAAGAAATGTAAATTTTCTAGTTTGTGTTTTCTGCAATGGGATCCGAATCGTCGGCCCGAAAGGTCGTAACAACACGGCATAATACCCCAGACAACACAAACTTGAAGATTCTGAGTGGCCGTGAAAACCTAAGAACATTCTTAAATGTAAATTTTGTATTATTATAATACACTACTGAAGATGAGCTCTTCTAACATTGCAGATGATGATTTTCTAATCGCGTCGTCCTAAAAATGATGCACATTTGTGTCAGCCTCCCCGAGACGCAGACACACGCGCATCCGCGGGAATGCGCAACATGCATTCTGCACTCTCCGCGGCGTCACTCCATCTGGCATTTGCGTGCCAACAGCGATAGGACATTTGCATAGCCAAGCTGATAACGCCCCGCCGGCCGAGATAAAACTTAATTACTGACAATCTGACCGTAAATTATCCACCTTTTAAGCCGTCACCAATGCACCGCAGCCTTGCCGTGCATTTTGCCGCAAATTTATTGCGAACTCATCACACACAGGACCATCTGAGGCCTGGTGACAAAATAAATTAAACCATCTAAGTTATTTTTGTTTTTGTGCAATAACTAACTGCATAATAATTGTTGAATCTTGATAGAGATCGATGCGTCTTTTAAATAATATTATTTTTACTAATTTTAATTGAACATCTCTGTACTAACCACCCGCTGAGGTACCTATATTTAAATGCACTAAAAAGTAAAAAAAATAATATTCGTCGAATTTTTTTCGTATTTGTAACGTTAAAACACTTAATAATTAATAATTATATTTATAGAAGATGAATAACTAATTAGGAAACAGTCTGAAAACACGTTTAAAAAGGTTAAGTTATTAAATGATCTGATCTGACCTTCTTCTACAAATCTGTCAACGGACAGATAGACTCGCCCGAGATCCTGGAACAATTTGGCATTATCACTGCTAGGCCGGATCTAAGAGTGCGTAGATTGTTAGAAACCACTAAATCTACAAAAAGTTACGTGTACAATGGCCCAAGAAATAGGATTGCCAATCTGGTGAATAGCCACTGTGTTGATATCAACTTCTTCGATGAATCATACATCTCATTCTCATCAGCGGCAAAAAGATTGTTATCACAGTATTAAAATTACCCTCAACCCTATATGATTATACCATGTTGTTACTATGCTAGTATTGTTTTTTATATATGTGCAATTTTTCTAATCCATTCATTTAAGTCTATTATTTTTGTAAAATCAATGTATATAGCCGATTGGCGTATGAATAAATAAATAAATAAATAAATATAAAAATCACAAATAAAACCTTGATGCATATTCAATCGATTAAGCAATTTCCAAAAGAAATAGACACATACCTCAATCAATATTGACCTCTTCAACATTGGTCTTCATCATCATCATTCTTGGCACTACAACCCTTGGTGGGTCTTGGCCTCCTCAATAATTTTCCTCCACTCATCTCGGTCTAGTGCCAGCTATCTCCAGTTTCGAAGCTCTAAGGCAGAGATATCTTTGAGGACGTTGTCACTCCATCTTAGTTTTGACCTTCCTAAGCTCCTTCGCCATATTGGCCTTGAGTTCAGCAGGGACTTTGGTGCTTGATGCTCGGACATTCTCTCCACATGACCCAGCCACCGAAATCTTCCCAGTTTTATAAAATTTGTGACGTTTGGCTCCTTAAATAGAGTATAGACCTTTGTCTTACTTGGTCTTACTGAATTTAAAAGATTTAGGCCCGGTTGTTTCAAGTTCGATCAAAGTAAGCGGTCGATAAAAGCATAGATTTTTACGAAAACGGATCGTCTGATTGGTGGAGAACGTAAAATTTCAGTTTAAACTCTACGCTTACTTTGATCGAATTTGAAACAACCGGGCCTTAGTAGATTACATGTACTAAATCGACTTTGACCATTCACTCACTATATCTAATCTTCTCTTCCTCCACCTCTATCCTGACTCCTACGTCCTCATCCTTTTTCTCCCATTATTTAACTAATTTCTTGATGTGCTTTTTCTTTTTTCACATTCAATTACTACTATTCATTAACCTAAAAATATCTTATCTAACTTTGTTCTTAACATCTGTGAATCTTTTTAATTGATCTATGAAATGAACACTATACATTTACATTATGTATATGTTTAAAAAACTGTTAAAATTCCTTAATAAATAAATAAATAAAAACATATAAATAAAATAAAATACCTGGTTGAAAATCGCAACGAAACAGTTTCAAACCTTTTTTTTCACCACATCAAATGAAACAGGTGTATTGTTGTGGTTGAATTGTTATGACATCGTCCGAAGGGCTACTCAGTTACTTGATGAGTACTCGTAGCTCCATCTGTTATATATTTTTGGAAAATCCAATTATTCGCTTTACCTCAGTTATGCGCTATACCCGGGCTTCCCCTAGTTCTGTAAGGTTTCCGGCTCCATCTTGGGTCTAATTTAGAACTTTTTTAGTTCTATTAAACTTCAACAGGTAGGTATTGCTATTTGGAGATTTGTCAAGAGAATAGGCATGTTAATTTGCACTTTTTATTGTATTTCAAACATTTCTCTTATAATATTGACTAGCGATTACAATAAATTAAATTAAAAACTATCTGCAATCATAAATTAAACTCCAAAACATCTAAGTCCTATTATTTTTTTACAATTTTTCTTACAATTTGATGCGTGCTCAAATGAATTAAAGTAAATACATATTTGATTCATTCTAATCAGTTTATACAATGTGCCTAGGGATAATCATTTTTCAATGTTTTTATACTGATTTTAAATTGATTTATACATTTGTGAATGTTATCTGAATTTGTATGCAGATATGGGTATGTATTGCATCAGGAGAGGTGATAACTGAAAATTTTTAGCGCCATCTTTGATTACTATTTGTTAAATATTGATAACATAGAAATAGCCGTAAATAGGGTAGTTTCACTTAATTTTTTGATATTGAGAAAATTAAATAAATAATTTGGTTTTATACAGGGTATAACAGAGCTAGTCCACAATACTTTACAGTTAGACTAGCTCTTTTACACCTCGTAATTTTTTTCAGGTATAAATTATCAATTTGTACTTTATGTAAAATCAGACCATGTCTAAAATTTTGTATGGATCGGTGATTTTAATTTGATTTTTAAATTTAAAAAATGTTGCTTTCACTAAAATCTGAATTACGATACGTAGCTCACTGTTGATTTTAAAGAATCAATTAGTAGTGCTCGTATGATTAGAGAAGGAAGAAAAGAAAGAATTGAATTTTACTACATTCATTTTTTAAATTTAGAAAATTATATAGATATATCGTGAAGGAGAGTAAAAGATTGTAAGGATACAAACGAAATGAAAAAATTACAAATATAAACCGACATATTTGATTTGTTTCAAATTATTTTCATTACCCTATTTAAATAGAAAAATTAAATGAAAAATGCAAAATAAGTTTTTTTGCAAAATGGAAATAAAAATAAATTGTTTTGACTGACATGTACGGATACGCATAAGCGTAATACAGTGCAACCATATTTTTTAATATATATGAATCGAAATATTTTAAGTTATCACATTGCAATTATAACGGATGATTTTCAAAAATATTGTGTGTGAATAAATTCACCGATGTCGGTTGTGTACATGATGCCTATAGTATTTTTAGTGGAGTCCACTTTCGAAACTAATTCTACAAAAGATGTCATTATTTACAAAATTTCAAAAAATAGCTATGAACAAAAAAAATATTGTCTAATAATCTTAATTGTATAATATAAATAAATTATCAAACAATTCATTAATTAATTACCTATAGTTTTCCACATCTCTTTCCTTCGCCAATGAAAAATATACTCTTCCACTTTAATTAAGTACATTTTAATTTTTTTTAATTATTGCACAACTTTTAAATCCAAAAAATAATTAATAATATTCATTTTTTAATCAGATTTAAGTATTTGAGATCAGCGACAGAGTAGGACTAGGGAGACAACCGTATCGGGCCGCCGAAGAGCCTCATACATTACCATGTAAAATTATAATATAGTTTAACTCTTTCTTGAGTATTCATTTTTAATGTATTTGTAAGTAGAATAAGAGCGGGTGTCTCGCTCACTACCTTTTTACTCTTTTACCGACTGCTTAGAGTCAATGCGATGTAACTAAAAAATATTATAATAGTTTTTTTTGATTGGTGTGTTTTTCACCGAACTTAAATTTTAAGTTATACCATCACCGCTATATCACGGAATCTATAATAAATATGTAGCAGCAAATAATGATCGATAGAGAAAATCGAAGACTCTAGAAGAGGCCTTCATTCAGCAGTGATGATAACAACTGATGATTACGATACTTCCTTGAGAAGCAGACCCTTTCATCATCAAGTATAATTGAAATTGTATTAATTCCTTCAAAGAATTTATGCTTAGCGAATGGATTTGTAGACCTTTATGTGTCACTATATTAAATTCTTAAAATAAAAAATTCAAGATTCTGTTCTATCTTCAAATTCAAATATTTGTTTACATATTGTTGGAGTTACATCGATTTGACATTAAGCATTCGAAATGCATTTTTTAAGATGTTTTTTAAATGGTAAAAGTTGGCAAATGTCAGTCGGTCATTTCGCCCTGCGTACAAATTACAATAGACTGACAGCTGCTCCGCGCCCAACTCAGCAACGTAATATTATAAATGAAAATTACAGAGAGTCTTTAGTAAATTGCAAATGTTAACAGCTAAATGCATTTTTTTGTATTACAAGTAACAGCAGTTACACGCTAATTTGAAAAAAATGGTTATGTATTATTATCAATGAAAAGAAGGTTGACAATCTTTGATTAAGCGAAGATCAATATAAAAAATGCATTTACTTACATAATTTTAAATGCAATTGATCAAATAAGTAAATCATACTGTTATCTTTAAAAAGAATTAAAATTGTATAAAATTTATTGTGTTACATTTGGAACAGTTGACTAGATAAGTCTAATAGAACTAACATAAATAAGTCTAATGAATATATAAATAAAAGCATACATTATTTTTTTGGCTTGTTTACATGTTATATAATGAGCAGGCCGAGTGTAATTCCTGTGTAGAGTTTTTTTGGGATGTTCTGCCGTGCTACATCAGATATATCAACCCTGATGATGGAGCATAAATTGGGATTTGGAGATCAGTTACAGAGTGATCAAAAAAAACTCACCACATAAGAATCTGAATGACCGACCGGAAAGTCTTTTTAAGTACAGAAAAATCCCGTTAATTCAAAATTCAAGGTTCAATAAATTAAAAATCGCAATAAGATTGCGAAATTCACCAAAAATCGTAAAACTCGTGAAAAAAGCCATAATTTTGTGAAAAAAGTCAAGATGCACATTTCGAGAAATCATTTCCGAAACGCAATATTCATAATGCTAATACGAAGACCGCGACATTTCTGTCACTAAAGTACCCGAAGTAACATATTTGTTGTTCTCACTTGCGAAAAAAATTGAAATATTTTTTTCAATTTTCTCAAATCTCTAAAAAAATTTGAATTATGCGAACTAAAATATATTGATTTATGGCGCATGGGGCTAAAAAAAATTGATATTATGAATTACCGGAGTTTTCGAATTATTGGGGTAAATTTACAATGAAATTAACATTTTGGATCTTCTAGGTTTTTAAAACTTTAAATCATTGGGTTCGATTTAACAGGGTTTTACTGTATAAGGTATTTGAATGGTTAATTTTAACACATTGGTTACCATTTTTAATGTAGAACATAGATCTGCAATAAGTTAAAAATATAAATAACCTAAACATTGAAAATGACTAGTTAAAATTATACATTTATTGTTAATTAATGACTGTAATTGATTTTGTAGAATATTTATTGCACTTTTCTATTAGATAATATATTAATGTAATTATGTGTTTAAAAATTTTCCAGGTTGTCTATATTACCAGTCATTAGATGCATAGATAAGTCAAAGGAACTAGTAACAACTATCGAACGAACAAATACTGCATATTTCAGAAAATATTTTTCAGATAATTAATTCTGAACCGATTTATTATTGTTTTTGATTCACTTTTTTATATAAACACTGAAAATTTTCCTAGCCGCAAAAGAAAAAAAATTATAACATTTAATCCAGTGGCTCCCAACCGTCTTCTTCAACAAATATATTTGAACTTTTGAGATTTTATATTTGTAAAGAGAATTTTGAGTCCTGTGCTGCCACTAAAGACAAGAAAAACTAAGTGATGTTGAGCTTTATATACTATTTTTATTAACAAAAGGAGCATCTGTATTGTTACTGTATTTATAACTTTCTTTTTCTCCACATTTTAAACTCGAAATCGTATCCAAATTATAATAATTAATGTTAAAGAAAATGGCCGCTATATTGTAGTCAAAAATAATATGGTGTAATAAAACCTTTTAATAAAATACCCGACTTTTTCAAACTACACGTTTTAAAAAAAGTGCTACAATTCATTGACTAGTTTCATAAGTCACGTGGTATCATAGACTAGGAGAGTAAATAAATAAATATATACATATTTAAACTAATTTACAAAAAAAAATTATCTTAAAATAAGTTATTTTTATGTGTATGGAAATAGCTTTGCCATATATTTTAACAAACTTTAAAAAAAGAAAGTATTTTTATTTTAAAGGTTAAATGAATAACTCTAAAAATGTATAAAATTTGTGTTTGTTTCAGTTTTAAGTGTTTCATAAATCTGAACCCCAGACAATCAAATAATTTTTTTTTTATTTTATCAATAATTTGCGATATTAAAACTGCAATTCTTATTCATAGTAACCTGCATTTCTTTTCAAGGAATGTTTAGAAATAGATGTATGTTTCACTTACACAAGGATTCAATAAATAATTAAGGTTTTTACTAATCCTTTGCCTCTAATTGGTAAAAGCAGATTGAAATGAGACAGAATTCTATTGAAACGAGGTCGCGTTTGACTTGTACAGTGAACATTGATAATATCAATAGCTTATGTTGATCTCTTTGGAGCGAAGACGAGAGAATTAAGTAGGTCGCTGAAGTGCTTTAGGCATGTGGAACGACTAAGTGAAGAGAGACAACAGGAACAGAGAACATCTGCGAAAGTTCTGGCGTAATCAGGTAGACCAGATATTGAAGGATGACCGCATTAGAAGCATCAACAATCAACAAGCGTGCGTGAGAAGATTTGTGTTCCCGATGGTACCAATTGGCCGGGATTTATGAATATAAAAATACTGCCAAAAGCAATCTTCTCAGTTTATTTAAATAACAATAAAAAATAGCCCAAGCAAAAAACTGATTCTTTCGAAAAATTATTGAACCCACTTGGATCAATTCTATTATTTATATTGCAAATAATCACAATGCCATTATCATATTATGATTAAATTTAAATATAATAATTCCTTACCCAAGTAAAGCCAAAACCCCTTACTAACGTCATAATCAATTTGTCTTCTAATATGTATTTAATGTACACATAACTCTATTTTATATTAGCTGTACATTTTGTATCCTATTTTAATCACTAATATTACATATTTGTTTTGTTTCATTTTGATAAAGAAATACTTTTTACATCTTTTAACGAGCCATTTAAAGTAAAAAAGGCAAATAATATATTCATTTGTGTCACTCGCAAGAGTGATTTAAATCAATCAATCACTCACACTCAGTCAAACTAGAGAAAGTGTACATTTTCAAAATGCAAAATTAGAGACTTTAATTTATACCTAAGAATGTATATTTTACAATTTGTTATCTCCCAGAACTTCTTTGTGGGGTGGGATAAGACAAACTAATCATTTACCCAAATGTTTTGAAATATATGGAAAATGATGTAGAATTCCTATTGTATGAAAATGAGAAATTTTGATATATCAGGCATGTTAGGAGAGGTTTAAATATAAAATAATATAAATCATACTGCAGAGAAAGATTCAAATGAGACGTGGTATTCGTAAAAGACGTATCTTCTGGTAGAAGAACTTGTTTTTGTGCTCACGGTATCTGTGTAGAGTACCTTACTCTAATGTTCAAAGAGCAGTGATGAATTACTACCTCCACAGGGAAATCGAAACTTGAAGATTAAGAAAAATTTGACGCTAAAAAATTTTGTGGAACCTCACTAAATTAACTAAATCACCTAAAGATTTCAAATGCAGACAGAATTATGCTTTATTTATTTCAGACACATTCTTTGGAATGAGAAAAATGACTTAAAAAATCTCTTGCAACTCATGCAAAGCAAGATAGAAGGCGGTCGACGCTTATCTTGGCTGCGTAATCTCAAATAATAATTTGATCTATTTTCATCAATCAATCATATAACTGACTAGT
The DNA here is from genome assembly GCA_016648135.1 of Agrypnia vestita. Classification (NCBI taxonomy): domain Eukaryota; kingdom Metazoa; phylum Arthropoda; class Insecta; order Trichoptera; family Phryganeidae; genus Agrypnia; species Agrypnia vestita. The sequence goes on from JADDOH010000027.1 coordinate 165,311, forward strand.
TTTCTCACGTTCAGATGAAAGTAAATACTCTTCAAATCATTTTGAGAATCATCCTATTCGAATTAAATTTGAGAACTGCCCCGTTTGATTAATTTCGAGAATTGTCCCATCGGGGTTAATTTTTAGAACCTCTCCATTGGTTTTATGAACAAATGATTGATTTAATGGTGCCTGTTGATGGTGCTGAATTTGCTCTGGTTAAATTGCAAAAAACAACTGATGATTTTTCTAAAGATCCACATTATTGCCTGCATATTCGTACATCAAATTTTTGAAAACATAAAAACGTATGTAGCCTGTTCCAAAAATATTTCACGGTAAAATCAATATTGATAAAATCACATATTTGAAGAACAGAATCCAGATGAATATATGTAAGTACCTGCTTACATAATAAATTCTGAATGATTTGCACTTAGACATATGTAATTGTAAATTTGAATTTAGCCACAATTAGCAAAATTTTCAATGTTCCCTCAATTGTTTTACTTGCTGCACTGAATAAAATATATCTTATATAACATTTTATAGATTTTCAAACAATAAGGTTTGAAGTGGAAGCAAATTATGTAAATAATGCAAAAACTGCGGAATTAATTGACTTAGCTTTGACAATGTTTAAGTTTTGACTAGAAACAATATATCATTATTAAATTATATATTAATCTAAAACATTGTTAATTTTAAATATACATAAAAATAAGTAGCAATAATCACAATAATAATTTAACTTTAATTGCTTCATCATATATGCACGTTGAGTCGTTGATAGCAATAGTGGGCTGCGTTACAAATTTTAATTGCGTATTTTTTGAAGTTGTAAGAATAAAAAAGTTTGTAGGTACGTGGTTATTATACATTAATCTTTATGTTGCGTAACCATGACCAAAATTTTTGAAAATCTGAAATATTAACGATTAAAAACACTCTTTTGATATCAGTGACTCATCGTGGAATACAAAAATAATGCATAATATAATTATAATATGGAATGTTGGATAGTTATTTTGTCAACATATTAAGCGCGGTATTTAAAACTATGCACATAGTAGATATTTTACTGCAAAGAGTATTCAGCAAGCATCTCAATTTAGGATCTTTGTACAAAAATATCTTAGGTGAAGTATCTACTGTTTATTTTTAATTATATGCTATATAATTTCAATTTACTCATTTTCATTCAGATGCATAAAATTAATAAAAATATTAATAAATTTTTAAATGTTTACATGTAGCATTACAATGATATTGATATAGGTACATGCCCTTTGAAAAACAGGATATCATTTGACATTATGGCAAAATTCTTCAAATAATTTGTGGGATACATTAGGAACACATAAAAAATAAAAAGAGACCTTATTACCTAAAGAAACTCTATTTCTTAAACTTTAAAACAAAACTTTAATTATAATTTTTTGATTTTTTAAATGTGAAATATTGTTTTGTTTGTTTATTAAGCTGTTATTTTGTTTGTTTGTTTTTTTGTGTTGGTGTTTATGGGTATAAACACCAATAAAACGAAACAGTATACCTCGTACGCACGGCTTACAAACAACATGTAATTCAATTTTCTTTTTCTTTTTAAATGGAAAGAGATATAATACAAGATTTAAAGAGAAAATAAATGTCAGAGAGTTGAGATTAAAAAAAAATCAATTCAAACCAAAATGTCAGATGATTCCTTATTTTTCCAAGGAAACCATATTTTTTGAAAAATATTTGAGAGATTCATGACCCCATTTTAACATGTTTTAGATTTTTAAATAAAATTATCTATTGGAGCATATTCTAAAATGAAGTAGGTATTGTGTGCACGCCTCAACTGAAATGATTTTTATGAATACATCAACATTTATTAAAAATTGCAATGATTTCTTTAAAATGACACAAAATAATATTTTCTATGTAAAGCATCATAAGTAAAAAGTAGATAACTTTTAGTTTTTCTTGGATTTTCATATATTTAGTATCAATTACTATCTAATAAGTCCTCTGCTTAGAGAGCTCGTACGCAAGTTGAATTTTTTCGCAAGTCCAACAAATTGAGCCCAGGCATCCAGCATTTTCTTTATTTATTTTTCGTTAAGGCTGGACATTGACTGCAAATGCATATTTATTTCGAAAATGTGGGTTTTAATTATTCGTTTATATCACAATGTACATATATGCTAGACCCTTTTTAGAATGATAACTAAGATAGTATAAACCTTTGTTCTTATACAAAAGTAATAAACTAAACATTATTTACAATAATCAAATTAAATTCGTTTTCTGTGTCTTTATTTATGTACGCATAATATGTTTTCTTATGAGTATAAAGCAAGCATTATGATGGTAAAATTGTACTAACATAGAAGAAGAAAGAAAAGTTCAGTATTAATAAAGTTATTATTTTTTAAATTTGCAAGAAATTTTTACATTTTTTGATTTATTCATATGAAGAGATGATAACCTGTATTTATTGTATTTACTCCCATACTTTGAGTCTTCAACCACTATTTAAAAGTTAAGCATTTAAAATTTAATAGTTTGTATTAAAAACAAGTTAATCACTATTAAAAAATAAAAATTACAAAGTAAGATATATGTTGACGAATGTTGCAGTTTTAAAATCAGATTGATTTTAAAATTGACCCACCATACCCAGGACCGTTCTCTGAGTGAAAGCTCCCATATCGGCCCTACACTTTCGACATCCAGATTGGCATTGTTTTCTAGCATCGAGTTATGTACAGCCTATTTCAATGTAGCGGCAAAGACATGGACTAATTAAATAAATTTAAATGCTTGGACACATACGTTTTTATCTTTGAAAGTTCTTATGTAGAGGACTTACTAGATTTGATAATGTTAACTTGCAAGGAATGTACCCCCTTATTCTCAGGTTAACAAGGTTGTTACATCGGTAACAAAGAAAGCAAACGGGATCTACGAGTAAAGTTTCAAACGTCAAAAATGACGGAGTGTACAATGTTATGCATCGTAGGTCAGGAATCATGAGTTCATATTACACCCCGAGTGCAAGACTATCTATCACCTTTCCAAAGTTTGCATTTTGAGATAACGCAGTTTAAAGTTTTTTGTTCTCGTAATTCAAGTAGTTCTGTAAGCATTAAAAGTTATACTTTTGCATATCAACATGAAAAAATATTATCATCATTTTTTTCATGTTTCTCAAAACAAAACAATCACATTTTAAAGGCTCAATTTAAAGAAAAATTTACCAATTGTAAAGATAATCTTTTGATAAGTGATAAGCTTTTGTGTGATAAAATAAAAGTGATAAGATAAAAGATAATCTTTTGATAAGCAAATGTAAAGGTGATCTTTTGATACGTACAGGTCGATTTTATACGATAGACGTCAATGTATGTGTAAGCGATATCTATGCGAATTAGAGACAAAGTTATATGACAGTTTGAGGATAGATAGCAATGCAACAACGAACTTGATGTTAGATGACCCGTGCTATCGGTTATGTTGTTATAAATATAATTAAAATTTACCACATTGATGATAATTATTTTAAAACATTTATAAAACTTTCCATTATTTCTTGATGGTTGGTTATCTGTTAAATAAATTTAAAAGAAACGGTCTCATAGCTAGAAAAAACATTGGGGAAATTTTTTTATTATGTTTTGAATAGAAAATATTCTTTACAATTTAAATGAAGTGTTCATAGATACAGAGAAACACGACATCAAAGTTTTCAAATATTTTTATATTTTTTACTTATTTTCTGTAAAATGTTGAGAACTTGTATGGTAACTAATATTAAAAGTTCATTTGCATTCATGCAAATCAAATAAAATGAAAAAGAAACAAACAAAAAATATTTTTAAAATTTCTAAAATTTATTTTTCAAAAAAAGTTTTAAGCATTTTATTTGACATGTATCAAAGTGGATGAATTTTCAATATTTTATTATATATTAATTACTGTCTTGATAGTTTAACGTTTTAGTAAAAGATAAATAAATATTGAAAAAATACATACTTTGATGTTGCTTATATATCTGTAACTGTCGATATTTCATCCAAAGTGTAAAGAATTCTATTCAAAATTTAATGAAAATGACTTCCCTAAAGTTTAATGTTTAATTTTAACTAAAATTTGTTTTTTCATCTACTAGTTTCAGCTTATGAAGGGTATCTGCTATGTACTATTATATTTTAACAGTACATTTGTCAGTGCCATGAGTAAAAAATTAACTTGTAATTAAACTAACGATGTACATAAATGTGACATTTTTTTTTGGAAAGATGATAGATAGTCTTGAACTCGGGATGTAGTATGCTGTTAATTAATAAAATACATTATTAATAGAATCAGCGTCAACTTTGTAGAGTTTCATAATGATCTTCATTAAGGATAATTTGTTAATTAAACATCTCTATTGAACTGCCCCTTCTTCCATCAATAGCTTATTTCTTTTTAATTACACTACCGCCTATTTTCTATATTTGTATGTTAGTTTATATCTTCAGCTGTTGAAGAGAGTTACTGATACTCTCAAAACTCGAGTAGTGCTAATGAACTCAAGTAGAGTTATAGCAGTGTTTAATAAACAAATTATCTTTAGCAAAGATAATTAATTAAAAATTAATATTTCAATCAAGCACATTACACATATCTTTGGACCTGTCATCTGGCCTGTCTTTGGCTGGTTAAGTGATCACTTAAAGGATACAAGTCACATTACTAGCGGTGACATCTATACACTGTTTCATGGAAATGACGAATTACAACCATAGATGGCTAACATAGCGTAAGTTAAAGTGAAGCGTGGTACATAAATACTATATACACAGCTTTCAAAAATTTGATCCATGTGGTGGTCAGTCATGTGTGGAATCAGTGAACATCACATTGTATAAAGTGATCACTTAAGCTGACTTAAATGAAAACTGACATACGACAGGCTGTGTGCCCTGAAAACACCCAAAAGAAGTTCCTACTCATCTCTGTGGAACATCTGTAATATATCTTGATTAATGGTGATCCTCTGGGGACGAAAATCCAGTAATTGTGAACATTCTCAAAAATATTGTGAATTAATGTTTCGCTTGAAATAACCTCATCCAAATATATTAAATTTTCTTTTTTCAAATTGCAACAGTGTTCATTTGTTTTTGATTAATTTTAAAAACTGCATTATTCTAGTTTAATTTTTTTCATTGCGACCAGTGTCATTTTGTCACCTGTTCTTCTCGCGTCCGCAACACCACTGTATCTACTCACGTTTAACATTTACCAACAGCACAGATATCCAGAGTCTAGCGCGATCGTACGACGACGACCCGCCTCGATCTTGCCGTTTTATCACCCGTTCTCACGTCCGCGGCACCACTGTATCCGCGTGCGTTTGAGATATACCAACGGCGCAGATGTCTAGAGTCTAGCTGATCAGAGCACCAGGAGGTGTCTGTCGCCCAAGGACAGGCCGGAGTGAACCTGCCCGCCCGCGCTGTGTCACAAGAGGTCCCCGTTCTGGTCGTCCAGGTCCTGGTCGGGGTCCTCGAGGTCGAGGTCGTCGTCGTGCAGGAGGCCATTGTTGTTGCTGCCACCCGGGGACCCCTGCGAGCTGGGCGCGTCGTCGTCCTTCCACTTGTCCATGGAGCGGCGGCGGGCGTTCATGAAGAAGTTGCCGACGGTCGTGGGTTCAAGACCCAGCTGCCGGGCTATCGTGACCTGCATCTCCTTCGAAGGTCTCTTCGTTTCCTGGAATTGATTTGTACAATCAATTAGTCCTTTTTTAGAAAGAAAATTGTTTTATAACAATATTTTTATATGTAACCCGTCAAAAATAAATATTTATGAATACTTTTACATGTCGGTTCCTAAAGAGTAAGTATGCAAAATTTGGGTAAGATCTGTCAAACGGTGTAGATTTGTATAGAAAATGTATCGCGGGGAGAGGGTGGAGTAAAGGGAGAGGAGGAAATTTCATCTATTTTATAAATATTTATTTATTTATGTATAAAAAAAATTTAATTAAAAGCAATAAATTAAAAAACTCAGAATTTTTTTTTAAAGTTGTTGAGGTTATAGGAAGTAACGGACAGACAGACAATAAAATTATTATTATCAAGATGTTCTGACAACACAATTACTGACAGATATTTTTTAATTAAGCTAAATTACAGAAATCTCAAAAACAAAGCTATTTATATTAATTAATGTGTGGTTGTTCTTGTGATGGACTTGGTAAATTTTACATTTTGTAGAGTGATTACTTTAAAAAGTCCTTAGGTTTTCACGGCCGTTCAGAATTTTCTGTGTATAGTTTTCTGGGATATTCTGCCATGTATATGTGACCTCTCTGGCCAACGTTTCGGATCCCATTGCAGGGTCCAACATCAGCCCTGATGATGGACCCTGCAATGGGATCCGAAACGTTGGCCAGAGAGGTCACATATACACGGCAGAATATCCCAGAAAACTATACACAGAAGTGATTACTTAAGCCAGCACATGCAGGTCGTAAGCCCTGAGCCACCATATAAAGACTTTCGCACACGTAAAAATACCTTTGCTTAGTGTAACTTCTTCAAGTTGTTTTAATTAATAAAATTGTTTAATTTGATTTTTATTTTGGAACAGATATAAATTTAATTCATCAATTAAAATTAAAAAATTAATCTATTTAACCTTTACCATGCGGTGTTAAAATTGCAATGTGCATTTCGGTGCTATAAACTTATGGATTTTTTTCATTTTATAAGTTGGATAAATAAGAATATTTTACATTTTTTACTTATATTACTCATTAAAATATGTATATAAGTGAATCAATTATTGTACAAAAGTGCTAAAAAATGAGGAACAAGTAAATAAATAAAAATTTGAGAGACATACGCTTTGTACGCTTTCTTTGCATACATTTGTAATTGATTTTGTAACATCACACGTGCAGTATCCAAATATTAAACACGTTGTTTTAAAGTTTAAAACAAATTTTTGAATGGCACGTTCTTCAGCTGTTTCTGCCGCTCTTGCTTGTGAGTGATGTGATTATTAAAACATTGGACATCACGAATGAATTTTGAGATAATTCATCATGTCTTTTATTGTTATACATTTATTTATTTTTTTATTTAAAATATAATGGAAACCTAAAAGGTTTATGGATAACATTTTTACATAATTCAATATAAGAAATAATAATAATATAATTTAGATACAAAGTCATTTTTTTAAAGTTGGCCGAGTTTTAGCATTTTTGTCACATCTGATTTGAATTTGTCAGTGGTCAGTTGTTTGTTCTGTTGTGGCAGGTCATTGTATAGTTTTAATCCGTTGCAAATTAGTCGGGATTGTCCTGTTTTTGTTTTGGCGTGTGTTATGTGATAGTTTTGAGCCATTCTAGTGTTGTGTTGGTGTTTTTCGTGTATTTTGTGTAATTTTATGTCTTCATCTTGTATTTCGCTAATTGCTGATTTTATGATTTTAATGTTTTTAAGTGTTTAAGTGAATGATTTTAAGTGTTTCGATTTTTTTAATGCTTTCGATATTTAATTGTTGTGTTATACGATATACAGTTTCAGTTGGTGTCTGGTATTTCAGATCATAGACCATTTTTAGTATTTTGTTTTGCTGTCGTTGGAGTCTGTTTAGGTTAGTTTTGTTTCCGGTTCCCCAGAAGGGTATCAAATATCCTATTCTACTCTTGACGTATGCCTGGTACATCAGAATTTTTACAGTCTTTGGAGTGATTTCATTTATTTTGTGGAATAGGCTGGTCAGTTTTGTCAGTGAGTCAATTACTTTGTCTATTTGAAAGGTCCATTTGAGATGTCTGTCTATGTTGAGTCCTAAGTATTTGGTGTTTTCTAGTTCAGCGAGGGTTTCGTTATGTATTTTTATGTCCATTTTATGCGTTTTCTGTTTGGCCTCAAAGTTAATGTAGTTACATTTTTGAGCATTTAAGGTTAGAATATTTATTTTTGTCCATTCCGTTAATATGTCTATGTCTTTGTTGATTTGTTTTGTAGTTTCTATGTCATTAGTGTTTTCGTAAAATATTCTGAGGTCGTCTGCGTATAGTATTATTTTGCCTCTGATATTTAGCTACTCCAGGTCATTTATGTATATTATATAGAGTAATGGTCCTAGGATTGATCCCTTTGGGACACCATAGCTGACATTCATATATGTACTTGTGGTTTCGTGTAGTGTGGTGTATTGCTTTCTGTCTTTTATCTAGCTGTCGAAAATGTTTAGGATGTTGCCAGTGATTCCGATTTTTGATAATTTGTTGACTAGTGTAGTTAACTTGCCTACATTGCATACATACATTAACTTGATAAAAATGCATTTTTTTCCAAAATAACAGAATTCCATGGATTTTCTTTTTGAATGGGATTAATTGACGACTTTTAAATTCACTATGGGTGTGAGGTGTAATAAAAAAATTTTGCATGATAGACCTAATGTCTTATGTTGCTAATACATTAGAATATAAATACATTCCAACTAAATATTTAATCAATTAGTGTATATTATAGATATCTCACAGAGACGAAACTGTATTAATTATGGGAAAGTAGGTATAGAAGTCATTTGGGTGTAACAGGACTTATGACCTGTCTTTTGGTAGGCTTAAGTGATCACTTTACACAATTGTAACATTCGCCATTTCCACCCATGATAGAATATACCATGCTTATTCATTTTTTGGAAGTTGTATATATGTTCAAATTGCGTGAAGCTTTCATATATGAGTTGTAAGCGCCTTTTCCATGCGGCCTGTACAAAGCCATTTTCATTCCCCTAAATCCCCACAGATGTCGCTAATGAGAAAATCTACAATTGATTTTACGGAATTTAGGGAGCAATATCCTTTTTATTATGTGTAATGAAATTCATCCGAATACTTGCATTACACTAGGATACGCCAGGAAATATTATTTCCAATTTTTGTTAAATTCCTTATTGACCAGTATTTACAATTCAGAATATTTTGAGTTTGTTCAAATCTTTCAGAACAGTGCTGGATTTATGTCACAGAGACATTATTAATCAATTAGTGTATATTATAGATATCTCACAGAGACGAAACTGTATTAATTATGGGAAAGTAGGTATAGAAGTCATTTGGGTGTAACAGGACTTATTGACCTGTTCATTTTGGTAGGCTTACGTTTGATCACTTATGAACAATTGTAACATTCGCTATTTCCACCCCTGGATAGAATCTACAGCCTTGTATTCTTTTTTGGAAGTGTATTATATGTTAAATTGCGGAAGCTTCATAGTATGAGTTGTAAGGGCCTTTTCCATGGGCCTAGACAAAGCCATTTTAAATTCCGTAAAATCAATTGTAGATTTTCTCATTAGCGACATATGTGGGGATTTAGGGGAATGAAAATGGCTTTGTACAGGCCGCATGGAAAAGGCGCTTACAACTCATATATGAAAGCTTCACGCAATTTGAACATATATACAACTTCCAAAAAATGAATAAGCATGGTATATTCTATCATGGGTGGAAATGGCGAATGTTACAATTGTGTAAAGTGATCACTTAAGCCTACCAAAAGACAGGTCATAAGTCCTGTTACACCCAAATGACTTCTATACCTACTTTCCCATAATTAATACAGTTTCGTCTCTGTGAGATATCTATAATATACACTAATTGATTAATAATGTCTCTGTGACATAAATCCAGCACTGTTCTGAAAGATTTGAACAAACTCAAAATATTCTAAATATTTAATAAAATTAAATATCAACTAAAAGTAGCATTGTCTCGAATTATCACTTATTATATTAATTATTAATTATTATTACGTATTATGAAGTATGACAATCATGACTGTATTTTGTATTAAAATTTTGTACAGTTCATTTTGAGTCATGAAATTTTTTGGTCGGGTAGTTTGTAATGTTTTCAATATTTCTACGTTAATAACTCAAAAATTTTAATTTGTGACTTGTCTTAGACTATGCTGCGATATTTTCTCAGTATGCCCTTTTTTGCAAATTGATAATGCTCTATATAATATAAAATAAATCAAATAAAAACGTGCGGATAAGTCTGGAGGAACTTTTCCTATGTTTCTTTGCTCTCAGTGGGTCACAGTAGATGAATTATCCGTTCACTTGATTAGTATGCAGTAATAAAAATTGTTAGTGTTTTGAAAAATATAAAGTGAAACTAACATTTACCTTAAAAATAGCCTGTAGAGTACGGCGCTGTAGGTCGGTGAAAACCAAACGAGGCTTCTTCGGTGAAGGAAGCAGGTCCTGGCTCGTAGCAACCATAACTTCCTCCTTCCTCTTGCAGCCTTCGCCAACGGAAATTAGAAAGAGCACATCGCAAATTCAAGCATCGGCCATCAAATGAGGGACACGGAAATATGAAATTCATTGCCGTTAATATTATTTATATTAATCAAAAGAAAACACTTTGCATAAAACCACTATTTATTGAATTATCAACAGGTTTTGGGGCCAGTGGTCCCTTTATCATGATACAAAGTATAATCAAAATTAAAATTAACAAAAAATAAATATATTGGAGTTGAATAACTAATTAAGAACTAAGAATATGAAAACAAATTTTAAAAGTAACAACTTATGTGTTTGCAAACAGGGTTTGTTTTTTTTTGTAATATTTGATTTGCTTTTAATATAATACTTTTTCTAATTTCTAATAGCTAATAATTTATCTAATAGCTTTAATATTTATATGTAAAATTCCTAAACCTTTGTGAATATCAAAATAATGGTTTATTTCCAAAAGGTGATTAGGATAACGATATGATATGAATTTTTTGATACAGTTTGAAAAGTGTTTTCTTTTTATTAATATAAATAATATTACCACAAAGTTATTTTGCTATTATTGAAGAAGAAATTAATATTGACGGTCCCTACAAATACTGTCGAATCTGAAAAAATTCTTGTATTTAGTTTTCTGGGATATTCTGCCGTTTATATGTGACCTCTCTTGCTGACGTTTCCCGGCCGACCCATCATATCAGCCCTGATGATGGACCTGCAATGGGATCCGAAACGAAAACTATGTACAGAAGATTCTGAAGGGCCGTGAAAACCTAAGAACAAATCTGAAAAAATTCTTTTTCGTTTTATCTATCTTTTTTCTATCTTAAATCACCCAATTTAATCTATATTTTTGAACAGTGTAAAAATAATAGATTTTTCATTTGAAAAAAAGCAAATATTAAAGGAAAATTAAACTTTTCTCAGATATTATCCAAAAATATAGATTTTATTTGATTGTTTAAGATAACAGAACGAAAATTGAATTTTCGCAGATTCGACAGTATACTGACTGTATATTATTGTTTAATATGGCAGTTACTTTGTGGGGCAACATAATTTTTTTTTAATTTACGCTAAATTAAACTTTGTAAAACACTTATGAATAACATCACATTCCACAACACATCTCCAATCCGAAATTTGTTTCCCATTGTTTATCATTAGACAAAAAATCTTCCCCACTGCTCGAATAAGTTGACAAAATTCTGTGTTTAAGTTAGTCATTAATTAAACAATGATGAGTAGGACTGCTCCTCTCGAAACTACATTAGTTATAAATTTAACTGAATGTGTGTTTTACAAAATTTAATTTAGAGTAAATTAAAATAACACTGTCATTAATATCACACGGTTGATAACTTGAGAAAGATGACTTAGGGTTTAGGTAACCTTATATGATTTTCATCTTCTCCAAGCAGATATTTCAAATATATGTGAATGGGGAAGGCGAAACATATGTTTAATATTTCCAAGTGTTCGGTTTCATCATTCACTAGGGCCCAAAAAACTCTATTTTATCGCTACAAAATGAACAACCAAAATATGACATGAACATCGAATGATAAGGATGTAGGCGTTACATTTGTTAGCACCCTGACATTTCACAATCACATAGATGCAGTCAGTGGCAATGCATTGAGAATGCTAGAATTTGTTCTGCGTACTGCCAGTATTTTCGAAAATACCGGCGTACTGAAACTCTTTTCAATTCCTTGGTGCGAAGCAGACTCGGTGATTTGGGGGCCACATGAGCTTAAATACTCTCTTATGGTAGAGAAAGTACAAAAAAAGTTCCTAATATCTTCATTCTTTATTCTATCATAAATGGATTTACCACACATCTATCTACTTTCGTTCCTCTTCTGCCAGCTCCAGACTTCACTTCCATACATCAGTGTTGGTACCAGAATTCCATTGTGTACCGCTATTTTGCCTCGGTAGACATATTTCTATTAGAAATTATTGCATTCATAAGCCGTTCACCTTATTCCCTATAGACATCCTCCTCTTGATAGCTTTCTCAGCCTTCCCTCACCTATCAAACATACTTCCCAAATACACAAACTCATCTACTTGTTCCAAACATTCATGTATATAGACATAAGTCAGTAATATTACAAATCTAGCTGGAAATGCGATCTAAATATAAAAGCTAAATATTATTTTAATTGGGTATGTACTCATTTTTTTAAAAATTAATATTCTGGACTATTTTGCATTTGCCTCCAACCTCTATCATCATCATCCAGTTGGTCTCTCGCGACTGAGGATCGTAATCTTCATGACCTCCCGCTCTCTTCCATCTTTGCCGGCATCCTGCAGATTTTAGCGCTGTCACCAGAGAAGTGCCTGTACCTTTTCCCACTTGGTCGGGCCAACGAGTGGGAGGTCTTCCTCTTCTTCTTAGACTCTCGACGCGGCCCACCACAACAAGCTTCTCCAGGCTATCTTCTCATCTGGCAAGATGTCCAAAAAATTTGAGAATTCATCTCAGACAAGTGGTTTAGAGTCTCTTCTTAATTTTTAGTTCTTGTAGTATGGAGACATTTGTGTCTCTCTGTCCAAGGTACAAACTCTATAGCCAGCACAATGGATCCCATCACAGGATTTATCATCAAGCTAATGTTGCCAAAGCAAACTCATCTAATACATAAATTGGACCCTGCAATGGGATCTGAAACGTTGGCCAGAAAGGTCGTAGAAACACGGCAGAAAATCCTAGAAATCTCAAACCAGAAGATTATCTGATAGCCCTGATAAAATAGTCCCCTCCTAAATTAGTACACTTTATTCAATGTTTTTTTTTCCATTGCAGGAAGCAGTATTCATACATACATCATACAAACACTTCGTGAGGCTGTTTAGAAAAAATAAACTCACTCCGCTCATAACCTCAATGATGTCCATTCATCTCTTTCTTGGTTTTGAGGAAAATAAAAAAGTCAGAGGGGGCCATATCGGGTGAATATGGTGGGTGTTCCACGATGCTTTCTTGACTTTTTTGGCGAAAAACGCCAAGAAAGCTTGGCTAACGCTGCCGTGGCTGTGTGTACCAGGTAATTGTTCAGATGCAACAACTAGCTTTCGATCGTAGACCTGACATTCATTAATGGTTTGTCCTTTGGGAACCGATTCTTGTATTATTGCGTGGTCAGTTTGCTGCCTCATAATTTACACTAGAAGAATCAACATCGGGAAAATTAATTATTTTAAAAACGCAAATGAAATAAACCTCTACTAAGTTTTTTCATTCGCAGATTAATAAATAAACGTTTGCACTGTAGATTTATATTTCATCATTTATATTTATATTTAAAACCATACGTCTTCTTATTTTCCTTCTTCTTCTTCCAGTTCATAGATCTGTTACTGAGGAGCCGTGGCTAGACAGCTGAAGAGGAAGTGGAGTACCAGCTGTCCTGTCCCTGAGAGACATTCCTGCTTTTGGTCCTAACTGTGTCAGCCCTACTTTCTATACCATATATGTCATAATGGGCCTGACACTGGTTTTGTAGATTCAGACCTTGCTATCTGTGAGTATGTGCTTAGTCCTCCATATTGTATCCTTTAAGCAGCCGGTATCTGCTGCCTTATTATTTTGCATCCATGACCAGATATCTCAACTTCCAGATATTTAAATCGCATCACTTGCTCTATTGGTTTATCTTCGATGACAAGCATGCATATATTCACTTATTAAATAATTATTTTATTTTATTCTTTGATATGAAATCTGCGTTCTTTTTTAAACATGGTGATTTTTGTGTGTTTTTTCTCATTCACCTGCAGTTCTCCAAGTCTTCTGACATATTTTTTATTATTTTCGACCCAATCCTTTTTGGCCCTTGGGATTGCTGATAAAGTGCCATTTCTGGGACCCTTGGAGAAGGCATTTTTTAGATATGTCCAGCTCAGCATAGTTAGGACTTGCAGTACCTTCATATATTTTTAGCGCATGTTTTTGCCTAGTATTGTAGTCAAGAATCTTGTAATTAACATTCAACTTTATAATAATCCTCGCCGTTACCAGTGGGTCTGTTAAACTCTTAATAACTTAAGCCGCTTATCGCTTGATTGGACGTGAAAAAATATTACCCTGTGAACATCCCATTTTATTTCTAATGAATCAGCTAATTAAAAATAAGTTAATTCTATACCAGAAAGTGAGTGCATATGAATCCCTCGGTGATCTGTAGGTTTCTTTATTTTCTTTTCAAGGTCCGTGTTTCGACTCTATATATTAACCATTGATATACCGTTTGTTAGTTTAGCTCCTGTATTTGTTGCAGGATTAAATGCGTAGAATTCTTCTTCAGCAATTCAAAATAACCTCGTTTTTTATTTTTCTTGATCTCTGTAGAACTTCTTGATTTCTGTGGAACTTTTTGATTTCTATAGAACTCAAACATGCAACCGACATGCAACTTTCCCTGATGCACGTTTATTCGAGACAGAAAAGAGGATCATGAACTTATTAAGAATTAAAATATTGTGTAAACCATTTCAATCATTATATTTACTCTGCCTGTTTTATTTGCTTTAATATGCATACTGACATACTTTCCTGCAATATAATGAATTCGATGCAATTCTACATCGATTCACCTGGAAGGGTGGAAATCTTCCTCACACACTACCGCATTGGAAGATCTTCTACCTACCAATGCGGTACACTATCACAAACCTTCTAATCTGGTTCAACACAATCTTGGTAGTATTCTAGTCCCTTTCTTTCTTTGGTGTTTCTAAATTTTGGCAAGCACGTCCCAGTGCTGGCACAAAGATAAAACTTGAACAAATCATGCTTTTGGAATTATCTGACATGTAGATAAAATAGAGATAGTAAGGATCAAAGTTTAAACATACAGTTTTCCATTTCTTTGATGCGAGATTTCATCGCCCAGGAGATGAAATTTTTATAAAAAATATACATAATTAAGAATAATATAATAAACCTATTTTTGGTGTCTGACCCTTGATATAATATAACCTATTCATTTTGTTTATTCAAACCCTAATTATTTCCTAAACCATTATATATTTTGACATAATGGTTACACTGTTTTACAGAAAACATTAGATTAAAGTTATGTATAAAAACTATTTTTTTTAACAAAAAGTCAAATGATAATTTTGTTCAAAAGTCAAGAAATGCAAAACAGGCATTCATCTTATTCTTGCATCCATTCTTTGTAAACTTGTTTCTCTTAATATTGCAGATTTTAGTTGACTTTCATTCATCCTTTCCTATTTATATGTTTTCATATGCATATTCCATGGTTAACGCTTAGATAAAACTTTAACAAATATTAAGTTATAAGATTAATACTTTATTCATTACATTTCTCGAAACCATGTTATTTTAATCTTGTTTAGGTTAAGCCGACTTGCGTGCCCCGGTATTAACACTAAGATAAAACTTTAAAAAATGTGAAACAATAAGATTAATACATTTCTCTTTGCATGTTAAAATCTTACTAGTTTGTCGATTTCAACAACTCTTCCATGTTTTGCAGGTATATTCCAGTGTAAAAGCTCAGATTAAACTTTAACAAATTTCAATGAAAAAGATTTTATGTAATACTCACTGCCACGTTGAGGAATCTGAGCCGCTGTAACAAAAGAAAAAGAAAATGATCAGTAAAGTCTTCTTGTCACAAGAATTCATCATTTTATAAAAATAGAAATTTATATAATCAAAAATATAGAAATAAAACTATTATAATTTAATATTATTAATATTAAATATTGAAATAAGTGTAGTTATAATATGTTTGTTATATGTAATTTAAACATTGAAATAAATTATATAGTAGTAAACATTTAATCAAATCTATACAGGGTGTAACCGACCTAGTCCACATTTTTTAAGGGTAGGCAGATAAGATAGCTTTTTAAAAATCGGGTTGAAAATGTGCAAAATCGCAATCATTTCTTAAATATAAGAATTCTTATAAAATGTTTGTGATGGATAGGTCCTCACCCATATCAATGCAGATTGTTATCATTAAATGGAGATATTTCAACACTTCAGATAAAAGTTGGTAGATATTATTCATATCTATTTAATAATCTTCAGCTCGTGTTGATGCACCACAAACTGATAGTCTTCTCATGATGGTGTCATTAGTTTATGTCAAAGCTGCGTCAAAACCTTCCTGCGATGGTGTGGAATCCCGTCAACCCAAAGTGACTTTGGTCTTCCTGGTAGTGAACTCTGTATACCCCAAGTTCACCACTGATTACAAAGTTTTTAGTATTTTTATAATAATTGCATAACATATTGCTTTTATGAAAGCGATCTTCTGTCTGATGCTTTTAATGCCGTCATGAAATAAATGGACATGATTGGTCAGATCGTTTAAGAATTGCACACTAAGTGTTATGGTGTGCTTATTCATTGCATCCATTCTGAATTTTACGACATGGAATAATGCAGGACCTCAATTATGCAAATGGTTATTTGGTACAAATAGGTCATAATTCTCCAACATGTTTGGATATTTTATTATTATATCTGTGAAGAAATTGTCGTTCTTCTTAGCATAGGTCTTCCTTTCTCGGTAGCTCCTGCGTTCTATTTGTCTGGTGATAAGCAGTATCTTCGGTGATTACCACCTCAGTCTTCTCATGTTTACAACTTTGAGACGCTTAGTTCATTAAACATATTAAATTTTTCATATTAGCTTGATTTTTCATATATGATATATCTCCGGCAGTGTTTTTCAGGACTTGCGAGTCCTCTGTTCGTTGGTGTTGTGATCTTATTTTTATTTTTCCCTCAGGGGAGTGACTATTGTACTTATTAACTGTTTCTATGCTGCAATTTGTGCTCATTTTCATTTCATATAATTGGCTTTGCCTTCACCTGATTTTCCTACGATTCATATCTTTGGTTTTACTTGTATTTCCTCACACATATGTATATCATGTATCATGTCTCATTCAATTTCTTGTACTGTTTACTATTTTTATTCCATTTATACATGTTACTGTCATCCTTGCGTACATAACCTTATTTACAAGGTAACGGATGCAAGGTTAGAAATCCCCCTCCTCAATCCTCAATCCCCCCCTCGCACCTAGTAGACAGTGAAGAGGTTTTGTGTGGACGCCTCCCCGCACTGTTTGCACTCGTATGAGTTGGAGTGGCGTGGGAAGGAAGACCATTTTAGCATAAAAAATGCCATATTGGGTGGCGTAAGTGTAGGGCCAATATGGGAGCTTTTGCTCATAAAACGGCCCTGGGCTTGTGGTGGTTCCCTCTTCACTATTGTTATATCTAAGCCAAAATTAATTTTCAAAAACTGGTCAAAAACATCCAGCATACGTTTATTGTTGTGTGTCTATATCTTAGAGGTATTTGCAATCTCCGATTGCTAATAAACAGTAAAGTTTTCCTAAAAGTGAAGAATTTCCAAACACATTTAGACAAGGGTATTTGTGAAATTCTATGGACTAAGTTTTTTACATTTCGAACATCTTACATACCTAGCTATTATTTTTTTCTCTAAATGTTGGCACAAAACTAAAAAAATAATATATTGTCTTAGCATGCGACATATTTACCGACAACATTGATTTTTTCAGCCAAACTTGCAACATTTATCATCTAGTCAGGGTTACCGATAGCTCAAACCATTGGAAACATTTAAATATATATGTATATACAAAACATTGATAAATATTTTTATACTTTACATATAAATTACACAAAAATAAAATATGTTTATATGTATATTTTACATCGGATACATATTTGAAAATTAATATCTGATGTTTATTGCTAAAAGCAGTCGTACATATGAGTAGATAGGTGATAAAAATGTCATCAGGTCTTTTTTTTTTTATTAGTTATACCTAATTCATAAAAAATTATAACACCTGTAGTGAAATTTTAGAAATAAAATCTGTTTTATTCTTGACAAGAGATTATCCTTAATAGTTTTACGACACAAACACAAGAAACCTACCAGCGCTTGATGTAATACAGTCTCCCAGTCAGAATAAACATCAAAGTAGGGTTTCTATCTAATTTTCTAAATAGATTACTCTCCAAAATGTAGAAAAATGTATTTATATGTGTAGTTTCATTAAAATTTCATAAATTAAAATTCGTAACATTTTGTTTGTGATTATTTTTTCTTTGCATTACTTATAATACATTTAGCACCTTCAAAAACGGTTTAAAAATAAAGGTACCGTTTCAAATTGTCTTAAAAGTTTACAAATTCATTTTTTACTTATTTAATTTTATTTTATTTTATTTTATTTACATATCTAAAAATTTTAACATTCTTAATATAGACTTTCATATTAATATTTAAATTGATTTTAAAAAATGTTGCCCCTTTGTTATAAGAAACTTGCATTTATTATTAAAGATATACGAAAACTGCTTTTATTCACATTAGATTAAGGTTCGGTTCTCCACCAGGGATATATTGATTTCAGAATATTTTTTAATTGAATTTAATGTTTTTTTTAGAATCAGAAAAATGTTTTTTGCTGAGGTGGTATGCCACATGTGTCTGACACATGAAGTGCGTTTTTTTAATTTAAAATTTTAAAATATTTAACAAGATTTTTTCTCATCATTGTTTAAATAATCTTACTGTACAGTACGAACTTACTATAATTATTAGAAATTCGTCATTCATATCATTTTAAGAGTATGTAATCTTTACAAATGTCTAATAATCTTAATCTACTTTCCCATAAAAACATAATTTCGTCTCTGTGAGACATCCATAATATAATGATGTCCCTGTGACAAAAATCCGGTACTGTGTTCTGAAAAATTGGAACAAACTCAAAATATTCTGAAAAATCTTTATTTTTATAAATATGACTCATAAACTTGTACAATATTTAGGACAAAAGATAAGACAAGTATCTTTTAAAATTTCTTAGTGTTCCCATATGTACAAGAGGATTTTTGATTAAACAAATGGCACTATATACGATTTTTCACAATTAAAAACTCAAATTCTTTTAACTATTTCAATGATTTGTGATTGAATATTCTAAAATATATAATATTTTTAATTTTATGAAGTTTATGCAGTGCCTCAATACTTTATTTTGTTATAAATATTCAGTTAAAAATGATTTTGAAAGAGTTTAACAATTTTAAAAAAAGTTCACAAAATCAGAGAAAAAAATTATTCAATGAACTATTGAGAGTGGCTATTTGATAGAAGTGATGAACGATGAGCTATGGAGAAGTGATTGATCTTATATATCTTACATTTGTAACTGTTCCCAATTGTTCTGAATCCGAATTTATAAGATTTTATTTTGTAAATGAGTAGCTTGTTGGTCCTGTGGTTAGGACTCTTGCCTCATGATCCGAAGGTCACAGGTTCGAACCTCACTCCAGACCAGCAAATTAGTCCTATTTTCATAGCACAAGCGTTTAGCTTAGTTTGAAAATAGTAAGAATATTGATGTGACACATATTCCATGTTCGCATCTCTATTTTTTTTTTTTAAAGTTGTTACATATACAATAACTTAAAAGTTATTTATTTTTAAAGACAAGATCTTCTCATATTCCTGCAATTCACAGTCTCCAATTACTTTATTTTTAATTTTTTTTAGGCATACACAGTGAGAGAGATGTTCACTGTCTTGTTAATTTTTAAGTCTCTACTAATTGTCTCACACTGCATCTTAAGAGATTCACAAAACACCTATTGTATTGACATAAATCTTCTTTCTTATTCCTTCTCGCAGCGTTTACGCCGAATATTTAAATCTACACAATTTTAAAATTATTTCAAATCATTTGCAGGAGTCAATCTACTCCTCCCATAATGAGGGCATTAATTGTTAATAGTTCTTCCAATGCAAGTATTGGAAATTGGGATACAAAATATTAATTATATATTTTGCTCCCTTATGGCCCGAGTCCACTGCTGAGATTTACGACTCGAGACAAGAATTCTGCACTCATGAGTTTTTTTAGACACAACTCTCGACTTTCGTAGTTCAGTGTTAGTTGACCATTGACTTTCCGTCCTTCAGGTGAGTGAATTTGAATCTCTTCGGTTTCGGTGAAAACTAAATAAATATTTATAATTTAAAACCTTCTGTTTGTGTCATTTCATATAAAATACTTTTCGTTTCAATTCATTTCAAATACTTGTAAGGTTTGTCAAAAACACAATTTCGAGCTTTCATTTTTTCTACCAATCTTAAGTTGAGAATGTTCTTAGGTTTTCACGGTCACTCAGAATCTTCTGGTTTGTGTCTTCTGGGGTATTATTCCGTGTTTTTACGATCTTTCTGGCCGACGTTTTGGATCCCATTGCAGGGTCCATCATCAGGGCTGATGTGTTGTTGTGAGTGTTGGTGTTGTGATAAAGTATTGGCTTGCAAATACCGTGACGAAAGCAGGGTGAAGCTGTTATCAGTGTTGTGGTAAGTATTGGCTAGCAATATTGTGTCGAAAGCTTGGTGACTCTGTGTTTATGTGTTGCGTGGCAATATCGTATCAGAGTCATGTGTTGTCACGAGTTGTCTTGTATTGTGTGTATGTTTTATCTATTGTCTGATCACTATCTCTGCGGAATTTGCATCGAAATTGAATTTAAAGCGCCGGACCCCATGATGTTTTTAATTTGAGACCATCGTGTCCATTAATATTTATCGGGTGCTTGTAGATTTCGAGTGCTTCCTTAACAAGACGTGCATGGTGACCGTTAGGCTTTCCAAAGATTTTCGGTTCAAATGCAAAATGATGGCCGGTATCCATAAAATGCTCAGCCAGTGCTTGGATGATCGAGTTTTCATGCCCGTTTGTGCCTGTCACAAACGGGCATGTAAACTCGGTACACACAACACAAGACAACTCGTGCCGACACATGACTCCGACACGGTATTGCCACATAACACATAAACAAAGAAACACTAAGTTTTCGACACAGTATTGCTAGTCAATACTTAACACAACACTGACAACGGCTTCACCCTGCTTTCGACACGGTATTGCAAGCCAATAATTTACCACAACACCAACACTCACAACAACACATCAGTCCTAATGATGGACACTGCAATGGTATCTGAAACATCGGCCAGAAATTTCGTAAAAACAGAACACAATACCCCAGAAGACACAAACTGGAAGAATCTCAAGTTGATTTCTGATTTCATCTCATGGTTACTGATTTTAGTCTCAAGTTAGTCTCTGAAATTTATATCATTGTTTTTCATTAGGAAATTTCCTTTTTTGAAAATAAATGGATGCAATTACAGATTGATTTTTACTCATGGTACTCTACAGTTGGCCACTGATGAATCTGTTGCTTGTATTTTTTTTTTCATAGATTGTTTAATGTTACTTATTTTATGGACAGAAAATAAAATAGTATTATCAAATCATATCTTAATAATAATAATGATTTTTTTGATGCACTTCATCAGCTAAAACTGATCGGTGAATAAAATAAGTTTTAGTTAAAAATGACAGTGTATTTATATAATGTATAACTACCAACAAATTTCAGAACGTTTTAAAAATGATTCAATAATAATTATTATATATTAATATGTTTAATTTACAATCAAATTAAAATAACAATACACTGCGCGCGGTGTACATAACCAAAAGCATGCGTCAACTGACGTCAATTGCCTTACTGTCTAGCGTGAAGCGCTCTTAACAATGTCTCTTTCTCAAATTCATTGATGTGAATCAATACACAACACAATCTTGAAGTGCCTTGAGCAAAAAATCTACCTATGCATTATATTGCTCAAAAACCTGGACCATACCGGACCAAACCGGTATATTGCTTGAAAAACCTGATTTTCCGGGTGGAAACCGGTGCAGTGACAAAACTGATTGTGGCCCTATTTTAGTTATGCCACTTCTGACACTCACATCATCATGATAACACGTTTAATTTTTAGTCATCACATGAATTTATTTGATATCATCTAAAATATGTTTTTTTTAAATGAAAATATTTCATTGTACAGTTGATATCTATTTTAAAACATGTCCCAATCGCTCGGCTTATCGGTGTTTTCTTCTATATATGTTTGCTTCAAGTCTGCCATCTATTGGTTAAAAAGCGTAACAAAATAATAAAAAACTCTTTACCTTGGCGGCAATGTAAACATTGGCAACTATGGACTGGCAGCGGGATGAGGGTTCAGGAAGATATCGGGAAGCAGCACTGGGAACAATGTTTAACACTAGCGGCATACATTAATGCTCTGGGTATGATGCATTCAGGAGGTTCGCAACCAAAACAAACAATAGAAACACCAAACGATTTTGGCTCTATCGCCATCTATCTTGCTACGACAAATCAATAATCTAACATTCTTCGAACACTATAACGTTCATGGAGTCTTAAAATCATAAATATTGCTCTAAACACATGATAAAAACAATTTTGAAATGATTCAAATACAAGCGTTAATGTTAAAAAAGGTTTTCAACAACAACTACTGCCAATATTTGGCAATATTGATGCTCTAATGAGTTGACAAATCAAAACTAAATTATTTTATCATGTTTTTAAGCAAAAGTATTAAGAATTTAAGTGATACATGAAGCTTATAGTGATCCTGATTAAAATATTATGTATAAAACAACCAGCGTCAAAAGTAACAACAGCTTATGTCATGTTAGGAACGTTAAACTGACAACCGGTTGATGGAAGAACATTTAATATGAACATGGACATTTTCCATGATTTTACAAGATGGCTGCTTTCTTGACAGAGCCAGTTTGGTGATTGAAAAACTTTAAAAGAAATGGTCTCATTTGAGAATGTCCGAGACCATGGATCCAAAATGAAATGTGCTCATCCACGTCACCCTGCCAGTGAAAACATTGGAGGAGTTGTCTGTTTTCTATCGGTAAAATGATACTGATATCTAGACCTTTGCAAATAGTCTAGAGACGGTTGGATTTTAACGTTCCGGGATATTGGAGAGGATAACATTAAAAGGATTTTATTTACCTGTATACCGACCTCTGCAGACATACCTACATCCGAGATAAAAAATAATATGATAAATAAAGCCTGCAAAGGAGTAGCGTCCATTTGAAAATGGGAACTGCTTTGTGAGAAAAATGAAATTTTAGACCTCTGCCTATAGTTTGGACATCAGAAGAATATGTTGCGAAAATTGAATTTTTTAACAGGGTTTTTATGATTTTGTTCAACTTGTATTGAAGCGAATGAATTTATACTAATCAATATAAGTTACTGTAATGATAGTTTAACTTTTTGCAAAAAACAAGTTAGATGTAGGTATTGAAAAAAAATGCAAACTTTGCACTTTGGACATTTTCGACTTATTATCAAGGCAGGTATCTATCTACCTGTAAAGTATTGTGGACTAACTATGTTACATACACCTGTATAGGCAGTGTAAATTAAGAATACTGAGAGAAAGTATGGCAAATATGAGAAATCATCTATTGCGAGGTTAGGCCACCTTTTATGAGACAAAAGGGCAGGAAACAACAGACTCAGATAGTATATAAGCAGAGCAGTGAAAACATGACATGAGAGTGAAGTTTCGGCGAGGTCGGTAAAACAGGAACGAGGGACGGGGTCGTGCAAGCGAGTCAGGCACAGAGTCGGGCTGGGGCCCCATCGGGGTGATTGCGACTCACGGGAAGCAGGGCGCCCGCGCCGTCCGAGTTTACATTGCCGCCATCCGCACAACGGGGGCTATCCTGGCAGTCTGCAACCACAAGAGAAAACAGCACACAGTGATCGCAGGTAACAGCGGGAAATCAGGGACAGGCCTGGCGCGCGCGCGATTGCCGACGGCGTCTCGCAACAAAATAAATCACAAACTACTTTTTAAAACACTCGAATATTATGGTGCAAGAGCTGGTAGTATCAACTTGGATCATTACAAGCGGCGACCGTTTGAGGATTACATGGATTTGTAAATTTCAAAATCTATAATTTATCTAATAATAAAACATGTCTAGAATATTTTCCCAAAGTTTCAAATCAATCGGAGTAAAACTCTAGGAGAGAAAGTCTTTGGAAATTCTTCTCATTAAACTTAGCCGGCCTCGGAGCATCGCAGGTATATCAAGGCAACTGCTTAGCTATTGTTTGACTGTCTAGGCATGAGTAAAAGGATGCTATAGACATTACAGCGGCAGCAGGATCTTTGCCTTATGGAGCTGGAATCGACGATTGTACGTAATTAAAAAAAAAATTCTCCGTTTTGCTCCTACATAAAACTTAAACCGCTTTTTTCTCAAAATTATTTTTGTAGTCGGTGGACACGATTTCTCAAAAACTAATGCACTGATCTTATTGAAATTTTGCACACATCTTCTAGATGGATTGTCTAGCGATTGAACAAAGGTTTTTTGTTCTTCTTTGATCACATCTTTATTTACAAAGCAAAACGTGCTATAGATTTTATCGAAAATTGTATTTTTATTCAACCAAAATTTTTTTTTAATCGTTCGTTCAATCACGAGCTATACTCACAAACAAACACAGAATATTCGGTTTTATGATTTCAGATAAAGCTATTGTGAGTTATCCTGATCCCCGCAAGGATACTTTTTTCTAAGGGGTCTCCAAAAACCAGGTCCCAGAGGTAATTAAGAAATGTTCAATATTAATGTTTTAAATTTTCAAGAAATTTTTACATTTTTTGTTGGTTTTAAAACGCTTTTTATTCATATAAGAGATCATTTTAAACCATATATTCTATTTATTCCCGTATTTTGAGGCATTACTCACTACTTAAAAGTTCGTTTTTTTATTAAATACACCTTAATTTTTATTTAAAAATAAAAATCCAATGTATGAAATGTGCCAATAAATGACATCATTATAAAACAGAATGCCGTCGGTAGCGGCATAAATTATGTATCCGATTGTATCGATAATTGGTAACTGATTTTTCGCAATTCGATGGACAAACATCGGTCTTACGCACCAGTTATATGTCAGTTACCAATCATCGATACAACCAGATAGAAATCTCAAATAACTGTACGATGTGTAACCAGTTAAAATAACGGTTTGACCATCACTAATACCCTAGCCATACACGAGAGGGGGCATTCTTCCGCTGTGACCTATTCCCCTTTTCTAAAGGACTAGTTTAGTGTAGGTAGTATGATAATTGAAATAGGTGAAGCATATTAATAGTTATAACAATCAAATCTTTTACGTACTACCTCGCTAATAAAGCAGAACTGAAGGGAAATTGGTTATCATTTATATTATTTATACATTTTTTAAATGTTTTCTAATTAATTTGAGATTTATAACATTTGTTAAATGTCAGAAAGTATGCATATTCTTACTACACTAGCCGCTTTGTTATTATAATACTAACCGCATATTATGCTCAAATTTCAACACCCAAATTAAAAGAATTCATTGATATTTTTGATTTTAATAGCGTTAACTTTGTGGTAACGTAATAGCGTAACTAAATTAATAGTTTGAATACATGTAGTTAGGTGTTAAAAACATAAATACATTTGCCAATAATCACAATAACTGGTGACTACTAAATTAATAGATATATTAGCTGTAACCGCTCAAAAATGCCGTAATTTTACATGTTGGTTCCTAAAGAATAAGTATGAAAAATTTGGGTACAAACATTATTTTAAAAAGTAATAAAAAAAATAATAAATAAAATTTTATATTAAAAGTTGTTACAGGAAGTTACGAACAGACAGACAACGAAATTATTATACGTATTTAGACTAGCTGTAACCTGTCAAAAATGACGATACTTTTACATGTCTGTTCCTAAGGAATAAATATCTATTTATTTTATTTTTAAAAAGATCGAAAAAAAAATTGTTCAAAAAATTTTTTCGAAAAAAAAAATTTTTGGAAAAAAAAAATTCCTAAAAAAAATATTCTAAAAAAAATTACGCGGACGGCCGGACAGATAGAAAACGAAATAATGATAATTAGGATTATAAGTAGAAACACTGTACCTATATGAGTGTTACATGGTATGATTTTGAATTTATCAGTTTTGCTGTTCAAGCTAACAATAGAACAAAAAATCATTTCAATCGTTTCATATAATATGTATTTTTAAATTTGTTAATTAATAATAATATTTTTAGTTTATTATTTTTACCAAAAATCAATCATTTTATTTAATAGTCACCATATCAAGAATTATGGTGCCGACTAAATTGTTTACGAACGCGATACTAGGTGGCAGCACAATCGTTCGCAACTGATACACGAAGTAGTCTCAAAATATGTTAAGTTAACCCGGACGACCGATTTCGTCACTCTGGTTTCCCTTCAATACGAATAAATCTTTCGCCTTTTACTAAAGATTTCCGTGGAGGGGGACACTCAAATGAGTCTATAACCAATTTTTTGTTCCCTGCTTTTTTAAGCGGGGTCTAAAGTAAAAAGTAGGGATGGGTCGTCGACGTATTTGCCGTCGACGAAACGAGACCGTCCACGTGCGTCCATCGACGAGACGGTCAACTAGTCGAATTCGTCAACTTCGTTACGCAGACGTCGCGGACGTCCTATCTAAACATCGGGACGATGGTCAACTGTCTACGGTTCGACGCGACGCTGCTCGACGCCTATTTTTATTACGTTAATTTTTAAAATTTAAAGAAGTTCGTAGGAATATAGTTTCGAGGAAAGTCAAACCGCTACTTGTGCTTATATGTAAAAAGAAATATTTTATTATTTATTTATTTACGCACATTATACATATTGTTTTGTATACTTCTTTCTATATATAATAAAGAAAGAAGTAGGTGTACACAACAATATCAGGTGTAAGCAGTAAAATATTAGTTTAATAAAAAATAAAATAATTAAACAGAATTGTTTTATTTTATAAAACAATTCTGTTTAATTATTTTATTGGGAATTCACCGAAACGTCGCACGTGCACATCGCACAAATCAAGTAAAAATAATAGATTCAAATTAAAGTCTCTGTCATAGTTCGTGTACACAGATCTGCCCTCTATGGTCATTTACTTTAGAGTTGAAATGAAATTACCCGTCGAGCCGTCTATGGCGTCTACAAGTCGACTGCGAGAGTTGAGAGAGAAATAAACGGAGACGTTTTGTCTTGCTCTCGCTCGTTGCTTTGCATTACGTTGAATCTCGAATCGTCCACCGACCACGGCGTCCGCCGTCCACCGTCTACTAATGAAATGAAATTACCCGTCGAGCCGTCTATGGCGTCTACAAGTCGACTGCGAGAATTGAGAGAGAAATAAACGGAGACGTTTTGTCTTGCTCTCGCTCGTTGCTTTGCATTACGTTGGATCTCGAATCGTCCACCGACCACGGCGTCCGCCGTCCACCGTCTACGAATTTAACTAGTCCATGCGTTGAACGTAAACCGTCGACGCGTCGTTGCAACGTCAACGGTTGATTTCAACTAGTCCGTCCATTCAACGCCCATCCCTAGTCTAAAGTCTAAACCTTTTCGATATTGGTGGGTCGTCGACGAAACGAGACCGTCCACTTCCGTCCATCGACGAGTCGATCAACTAGTTGAATTCGTCAACTAGTTAACGCGTCAACTTCGCTATGCAGACGTTCTATCCAAACTTCGGAACGATGTGTCTACGGCTCGACGCGACGCTGCTCGACGACTCGACCGTTGTCTATTTTTATTACAATGTGACCTTTTAAAATTTAAAGAAAATCGAAGGAACATAGTTTTGGAAAAAGTATTGTATCAAAAATATATCAGGGGAGGGGAAGGGGTAAAATAATAGGTGAAAAAGTTACCCGCCGAGTCCTAAAGAATAAGTTTCCAAATTTTGAGTCCGATCGGTCGAACGGTACAGATTTGTATCGAAAATATATCAGGGGGAGGGGAAGAGGTAAAATAATAGGGGAGAAATGTCGCTATATTACCCGCCGGGTCCTAAAGCATAAGTATGCAAAATTTGAATCGAATCGGACAAACGGTGTAGATTTGTATAGAGAACAGACAGACATTAAGTTTTACAGGTATAGATAGATATTTATTCGTCGCTACCTATATAGTACACATGATCTATACACTGTTGCTAACTCTGTCGTATAGTAGAACTATATATGACCGTAAGAAAAACTGTAAACGTAAAAAAAAAAACTCCCAAATCTACAATTTTGTCTGCTTTGAAAAAAGAGTTACAAATTGGAATGTAGCAATACGAACTTGCAAAAATAATCGATTTTGATAAGATAAATCGTACATAGGTGTTCTCTTACATCTGCTATCTTGAAATTGCGCATTTGTTTCAAAATTTAAAAAGACAATTTTAACTAATTTTTGCTAAATAGGTAGGTACGTAACTCAATTTTTATATTCTTTAAACTGAATAATGAAAATATAAGTATTGATACCATAGACGTACTATAAATATAGCCTAGTCACTAAAAAACAAATCTGAGACATCTAGTCTCTGCTATCTGTCGTACTAAATGTATCAGGCTCAGTTGTTTCAAGTTCGATCAAAGTAAGCGGTCGATCAAAGCATAGATTTTTACGAAAACGGATCGTCTGATTGGTGGAGAACGTAAAAATCTATGCTTTAAAAGAACGTTTACTTTAATCCAACTTGAAACAACCGGCCCTCAGTCAGAAAGACATAGAAAATATTTTCATAACCACGTATAAGAAAGGACAATAAAACATAATTTTTAAGAACGAAAGTTGTAGCGAATTGCAGTGTTTACTTTTTTCTTTTTGCGCTTTTTGCCTTAAAAATTTAAAAAATCATATTAAATCAATCATAAATTAGTCATATAAAAATCATATAAAATCAAAATCAATACTAAGTAAAATGTTAAATGAATTGTTTTTATATTTGATTTTAAATTTTAGGACATTTACAATGTGCGTGTATGTTCATAGTAATTTGTGTGGTAGTTTTGTGTAGCGGATACTTTGATTTGTAAATAGTCTATATTTATATCACGTCTATGATTGATACATTTTCCGATTTTCTGTGAAGATTTTTTTCTAAGCCTGATTTATATATGTAGGTACGTATATAATATATATGTCGCTTCAGATAAAATATGTTCCATGTACTGGCCTCATAAGCATAAAGACAACTATTTGCAAAAATTAGCTAAATGTGAGGTAGGTAATGTTCTTTAAGAAATTGTGGACCATTTAACATTTGATGTTTTGTAAAATATTTATTTAGTCATCAAAAATTGTTTTAAAATACGTTAACATTAATCGAAACACTAATAAAAACTGGTGGTTATTTTATTAAGCAAAGTTCGCGCATAAACAAAGGACTCGTATCTCAAAATGTTTTTTTTTTCAAATAGCTACCTTTATGTTTACAATGTCGGTCGGTTTCATAGATAGATAAAATAATATAATACGGTTCCATAGACGAATTGGCGTCGGTGTTGACGACATGACGTTTTATGAAAATTTTACAGCTTCGGGTAGGTACTAGAGATGGGTCGTCGACGTATTTACCGTCGACGAAACGAGACCGTCCACGTCCATCCATCGACGAGACGATCAACTAGTTGAATTCGTCAACTAGTTGACGCGTCAACTTCGTTAAGCGGACGTCGCGGACGTTCTATCTAAACATCGGGACGATGGTCAACTGTCTACGGTTCAACGCGACGCTTCTCGACGGCTCAACCGTTGGCTATTTTATGACGTTAATTTTTAAAATTTAAAGAAGTTCGAAGGAATATAGTTTCGGGGAAAGTAAAACCGCTACTTGTGCTTATATGTAAAAAGAAATATTTTATTATTTATTTGTTTACGCACACTATAGGCCTTTACATATTGTTTTATATACTTCTTTCTATATATAACAAAGAAAGAAGTAGGTATACACAGCAATATCAGGTGTTAGCAGTAAAATATAAATATAAACTACATAAATAAGCAGTGAAAGTATTGGGTATAAGCATTAAAATGTGAGTAAATAAAATGGAAGGAAACAATGATTTTGCGTAATAAAGGCACCAGTTATGAGGTGCGGTAAAAAATACTTTACATTTATTTATTATCTATAAATTTCTAAATAAATACATAATTTAAAAATACTTTACATTTGAGATGTTATATAGAAATTTATTGAAGAATACATCTTTCAAAGTCAGGCTTTCACTTTGTGGTGACATTATTAATAAATAAATATATCTGTATTATTTGTCAACTTTAGTTTAAGGCTCAATCTGAGAAAAGGAACATTGTTCCCGAAACATGTAAAAAACCAATAAAAAGTGGTGTAAACAAAATTATAATAGATTTATTTTTTTATCTATAAAGTTGAAAATAGGGAATTTTTAATAAAAATTAATTAAACCTAAATTCAAGATTATATTACATATATAATAATTAATGTTGGACTCCTGAATAAGGACCATAGTTAGGTATAGAAAATTTTATTCCCTACTAGTTTGTTTATCATTTATATGCTAAAGTTGAAAAGTAAGGAAATAACACAATAATTAAATTTTTGCATCCCTTTTCAGGTAGATATATCTATAGATATAGATCGATCTCGACTTCTTATAAGAAGTCGAGATCGATCGAATAAAATATTGATTTTAGAAAAATATCTAGCCGGCCTGTTAATTAATAATAGTTCAATAAAAAATAAAATAATTAAACAGAATTGTTTTATTTTATACAGCGTAAAATTGGGAATTCACCGAATCGTCGCACGTGACATCACAAAAAATCAAGTAAAAAAATAATAGATAATAGCTTATTAAGCCTATCTCGCCCTACGCATGTATTCAAATTTCAAATCTCTAGTCATAGTTCGTGTACACAGATCTGCACTCTATGGTAGTGTACTTTAGAGTTGAAATGAAATTACCCGTCGAGCCGTCTATGGCATCTACAAGTCGACAGCGAGAGATGAGAGAGAAATAAACGGAGACGTTTTGTCTTGCTCTCGCTCGTTGCTTTGCATTGCGTAAATCTCGAATCGTCCACCGACCACGGCGTCCGCTGTCCACCGTCTACGAATTCAACTAGTCCATGCGATAAACGTAAACGGTCGACGCGTCGATGCAACGTCAACGGTTGATTTCAACTAGTCCGTCC
Organism: Agrypnia vestita; assembly: GCA_016648135.1. NCBI lineage: Eukaryota > Metazoa > Arthropoda > Insecta > Trichoptera > Phryganeidae > Agrypnia > Agrypnia vestita. The sequence goes on from JADDOH010000027.1 coordinate 196,668, forward strand.
ATTCAACGCCCATCCCTATCACGTAGTGACAGTGACGAAATGACAGCTACGGGCGTTATTACGCGAAATTAAAAACAGGTAGACGAAAATGTAATTATTTGCGTAAAATCTTAGTTTATTACTGAAATAATGTTATTTTCAGTAGATGTGTTCCTACATTATAAAAGATTATTTAAAAATCTGTCATCATGCTTATTCAATTTATTCAACAAATGAGGGGTATAAAGACAAAGGCAGCATATCCAAAAAAAATTTCATCGTGGGATAAAATACATATTCCTTCTAGTCTCTAAACTATTGTAGGCAAACATACCCTGGCGAAACTTGAATGGTCGAGCCAGGGATAATGCCCGTACTCTCTCATGTAGAGATACCTATATCAGAAACTTATTCTGATCTTTCTCCAACAGTGGCTCATGTGACTCCCAGATCATCGAGCCACTCTCGAGTCTTCTTCGCACCAAGAATTGTAAAAAGTTTTCAGTATGTGGGCATTTTTGAAACTGGCAGTAAGCGGAACAAATTCTAATATTCTTAAGGCATTACCACTGACCGCCTCTACGTGTGTAATATACTGTCATTAATATTAAGAACAAATAAATATTGTCATACAAAATATTGTAATCAAATATTTCTTTAAATCGCCATTGATATTTAAGTCTACATGCAGTTGGTATCCGCATTGTCTGCGCGTAATATTAACACCATTTCAGACGAAACCGTTCCTATGTATACTACGCAATAAGACTAAAATGTAAAAAAATTACGCACGGAGGTTATTTTGACCGAAGCATCAATGATCATATTGTCAATTGCGATGAAATGTCTCAGTGACAACATACTTCGCACTTCATCGAAATGTCAAACACGACAACTTACACATGTTACAGTGACACAACTAGCTCCATGATAACGAGATGAGTAGGAGATGTGCGGGAACCAGGAAGATTCCAACTAGATTTTGGGTAAGTAGTACAGTCAGTGGTAGTTTTACCTGGAAAGATTTCCGGGAGTTTTGAAAATGGGTAATTTTATAGACTTCGATGTTGTTATAGCCGGGCCCCGTGATCGAGGATCCCCTCGCCATTCTGACTTAGTTGCTGCTGCGTCTCTCATGAGCTTTGCGATGGGAAAATAGCCCTGTTCGAGAGGAGCAGTCTCTCCCACATACTTCACAAAGGAAGCGGTCAGGTTGCGTTGGTCGGCGCGTCGGTCCCGTTGATGCATGATTGTGGCTCGCTAGGATTCTGCAGCGACATGGGTGACGGAGCAGTCCTATTCAGGAATCGTTCTGCTCCCCCTCGAACGAGGGGAGGGGCTATAAAGGTGCCCTAAAAATAACTTGTCTCGGATAAACGTGTAACAGCCAATTAATATAATAGTCTCACCTTCATTTTGCGAATTTCCGCCCCAAGAGCCAAAAACTCCTCATAACTCAGTTTTCCCGAGCCTTCGCGGTCCATCAATGCTACCATGGAGCGACACACTTCCCTGGAGAATCCTTGGCCCAGAGTTTCTGGTAGAGACATAACAATCGCACCATGAATATTGTTTACAATTTAGGAAAGATTTGGAATTCGCAGAATGGAAGAGCGTTTTGATTGTTGCATTTATTTTTCACCGGAGTCAAGCTCCGGGAGCAAATATAGATGTACAGCTATAGCAAGTAACATATAAAACAAAGAAATTGTTGACGACCGCTTTTGTTCCCCTTTTGTTTATGGGCACCGCAGTTTGTTTACGTTGACGTAAACGTAAACAACGTAAACAACAAACGTACGCTGGGTAGGACTCTAATAGAGTTCGTCTATGTCGTATGACAAGTATGACATGTTCATAATATTGCACTAGAAATATGTAAAAATATATATATACGTATGTATGTTGTGTCTTAATTAAATTTGGAATCGGAAATTCTGAATAAGTTTTTTGATTTTTTGTATTTATTTAAATATTATAATATTCATTCTGATTTATTGATGGTAGAAATTGAGTCAAGGTTTTTTTCAAAAGTTATCATTTTATTTGATTTGTATTCGGCATTATACATACATCGTATTATACATCGGCGGCAACCTCGACGAATTGTTTCTTCACCTCAGGGCCTATTACCGCTTCCGGTATCTTAACCTAAGATTGTAAAAGATCATCAGCATCCTAGATTCACTGTTTCATAGCGTTATTTGGACACCGTGCCTATATTTAACTATATTTTGTTCACTACTAATTAACCAAGAAAAAACCTTTCTAAAATTTACTAAAAAGTGAAAAAGATAAATATTTTTTAAATCTGGGTGCGTGTATCTACTTATACACGTAAGTATTTCTTTTTTTATATAACTTACAGTTTTTGTTTTATTTTAGTCAATTAAAACTATAATTATTAACACATAATTTTTTCGCTGTACCTCTCCAAGAAAAGACTGAACTCTTGTGCTAGGAGAGGGACTTACACTTTCACATGATTACATATTTTGTATACATGTGTTTAAATAATTATTTAATTATTAATTGTGTTTTTTGTAGTGTACATTTAACTTCATTTTTATTTGTTTGGTGTTGGTTATCTTCCTAAATATATATAATTTTTTTGTTTGGTGTTACATTTTGGTATCAGTTAGAAGATATAATTCTTTGGCAAAGAAAACCACGTTTCAAAACAATATTAAAGCAAATAAAAATATACATTTGTTTGTGTCTTGTGGTTAGGACACTGGCATCGTGATCCAAAGGTTGCGGGTTCGATCCTCACTCCAGACTAGCAAGTTAGTCCTATTTTCATAGTACAAGCGCTTAGCTTAGTTTGAAAATAGTAAGAATATTGATGTGACACGTATTCCGTGTTCACATCTCTATTTTTTTTAAAAAAAAAAAAAAAAAAAAACATTTCCACGACCATAACGACTTCATATGTATGTTGAAATTATCATTAGCGCGATCGGCATCCAAAACTTTTTCATTCCTCTTAATTAAACACAGATGAGACATCTATGAGACTATGAGACACTAATGAGACATCTATTATCTAGCCTGTCGCGCTAATGTTAATTGCGACATCCATATGAAACGGGTTGTAAAACTTAAATATATACAACTTCCAAAAATTTGATACATTTGGGTGAAATTGTGAACGTTACATTTTGTAAAGTGATCACTTAAGCCAGTCGTACGATAGGTCGTAAGCCCTATGAACACCCAAAGACTTCCATATCTACTTTCCGATAAAAAAATATAATTTCATCTCTATGAGACATCCATAATATATCTTAAGCAATGTATTTTTTGTTTTATATTGTTGTACCCAGTATTATTAAAAAAATAAACCCTTTTGAAAAAAATATATTAATGATATCAACATCATCATGTTACTCACCTTGACGTCAGATTCATGATATCCAATTTCTTCATCAATCTCTCTAGAATATAAATTGACAGGTGGCATTATTTATACAAATGAAAAGATAATAATGGTTATATAAAATAATAATAAAAAATAATGTTGGTTGTGATGTTTTCATCACTTGCGTTGGGAGGAGAACTTAATAGGTATAGGGAATCTCTTTGTAATGTCAAACTCTCTGTAATGCTTCAAGATACTTTATTGATTGTACAAATGGTTCACGCGACAATATTGCGGTACTAAAATACAACCCTAGCTCTTACTGTTATAAGCGACAAGATGGCTCTCTTAATTTATAACATTTGCTCTCTCCCTCATACCGTCTACCACTCTCATTCATTTAGGCAGACGTTCACTCAGTGGATTTGCATTGCGTTGTGTAAAGTGATCACATAAGTTAATGTTTGATCATAAAGACTGCCACATATATTGGACAAACGGGAAGAACTTTTTTAACTAGATGCGCTGCTTCAAAAATAAAAATATTGAGTCAAAATTTACAGCCCATTCATAAAATGTAAACCACGTCCCGCTTGGTTTTCATTTTATTAATGCCAACACGCCAACACCTTTACATGTAGAAACCAAAGGTTTAAATTGAACAACTTGAAATCAATAAACGCATGAATGATCCAAATCTAACGCTATTAAATACATAGTCAAAAAAAATGATTTTCTCTCCACTTCTTAATATCGTCACTGTATATATAATAAGCCTATGTGCCGTTTTAGTACATTCTGAGAAAAACGAATAACGAGTAGAATTATAAAAAATATTTTAAATAATTACTTAGCAGACTTTTCAGATGAACGGCAATGTTTTTTTTAGTATATCTCCATTATTTATACGAAAAATTGACAAATTGATTCGTTCATCTCAGAATGTACTAAACGGCACATTGGCTTTATTATATATACAGTGACGATATGTTTAAGAAACCCAAAATCAAGACCACAAATTAAAATAATATTTATTGTAATAATCTCATGAGCGTAAAAATAAAAACAAAATAGAGGCACTTTCAAAATAATTCAGTTAATCCAGTTACAGAAAAGGGGGAATTTCAATAACTAAGCACAACATAGAATTTAATAAACATAAACCGGGGAATCTTAATAATAATATTTATTAAAATTTCATTTATTTTAAATTTCATTAAAAATAGACAAAGACTATATTTATTATGTAATCTATCGAAATGCAAATATTTTTATAATATCATTGTCGCGTATTCAATTTCTACAAGCGTAGGAAACTGTGGAATAGAAGATAGAATATTATTTAATTTTACCTTACAACAAACCCGAACTCGAGACGGCGTTCTATCCGCTTGAGCTATTGGGTACTAGAGACGAGTCGTTCATGAACTAACTGTTCTTTTACTGAACGAACAAACGGTACTGTTCACTTTACTGAACGAACGAATTATTATTCACATAAATTAATTATTTTTCATCTACTAAACTAGTCGTTCACTAATTCATTTATGAAATTCTGCTAAGATAGGATTCGAATATCCGAACTAAAATTCCCATCTCTCTCAGGGGCGTGGTTACAAATGACGAGTAACCCTCGTCAGCCGGGCAAGCGCCTGGGCCTTGCAGTATCGCAACCAAACCCGGATTCTGCTGCTGGGTCTTCAGACCAGGTCCTCCGTGGGTTGCTGTCCTCTCGTCGCTACTGGAGTAACTACAGTTTCCTCTTCTGGGTCCCTAGACCAGATTACGATGTCTGTATTTGTATTGTATGCACAACAGCGCAAAACATACCAAAGCATTCGGGTTCTAGAGTATTTAAATATTTTTAGTTATGTTCCATCAATATTTACCAGCCAATGTGGCGCCATCTCTTAGTATAATTAGGGTGAACCCTTGGGGTATTTGATATAATGACAACCACCTTTCTTGTGTGGGTTTGCAACTATGGCTGGCGCCATCTCTGGGCAGACTTTGAAACTAGTTCCTTAGCTGTCAATCAAAGGTAGATAGCCTTTTTGAGTGCTGACTAAGAGTGAGGTCAACACCAGGCCTTAGACATCAACGGCGCCTTTGTCTCGACAGGATATATAAACCGGGATGTCCCTGGACACAACATAGTGTCAGTCTCTTAACTATCTCCGGCGCGGCCGGAGGCCCTCTTCCGTTTAGTCTTTATCATTGTCTTTATTATTGTAATTCTGTATAACTCGTAATTGTTTTATCGAGAAAATAAATTCATTAAACTTTCCACGACTTCGGGGAATTCCCGTTTAACCCGGGTGGTGACCATAAAGCAACTTCCCCCCATTTCCATCGATGTCAACAACCAGAAGTATTTACGCACTACGCCACCAAAAACACCCCCAAAAATGTAATAAAAAATCACTTACGTGAGCGTGCAGGGTTTTCCAGTAATCACTCGGAGGAGGTATTCACATTCTTCATTGGCGTTCTTGGTTTGAGGGATGATGCAGTACTGTCCAGGGGGCAGCCTGTCTCTGTGAATATTTTAAAGAGTGTGTTCGTAGATGGTTAGAATCAGTGGCATAAGTTAAAAAATGTTCCCTAAAGTAAAATGGAAAGGCCGCTTCCAGACTTGTCAGCATCCTTACGTTCCGACCTCTATACTATTGTGGCATTCCACCGTATAAATATCACAATTAGATATTTTAAATATTTAAAAAAATGATCTACTCATGATGTTTTAATAATTCATTTTTATCCCGCTCTACATGAAAAATCTAGTATTTTAGAATATTTTTTGTACTTTTAAAATCCTTAATTTTTTTTGTTGTTAAAAAGTTAGAAGAGACCCGAAGGGTCTGTGCATATTATATTTTCTTTTACGTAAGTATGAAAACTTTGGAAGGTAATAAGAAATAATTATTCCAATAATATTAATTTCGTTGTCTGCCTGTCCGTTACTTCCTGTAACGTTCGTAACTTTTAATGTACTTATTTTCTTTTTATTTCTTTTTGAAGATACATTTTTAAAAATGTCTCACAGAGGCAAAGTTATTTTTATATAAATATATGTGAAAGTAGGATAGAAGTCCTTTTGGGTGTTCATAAGCCATATTAAATTTCTGCTGGCTGGCTTAAGTGATCACTTATCACAACGCAACGTTCACCAATTCCACCCATGATAGACTGTCACATATATTAAATTTATTGGAAGTTGTGTAAATAAAATAAAATCCATAGCTTCGTCTCTATGAGACGTATACAGGTGTAACAGAGCTAATCCACAATACTTTATAGGTGAATTCCTGCCCTGATTATGAGTTGAACATGTTCAAGCAACCGTGACTAGGGTTGCCACCCGTACTTTATTATAAAGTATTGTACTTTATTCACGAGAACAATAAAGTACGCAAAAATACTTTAATTTGCATGATTTGATTACTCTGGGATTCATTCTACTTATAACTTTTAAAAAAAAGTTGATCATAGAAATTTGCCAAGTCGATTCGATAATTGACCCTATGGCGGTCGCAACATAAACGCTCGTTTTTAATACAACCTAACCTCAAATGTCAACATAGTCAATGTCATTGTAAAAATTTCTTGTTTGTTTTGTGTAAGGCGGATTGAGTGCAGTTAAAATACGATTAATTGGTTTTATAGTGTTTTTTCTGTGATGAATAGCAAATGGCGCGACGAAAGAAACAAAGCGTCTCTGAATCTGATACAAATGAGTGACTTATTTACTTTAACTTAAATAATATAGACTGCAAACATGCTGTGCAGTTGTTTAGTAGTGATAATTATTTATTAAAAGTTGCTAAAAGTAATGAAAAATGTTTTTAAGCAAAATAATAAAGTAAAATAAATCGTAGGTAATTTATGTACACAATGTACTTTTTTCCTACCTTCAATAAATTTATTTATTTATTTTATTTTACGACTATCCACATTTCGAACGCCTCTAGGCGATTTAGAGTATTCACCTTCAGCGTCCATGCTTCAACACCGTAAAGTAGAACTGACCATACATAGCATTTGATCAACCTCTGTCTGATAAATAATAAATGATAAACTAATAAATCGTAGGTAATTTATTTACACAATGTACTTTTTTCCTACCTTTAATAACCAATGTACTTTATTTGTACAAAAAAAAAGGTGGCAACCCTAACCGTGACCTAAAATATTGAAAAAAATGAAAACTTTGATGTCACATATCTCCATAACTATTGGATCATGGTTTCTTGAACGTTTTCGACTCATCATCAAAGCAGGAATCTACTTGTCAAGTATTGTGGAGTAGTTCTGTTACACCCCGTATATGTCTTGATTAATTGGGATAAAATCCAGCATATTCTTGGATTTTTTATATTACTTAAATGGCTAGACTTACCTCCCGGCAGCTTCGCGCTTGTAATCAACTCGGCAACCAATCACCGGCGCGTTGTTATCGAAAAATTCTGGCTGCAGACGTTGCTGAAGCTGTGCTTTGGGGTAATTGTATATAAAAAATCCTATGTTCAGAGCCTTTCAAACGCCGATTCTTCTGCAACAGTGCCACAAGCAGCTGGAAAAGGTTAAGAACTCCGCTGTAATGTGAGAGGAGATCAGGAAACTCGCGGAGTGGGGAATTTATTTATTTAATTAAGGAATCATAACAGATTCAATCATTATAATGTTAGAGCACAGTGTACATTGCATAAACCAATTATAAAGATTCGCAAATATTTAAGGCCTTAGACCACTGCGCGCGCGCGGTGTATTTTTCGAAATTATTATTATATTTTCAAGCAAATGATACATGTAATTTTTTTTTTATTACTCATTGAAAACTGCATACAAATGTTTTTACACATAGTTTTCGGTGTACGCTGCTTCCAAGAGGACACTCTGACGAATTTGCCACTGGGTGGTTGACAGCTATTAAGCCGTAGGGTACAACCGAAAAATGAAATAAAAATATATTTAGAAACTAGTCATATAGGTTTATAGCATCACATAGGAAAATTTCGATATCTAAAAAAACAAAAAAATGGCAGACCAGCGAATTCTTTTTCGATTTTTTATAGAAAATTTTCATCATTTATCAAAAAAAAAAAAGGGGGGGCCTTTTATAAAAAAATCCCTACGTGGTGCCATAGAGACTGGATTTTCAAACAGTTTACAACTTGGCGCATGCAAATTGGATGTCTAGTTTTTCTGATATGCTGTCAACCAGGTTGAAAAATGTACTTTTTAGAAACACGCATTCAAAGTTTTGCTGAAGGTTAATTCAACATTCAAACAAAAAAATTTAAACCGCTGTATCTCCGTCAATTTTACAAATTTCTTTAAAATATTTGGTGAGAGCATTAACAAATGCATCTTTCAGAAAATGAAAGAAAAAAAAATTACAACAAAAATTTTTTCACTGTGGTCTGGGGCCCTAAGGCGTAGTAAATTAAGTACTATGTTGGATAAGAGAATATTTGAAAGCTAAAAGAATATATTATAGTAAGCAACAAACAATATTATAGTAAAATAATGGTAAAAGGGTTGGAGAGAAAAGGGCGAGGAGGTAGGGATCAGAGTAGAGGTGTAGGAAGAGAAGGTAAGATACATTGACCACGTCGATTTAGTGATGATGCTTCCAATCCGAAAGTCGAGTAATGCTATGGTGAAATATTTTAGTGTTGCTGTTATGTAATCTATAGCATTATTTATAATGCGGTAAGACCAGTATTGAAGATGTCAATATCGATACAATCTATATTATTATTGTCCTAAAAATTGTGATAGTAACCCAGCATAAAAAAAATGGCGATATCGTATAAAGTAGTGAGAAGAATAGATTGTTTTAAAATACACGCATATAATATTTAATGAGTAGAAACATTATATACATAAACTAAAAATGCTCACTTATAAAAATAAAGTATTTAATATATGTTTTGGTATAAGCAAACATAATAATAATTCTCAATTTAATAAACTCCATCACTAATGTTACACTACTCTAGATAGTGCTGTTTTCACAGCCTTAACTGATGGCCGAAACGTATAATTGAAGTACCTACGTCATTTTTGACGGGTTGTGGCTAGTCTTTAATCAAAAGTTGTTATGTGATAAATTAATTATGTTTATTTATTTATTCTGTGTTATAGTTTTTAAGTATAGTATTTGATGCCCTCTTATACCAGCGTGCATTTGCTGCCTGGGGATTGATCATTTTTTGTTATGATAGTATGTAATTATTCAAGGTGACTAAAATATTAATATAAATTAATAAAATAATAATGAATCTGGCTCAGGATTTCTGTGAAATGGGATCCATCATCCAACTTACACTACAGAATCCGTCAGCATCATCAGGGTCAGTAAGTGTAAGTATGTACTGCGGATTCTGAGCGTACATCCCCGATGCAAGCGTTCCTCCCGCCGATACACCTGTTGAGAATTTTAAATTATATTATAATTATATAGATATACATTCAGAGTGAAAGATAACAAAATAACTTATGGTAGAATCATCCTGCTGTTTGCTGTTGTGGTCGCGCGCCGCTTGCACTCTTATGAGTTTTAAGTGGCGTGGGGAGGATGACCACTTTAGCATTAAAAAATGCCAGATTTGGTGGTGAAAGTAAAATTAATTCCATTGGCGAACACTATGGTCTAAACATAAATATTAGCAAGACCAAGTTTATGGTTTTTAGCCGAGAGAATCATCCAAATGTGTGCCTTCAATTAAAGGGTGTCAACATTGAGAGAGTAAAACAGTTTAAATATTTGGGCAGTATTATTACTGACAATCTGGACCCTGATACAGAGATCAAATGCAGAATAGAGGTGTTGAAGTATGGACGCTGAAGGTGAATACTCTAAATCGCCTAGAGGCGTTCGAAATGTGGATACATCGTAAAATGTTAAGGATGTCTTGGACTGACATGACTAGTAATTTTGAAGTTTTACGTAGAGCAAATACAAACAGACAGTTACTCAACATAGTAAAGCTCCGTAAAATTTCATACTTTGGTCATGTAATGAGAGGCGAAAAGTACTCCATCCTTCAGCTCGTCATGAAGGGGAATATTGAGGGTCGCAGAGGGGTCGGAAGGAGGCGGCATTCCTGTTGTTCCGCATTGCCCTGGACAGGGAAACTTTCTCCCAGATGATCGCCGACGTCGGGGGGACCCGACAGGGCACATGAAGAAGAAGAAGGTGGTGAAAGTGTAGGGCCAGTATTGGGCTGTGCTCATAAAATGACCCCTGGTGTTGTGGGTCCCTCTTCTCTAATGGTAGGATCCGGGTCTACATTTTTCATTTCTTGTAGGAGGCTTCGAGGCTTGTATTCGGCAAATCGCACCTCTAGACTTATTACTTATTACCATTACTGACATGTCAGTATTTACATTTTTGAGTTATGGAGATCGTCTGGCAAGTGGCTTTCTCATATCGCCTCTTGTGTTTTTTCATCACATTTTTGTACAGAAAGATATCAAATTAAAATCAGATTTCATATATTTGAATACATGTACATCTTCTTAAAATGACACAAATAAATTATTTAATCAATTAATAAATTACCAAACCCACGATATTTTAAAAATGTACTAAACGGACTAGTGAGATGTCTTTTTTTTGATATTGCAAAGTAAACGAATATCTTAAATTTATTAAAATTATTGCAAAATCTGTCGGTTTCTTTACTTACGATTTATGTTTTAAAAAACTCTATTTAAACAACATACTTTATTTTGTTGTGTGGTTTTTCCAACTTCTTTTGCATAGTTGACAACTTTTTTACTCCCTTTCTTTTAACTCATAGCGTCTGCGGTTTGTTATCTGCCGGAAACTTTGGATCAATTTTTAACCCTTTTCCCGTGATCCAATCGAGCTGAAACTTTGCAGGCAGACTCGTGGGGATGATAAAAATGATCTTACAAATATTCGTTTAAAAAAATTTAATAATTATAGTATAATTTTGGATTTTTTGAAATTTTAATGGTTTTTTCAAATTGGCATCAATACAAATTAGTAATGACCCCGACGCGTGCAGTAAGCACGAAACCTGATTCAATGAGAAAGAGAGTATAATAAAAACTTGGTTTTTATGGGTTAGTTTTTTTATTTTAATAATCAAAAAAATAGATATAATTATTAAAAAAAAACAAAAAAAATATGTTGATACTCCTGATTTCAGTCACTTTAGGTAGAAGACACTGTTTTAAGAGTAGATTTCAAGATGTGAGAAATGCATGTCGCGGGATACAATGCTTCATTTTTTTATTTATTTTTAAACAAGTTATTTTGACTTTTATTAAAGTGAATCAATTTTTCATAATCAATATGTGGGGTATAAAAGCAAAGGCAGCAGTATCCAATAGATTAAAAAAATGTTTTGAATGCAGTCACCGAGGATCACTAATTTAAAATATACCGGATTGTAGATTTTATGTATCTACCACTTCCAAAATTATATTTCCTATAATCCTATAGGCTATGATTCCTATAAAACTTTGAATTCACTACATTATAAATTAGTATTCTCGATGACTGCATTAAGTTTTTTTTAGATATTGCTGCCTTTGCTTTCATACCCTACATGTAATGATAGATCATCGTTTTGTAAAAAGTAAGCCAGAAATATTGAAAAAAAAAATGCAAAATTTGATATTGCTGATGTATTTCTATTGATGCAAATTCAAACCACCATGATCAATATATATGTTTGAATTTGCATTTTCGACTCACAATCAAGGCAATAATCCACTTATAAAGTATTGCGGACTAGCTCTTATTTGGTGCCTGCCCATATTTCTAATACAGGGTTTTATTTGGTGTTTCATATTTTTGATGTAATTGATAGTTAAAAATTTTTTGGCGGGCAGTTAAAAACTTTGAATTTTTTAAACTCCTTTTCTCATATGTAGTATGTATTCTTGATTCTTGGGATTTGTATATTAGTTTGTTTGTGTGGCAATTGTTATTCTGAGTTGCAACAACTGGATTTAGTGCACTCATTGTCGCCGCTTCCCGCGCAATTATGTCATGTTCTATGATCGATTGACAAATTGCATCATTTTTATACTAAGAAAATTTATAATACTACGCAAGGAGTCTATATATATGTATTGATTGATCATTCATTTTCAGAAAGCCTTAAGAACGGGAATAAACCAATTGACCTTTGACCCATTCCCCGTCGAGCGCAATCATTGACCATTTCTTATCTCTCCCTTTTGGTATACTACTGTAGTCCATAGAATCTGGGTGTAGGTGACATATATCCACACTGGAAGAAAAAATAACAATTTCAAGCATCGTCTTTACCAATAAGACAACTTTTTACAAGTGCTTCTTCTCCAGTCATTTTCTAGAAACAACAAAATAAAGTATACGAAGGCAGGATGGGTTTAACTGGTTCGCACGTACGGAAGCTGCACAAGACAGGTGAATATGAAAGCATCATGTCGATTCTTTTAGCCCCCGATTCTACTGATGCAAGGAGATGAAGACGATGATGAGTGTCTTGCTATGGTTTGCGCTGACGCGACATTTATATTTAGTTAAAAGTTGTTAAACGTGTTAAACCAACGTTTTATATATGTGTATAGGTTCTTCTGTGTTATGGTATTTAAGTTTGTATAGTGTTTGATGTCTTGCCATTATTTTTTCATGATATCCGGTGAGGTCACAATTAATCTATGTGATTTACTCAAGCCTGTGTGTTTTGTGATGTGTTTCGCTGGCCTGTTAAAAAAAAAAAATTAAATTAAAAAAAAAAACGGGTACACTTAAGCCAGCCGTACGATAGGTCGTAAGCCCTATGTACACCCAAAGACTTCTATGCCTACTTTCCCATAAAAATACAGTTTCGTCCCTGTGAGACATCTATAATATACATTGATTCAAAATTATCTAGCCCCAACAAGATCCACCAACATCATTTATATTATATTATCCCTGTTTAACATTTTTCTTACATTGCTAAATATGTAGGTACAACCTATTTTGTGTAATGTTTTTCTTTGTATTTCACATCCTTTTAACTACACAACTGTCCAAATTCTAATTTTATTTTCTCTCTGAAATGATAAACCTTAAAATCTATTGTACTGTCAATAATACTATTAAAAGACTATAACATTCAGTATAGTATACAGAGTAGCTTGTTGGTCTTGTGGTTAGGACTGTCGCCTCGTGATCTAAAGGTCGCGGGTTCGAATCTCACTCCAGACCAGCAAGTTAATTCTATTTTCATAGCACAAGCGTTTAGCTAAGTTTGAAAATAGTAAGAATATTGATGTGACACGTATTCCGTGTTCGCATCTCTATTTTTATAAAAAAATAAATAAAAATAAAAAATAAAACAATTTAAAAAAAATACAACTAGTTTAGTTTATCTCTGAACACATTCCCACTGCACCTGATCTACATAATCCGGCGAACCAGAAACCCCCGCATTGAATCCTAAGAATTCACGGGGTTTTGATTCTTCCGACGAATTATTGGGAAAGGTTTAAATTTTATATAAATTTATACCTTTGTCTTTCCTCCATGTTGACTAGGTTTATACGGACTAAAAGAGATCGGCGGATAATAGCAAAGGATTAATAACAAGTAAATAAAAATCCTTGTAACATACCAGACACTCAAAAATAGACAGCACGTTTTTATTTTTGCCCTTGTAATTCTTTCTTCTTCTTCTTCTTCAACCTTCATCTCTCCTATAGAGTTATATATAGCCTCTGCTGGATATAGGCCTCTTCCACACCCTTCCATCTTTCATTGATGTTTGCTAGTTGTATCCATTTCTTCCCCCCACAGCGGCTATATCGTCGGCCCATCACTTTTGAGGTCTCGTGAAATTACTTATGACTTATGAGACGAAATCTTTGGAAAGTAGTTGCAAATCTACATGGTCTAATTAATGTGACATGTTAAGTGGGGAAAATGTGGAATATAAGGGATTTATAAACATCTGCTCCATACATCTATTATGTAAAATTACTTACTTAAAGGTGATGTTCGTGTTTGTTTGTGTGTGTGTGTGTGTGTGTGTGTGTGTGTGTGTGTGTGTGTGTGTGTGTGTGTGTGTGTGTGTGTGTGTGTGTGTGTGTGTGTGTGTGTGTGTGTGTGTGTGTGTGTGTGTGTGTGTGTGTGTGTGTGTGTGTGTGTGTGTGTGTGTGTGTGTGTGTGTGTGTGTGTGTGTGTGTGTGTGTGTGTGTGTGTGTGTGTGCATGTGCATGTGTGTGTGTGTGTATGTGCGTGTACCTATGTGCATTTTACGTTGGTTTAAAGCCTATGAAATCATCATTTTAATTTTTTGCTTAAGAATATACTTTGTGTCTACGAATAAGTCTATGCCAAGGGAATTCTCGTATTGTAAGAATAAATTAATGATTCTACTGATAACCGAGTTTTTTGCGGCCTGAGTTTTATAGTTTTTGGGTCGGAAAAGAGTCGTATGTCGTAGACGACGGGTTGGGATATGAAAACCAATACTTGACAATAACTCGGGACAGTCCACGTTACTATTTAATATATTATGAAGAAATTAATATCTAGGCATTTGCGTCTAGAAGCTAGAGACTTATACTCCATAGTTCCCCTCAATCAAGATGTCACATTAATTATACCACGTAATTCACGAGAGAGAGATAGAGACTCACCCATCACTCCATGGACCTTTCCACTCCCCCTCACCCCAAGGGTTTCTCACCCTGATCAGCAGGACCTTTCCCTGCTTGCACGGAGCCTCCACGTCCACGTAGCATAACCCTGTGATGCTGTACGCATGGCCCCGGGCCAATCCCAGGGGAGTTAATTGTTCCTGTGTATTCGGATCGCTCTGTAAACATTTGCAAACAAATTTTAACTGCTTCGTTTGAGATATTTTGAATTTAAGTGTTTCTGTTTTACTGAGAAGTCCAGAGAAATATAATAAAACCAGCCGTAACCAGTCAATAATGAAGGTACTTATTTTACATGTCGGTTCCTAAAGAATATATATTTATTAATTTAAGAACAAAACAAATTAAGTAATTAAGGTAATTATGGTAAAACAAATTAAGAAATTAAGGTGCTTTAAAGTCGAGGAAAAATGGAAAGGCAGCTGGCAGAGATGAGATAAGGCCTGAGATGCTGAAAAATCTGAACAATAAGGGAATAAGTTTGCTCGCCCGTATATTTTCAGTAGCATGGAAGACGAGCAAGGCCTCAAAAGTTTGGCGAACAGGAGTGATAGTCCTCATTTTTAAAAAGGGAGACAGCAAAGTGTGTACCAACTACAGAGGAATCACCTTGCTGAGTCAACCAGGTAAAATATATGAACTGTTTGAAGAATATTTTTTCTTCTGTATGAAGGCTTGAACTTTGTGGTGCCATTATTATTAAAATAAAACACAAATCACTTTGTTTTCACCACTTTATTAGATTAAACAATCTACATGTTTCGAGAACAATGTTCTCTTCTTCAGGATTATTGTATACTAAAAATTTTAAAAAGTTAAACCAAGCAAATGTGTTACGGTAAAAGGGCGGGTGAGGGGATAGGTGAGGGGAGGGGGGGTTCGAGGTGTTAATTATTATGGGTCATCTGGAGAAGGTTGAATGTTAAGTGGAAAAATATTCAAAATACGATTATGCAAAAATTTCGTTTAACGTTTTTCCTAATTTCAAGTATGTATTTCTAAATTATTTATTTGTGGGATCTTACAGCTGAAATGTAAAAATTTTAAGCCTGTGTTAATATCAAATGTATGGTCATATTCTATTAAATGTTTTGCAAAATCACACTCAATATTGCTAGTTTATGCTTTGATATGTTCTTTAACCCTAGTTTCAAAATTTCTTTTTGTTTTGCCGATATAAAAATTATCACAATCGCTACAATTAAGTCTATAAACTAATGATTTCATGATAGGATTATCACTATCCTTGTTATTTAGTATGTATTTTTTTAATTTGTTACTCGTATAAAAGGCTGGCTGAATTGAATTAGGAATATTTTTAGTTATTATTTTTGACAAATTGTTATTGACAAATAAAATTCTACGACATTGTTTATGTTATCTGTTGACTTGGAATAGATATATTGTTTAAAAAAAATTGTTTTATCTTTTTATGCAATAAATTATCTATTAATTTAGTAAAATAACCATTATTGTATGCTATCTGTTTAATAAGATTTAATTCAGATGTATACTTAAGATCAGATAAAGGGATTGTAATTAATCTATGTAACATGGAGTGAAACGCCGCAGGTTTTTGGGAAAAGGGATGATTCGATGAATTGTGTATAACGATATCCGTGTACGTGTCTTTTCTAAAAATATTGAATTCTATTTTGTTATTTGTCAAAGTTAAATTTAAATCTAAGAAATTTAAACTCTTATCCTTACCTATTTCTAATGTGAACTGAATGTTTTTATGTAATTTATTGAGAAAATTTAAAAATATATTTAATTGTCTTTCTGTCCCTAACCATATGCAAAATATGTGGTCAACATATCTTTTCCAACAAAATACATTTTTTAATAAAAGTGCACCACTATTAAAAATTCTTTGTTCTTAATTATACACGAAAATATCTGCAATTAAAGGGCTTGTGCTACTTCCTATCGCTAAGCCATCTTTCTGTTTAAATATGTTATTGAATTGAAAAAAGTTCTGTTTAAATATGACATCAAATAGTAATGTTAAATCATAAGCTAGGTCTTTTGTCAAATTTAAAGAATTTAACAAATTAGTGATAATTGTTTTACTTTCTTCAGTCGGAATGCTCGGGAATAAATTGATTACATCAAAGGATACCAATAAAGCGTGGTTTGGAATTTCTAGATCTTGTAGACAATTGACTAATTCTAAAGAATTCTTAACCGTGTATGTTAGTTGGAAAACATTAGACGTCATAATTACTTTATTAATTGCTGATGCCAATTTATAAGTTGGCGCATTACAATCAGACACTACCGGTCTAATAGACTTGTTTAATTTATGTATTTTTAAAAGACTATATAGTTTTGGTATTTGTGGGTTACTTAAAATAAGATTGTTGTTGTTTTTCAAATTCATTAATAAAGTGGTGAAAACAAAGTGATTTGTGTATTATTTTAAAATATATGCTCGGGTTCTGGAGAGAAAATGTCGCAGAGTAACAGAAAACAAGATCCAAGAAGGCCAATGCGGTTTTGGAGCCGGGAGAGGCACAACAGATCAATTGTTTACACTCCAACAAACTATCCAGAAAACCTGCGAGTATGAAAAAAATATTTATACGTGTAGTGTAGTAGGTATTCGTAAATTGTGAAGATACACGTCATAGTAAAGTGAACAATTGACAGCCCTCCTGATTGGCCGAGTTAATAGTGTTGTCATGCAGCCGGCAGTTGATTCGCCGGGGATTTCGTCTCCGGCGGCCAATGAACGGATCGGTTGGTGTCGACATCTTTTGGCTTATAAGGCGCGTCGTCTCTACGACGGGGGTCCAGATTCCTCGGGAGTAATATTGTACCTAGTTGCTGTCAGTCGTATATATAAATAAAGTAAAGTTGCATCTCTGTCACTCGAAGTATTATTAATTAATTATTACCCGCCTGACCCAGTACAAGTACATCACAATATGGGATTCATAGACCTGGAGAAAGCATATGACTTGGTGCCGCGTGACATCCTGTGGACAGTAGGGATGGGCGTTGAATGGACGGACTAGTTGAAATCAACCGTTGACGTTGCATCGACGCGTCGACGGTTTACGTTTATCGCATGGACTAGTTGAATTCGTGGACGCCATGGACGGTGGACGATTCGAGATTCAACGTAATGCAAAGCAACGAGCGAGAGCAAGACAAAACGTCTCCGTTTATTTCTCTCTCATCTCTCGCTGTCGACTTGTAGACGCCATAGACGGCTCGACGGGTAATTTCATTTCAACTCTAAAATACACGATCATAGAGTTGTGATGAATCACCTGTTTCTATAGATTTTTTTTTTATTTTTTATTATTTTTATTTTGAACTCTAAGATGATTTAAATGCTACGCGGGAAAAATTGAGCTAAGCCCACCTGGCGGAGTATTGGGGCTACAAAAATTTGGGGATGTATTGGGGCTAGTATTGGGAGGGAGTTAGTAGCGATTGATCGGATATAGGTTACGGGCAGTTACTAATCAATTCTTATAAATCATATTAATCTTGTGGTAAAGCCGTGTTTGGTACAAATGGTTGACGATCGATGCGGTCCGAGCGGTCCGCATGTGCTTCCCATAAAAAATGCTGAACATGGTTTTCAGAGATTTAGGTCGCGGTTATTGCAGTTTAAGCCGTTAAAAAACCGATTAACGTCTACTCTAAGGTGACGATGATATTGACAGTTCCACGAGGTTTCTGAATTATGGACTTTTTTGCTGGGTTTTGAAACCGTTTAAATGTCATTAATCGTGGTCTCGAGTGGATTCCCGGGCAACAGAGAGGCAGAATATTGAGCAAAACTAAGAAAGGCAGGTCCTAATCGGGGGATCGCGAGAGGAAAACGCCCCATAAAAAATGTATAGAAATTGGCCGTGAAGCACGGATTAAACGTATACGTTGTACCAGAGGGGTGACCTTAACTGAGCGAATAATGATTTATTTTCGTTTCGCGGGAGTCGGATAACGTGGGCGGATAGGAAAGTTAACTATAATTCTATTATATTTATCTGTAGACTAACGCTCTTCAGGCTTTTACAACAGATAGGTAATTGCGCAATGACGGTATATATAGTTAGGAAAGAGATAACGATAACGTGTAAGCATATTAATGGCACGACAAGAAAAGAATATACTCAAATATAGATACAATATATTAACTATGTAATCACTACAAACCTGTCCGACATTAGCGTAGTCTCATCAGAACGGATAACGAGTATACGATTGGCTATTCTAGCTCAGACTTCACCGGGTTTGGTAGTAATAACCCACAAAACATAATTGGAACAAGTGTATCCAGATAAGAATATTGTAAATAAAATAATATGAATTTGCGGCCCATATACACATGTAATAAAAGGATAAAGCGTATGGGGATCTTATAGATGGATGGATAAATGAAACAAATATAATTGGGAGTAAATGTAATATAACGCGAATAAGCAAGTATATAAATGCCAAAAACATAGGAGAACATAGTGTGATAGAAATTCAAAGACGGGAGGAACAATAATATGAAGTGGAACGTATATAGCAAGAGCATGTAATAATGATATACGTACAAATACAGACAACTACTTGAGACCGATTCGACAGATACTAGCAATCTTTCAACACACCTCTAAGAACATGGTGAGTAGTATATAGTTATCAGCGGGGGCGTCCAGTACCTTGGCAAAAAAATAAGCACTGAATTAATCCGACGCCTTGCCTGCTGCACTGGAGGTTTATTTATTTATTTATTTTATTTATTTTCATTTATTGGTTTTCTTACAGCCATATAATTAATCAATCTTGAAGAAAAAACGATAATTGATGTACAGAGTTTTGGGTCAATTACGCGAAAACACATACATACAATCGATAAAAGAATAAGAAAACATGTCCAATAGTGGGGTTGTGTGAGTGTGTATTTGTGTGTTTATTTATTTATTTTGTTTTGGGAAAAATTAAAAGCAAAACGATCTTAAAAATCTTCCACTGAATTTAAAAATTTACTTTAACTTACATTAATAGTTTATTGTGTTATAGCGAATAGTACTCTTCCAGTATTATATTGTTCGAGAATATTCACTGTCTATGTAACATAGTTATTTTGTGGATCAATCTTACTGCCAATAAAAATAATAATAAATGGTTACAAATTATGTTTAAATTCCGCAACGGAGGGACCTAATACGTCCCTGTGCGCGGGGAGCCGCGGGCATAAGACAGGATTCATTGGGTGATCCACGAGAAAAGATCGCCCAAAATTAATTTAAAATTAGGTATAGTACCTTTGAACGATTGTTATATCTAGGTATGCAGTGTGTACATGGTGAGTGTAGGGAAATTGATACAATGATATAGCGGCCAAGAATCGTTAAATTTCCGATAAAGACGAGTGAAAATACGAGGGAACGGGACATGATAATGGTAGATAATGAAGAAACATCAACTATGATTAGGGGAGTACCCGATAGATTGTGGTTACGGTTGATCAAACGACAATATGGACTGAACTTAGAAATTAAATATTAAAAATTAATTATCGCGCTTGCGAAGCGAATTTAAATCGTCCGAAGCCACCGAGTCCGCCCTAAAACAGGCACAGGGGCAGAGACAGGGACCGCAACAGAAGGTGGGGTCAACTGACAGGTCCAAGAGGGGATGTGGTTTTTTTTTGCCAAACTGAATCTAAGGAACAAAGATTTTGGTATCAAGGAAAGTAGGATATTGAAAATCCTGGAAACACACGACTTAGGACCTTTGGCTGCTGGGAGGGGTATTAGAGGTAACGCGGAGGGAGAATTGAGACAGTCGGTGTGGACATCTACGGGGGTGCGAAATCCGCGTCGGTTGTTTTTTGAGTGATAATTACCGTGAGTGATAGTTACCGTCGACTTGTGTCACAGTGTTTGAAAATTATAGTTTAGCTTCAAGTGAAAGTGGTGCACGGGTAATTATACTCTTCGACATTGTTGATTGCTCACGATAAAAGAAAAGGGGGGTACGGGTTTGATTATATTTTATAAAGGGTAATTAATTTGGCATATTAGAACTTCGGAAATTACTGCGCTTTATTAAGTTGATTAGTCCGGCATATATAGAACTGATATTTGTAGATCTCCGGAAAACTAGCTGTGCGTTATAAAGATACCTATTTTATGCTAAACACGCGGGAAATTGTTAATAAGTCTTATAAAAATACCTATCTTATGCTAAATACGCGAGGTCCTGTTAAAAGGGTTTTAACTCAGAGTACGGGTTTGATTTTATTTTATAAAGGGTAATTAATTTGGCATATTAGAACTTCGGAAATTACTGCGCTTTATTAAGTTGATTAGTCCGGCATATATAGAACTGATATTTGCAGATCTCCGGAAACTAGCTGTGCGTTATAAAGATACCTATTTTATGCTAAACACGCGGGAAATTGTTAATAAGTCTTATAAAAATACCTATCTTATGCTAAATACGCGAGGTCCTGTTAAAAGGGTTTTAACTCAGAGTACGGGTTTGATTTTATTTTATAAAGGTAATTAATTTGGCATATCAGAACTTCGGAAATCACTACGTTCTATAAAGTTAATTATTTTTATCGTCTTACTAGGTTCACAGAATAATACTCGCAGAATTTCAGGAACCGCTAGGGTTCAAATTTAGTTAATTTTCGTTTTACTAAGTATACAGGAATAGTATTGGCGGATCTCCGGAAACTAGCTGTGCGTTATAAAGATACCTATTTTATGCTAAACACGCGGGAAATTGTTAAAAGATAAAAGGGTTGTTACTAACAGATTCGATTTTAAATAAGTCTTATAAAAATACCTATCTTTTGCTAAATACGCGAGGTCACATTTTAATTTTTACATTTGTAAGGCATATAATATTTCGTTATATGAAATGTTTCGATTAGACCGGATTTATTTTAGTTATTGAAAGAATATTTAGTTTATTTTAATAATTTTTCTTGTTTATGTTTAATAGTAAGAGTCCGTTAAAATTATAGCGAATAAATTCTGGGATTAAAAATACGTCTAGTGAAAAATATATAGCTGATCTCGCGGGGTATCAGGTTCAGCCCATAATAATCTAGATTTTCATTTCGTTTAAAATTATATAGAGTAATTCCGTGAGAATCGGGGTTTATTTACAATTTCACAGATGTATAAATTCCATTATTCTAGAAAATTATATAAAATAATCTCGTGAGAATCGGGACTTATTTACAATTTTACAGATGTATGAAATTTCATTATTCTAAAAAATTATATAAAATAATCTCGTGGGGGTCGGGGTTTATTTACGGTTTTACAGAAGTACAAGTTTCACTATTTTATAAAGTATATAAAATTGCTTTCGTTCGGCCCGGGTTATCTTATATTATATAGGAAAACATAGGTCTCGCGCTATTAAAACATATAAAAACGTTTCATGTGGCCGGGATTATTACGCGCGTTGGGGAAAGTCTATAAGGTAAAAATATGTTTAATTTGGTTCGGGTTATTTTATATTTTATGAAAGATATTTGCCTCGCGGACTTAAACTATGAAAAAAAAAATGTTTCAATTAGTTCTGGTTATACTTTAGGAGTGATGTAAACTTCGCGGTTGTGATCCTATATAAAGATCACATTAGTATAATTCGGGTTACTTTGTATTGTACGAAAACGTAAATCTCGCGTATAAAAACGCGTATAAAAAAAACGTATATCATGTATTCAAACATATAAAAACTTCTAGTACATTGTTTCGATAGACCGGGGTTGTATTATACCTATAAAGATGTAGGGCCTCGTTATATTGAAAATATATAAAAACCGCCTGGGGCCGGGTCTTCTTATTTATAAACTATATAAGATATATAAGTATAACTAAATGCAACGAAGCATTTAGTTATACAAAATGCTTTCGTTCGAGAATTCGCGTTTCATTTAATAAATATGAAACATATAGATTTCGGTTAGAACTATTTTAAAATGTTTCGTTTAGAATTCGCGTCTTGTATTATAAATGTGAAACTTATAATATTCGTTTTGAGCTAAAACGTATGAACATAGAAACACTACAGTTCTGAACGCTATTTTGTTTACTATGCCTAGGACATTCTTGCGGTGTATTAGACTTGATGGTAAAATTTAAACTCTTACTCTGTTTAAAATATACGTAGTGTCTCCGCCTAGATTGGCTTCACGATATACTTTATGAAATTTGTAAGTTCCGCTGTCCTAAAATTATATAAAATTACCTTCGTTTAGATCGGGTTATATCATGTTCCTCGCGGAACGCGTAAACCTCGTTGTCCTGAAACTAAATAAGGATGTTTCACCTAGACCGGGTTCATTTTACATTTTAGGAAGAATATAAATCCCGCGTCTTTCACTACATAAAATGGTTTCGGTAAGATTGGGGTTGTTTATACTCGGTGACCCGGGTAAGTACGGATGCGTAAGACGGAAATAAGGACCATGTTGCAGTATTATTAAGATATATGAATACTTACAATTGTCGAGCTAGAGTCTAATTCCGGTATCTCGAGGAATATAAATTTAAAGAAAAGAAAATAATGTCTAGTTTCGGTTTGATTAAAGTATATGCACCGTATAGTTGCAGAGGCTGGATACTAAGCCCCAGCTACGGAAACTTATAAACGCGTAATGGCAGGATCAAAGGTTAGGTCGCGAACTATAGTTAATTAGGGGCCTGTGAATCGTATGCGCGTGCAAGGCAAGTGTCCGCAATCCTTAGGTATAAAGTGAGGTACATAAAGTGAAACTACGATGCACTGGAATGGATATAATCGGCGGCAGATGGGTAAGTCATGTCATCCTCTTTCCGTTTTGAGATTATAACGATATATAAAGGTGGCGCACGATTAAGAAGAATGGTCTCGGGTTCGACACCCCAGACAGAGACGGAAGAAGCGCCGACAGTGAAAGCTAACCCCTGTACCGTAAACTTTACATGTGTTTATCCACAGGTGTTTGCATGTTGAATCCGTACTGACCATAATAGGGGCGAATTAATTTGCCAAATTAACCCTTCTCTGCATGTGTGTGAACTTCCAGGGATCGGGCGGCTCGTGTGCTCGACGCCGAACTTATTTATTTACTTCTATTTATTTATTTAATTGATTGATTGATTGAATGATTAATTAATTAATTAGGTATTTATTTGTCTATTCATATGCCGCGTTCCAGTTATATATCGTCAGGGGACGTTCCCATAGCATCATCATCATCATCATCATTAGCAGTGCCCCAGTTATATATTGTCAGGAGACGTTTCAATAGTATCATCATCATCATCATTAGCGGTGTCCCAGTTATATATCGTCAGGAGACGTTTCGATAGTATCATCATCATAATCATCATTAGCGGTGTTTCAGCTATATATCGCCAGGGAACGTTTCGATAGCATCATCATCGTCATCATCATTAGCAGTGTCCCAGTTATATATCGTCAGGAGACGTTTCAATAGTATTATCATCATCATCATCATTAGCCGTGTCCCAGTTATATATAGTCAGGAGGCGTTTCGATAGCATCATCAACATCATCATCGTTAGCAGTGTCCCAATTATATATCGTCAGGAGACGTTTCAATAGTATCATCATCATCATCATCATTAGCAGTGTCCCAGTTATATATAGTCAGGAAGCGTTTCAATAGTATTATCATCATCATCATCATTAGCAGTGTCCCAGTTATATATAGTCAGGAGGCGTTTCGATAGCATCATCAATATCATCATCGTTAGCAGTGTCCCAATTATACATCGTCAGGAAACGTTTCGATAGTATCATCAACATCATCATCGTTAGCAGTGTCCCAATTATAAATCGTCAGGAGGCGTTTCGTTAGTATCATCATCATCATTAGCGGTGGTTCAGCTATATACCGTCAGGAGGCGTTTCGATAGCATCATCAACATCATCATCATTAGCAGTGTCCCAGTTGTATATCGTCAGGAGGCGTTTCGTTAGTATCATCATCATCATCTTCATTAGCGGTGTTCCAGTCATATATAGTTAGGAGGCGTTCCGATAGTATCATCATCATCAATAGCGGTGTTTCAGATATATATCGTCGGGGGACGTTGCGATAGTATCATCATCATCATCATCATCACTAGCGGTGGTTCAGCTTTATATCGTCAGGAGGCGTTTCGATAGTATCATCAACATCATCATCATTAGCAGTGTCCCAGTTATATATTGTCAGGAGACGTTTCAATAGCATCATCATCATCACCATCATTAGCAGTGTCCCAGTTGTATATAGTCAGGAGGCGTTTCGATAGTATCATCATCATCATCACTAGCGGTGGTTCAGCTTTATATCGTCAGGAGGCGTTTCAATAGCATCATCAACATCATCATCATTAGCAGTGTCCCAGTTATACATTGTCAGGAGACGTTTCAATAGCATCATCATCATCACCATCATTAGCAGTGTCCCAGTTGTATATAGTCAGGAGGGGTTTCGATAGTATCATCATCATCATCACTAGCGGTGGTTCAGCTTTATATCGTCAGGAGGCGTTTCGATAGTATCGTCATCATCATCATCATTAGCAGTGTCCCAGTTGTATATAGTCAGGAGGCGTTTCGATAGTATCACCATCATCATCATTAGCGGTTTTCAGCTATATATCGTCAGGAGACGTTACGATAGTATCATCATCATCATTATCATCACTAGCGGTGATGCAGCTATATATCGTCAGGAGAGGTTTCGATAGTGACAACATCATCTCCATCAGCGATGGCAGGGCTCCAGTTACACATCAGTCGGAGAAAACTAGGCAGATCCCATCATCACCGATAGCAGGATTCTAGCTGTACACCAATTGGAGAAAATACACCGACATCCCTGGCCAGGGGCTAGGCATATCCTTACTGTCCAGATCCACCTTTCCATCTACTAATACGAGGGGTCATGGCCTCGTGAAACCACATGGCAACCAACCATTTCAAGTATTTATTTATGTATTGTATATGTATGTATATTATATTTTATTTGTATGTATCTATTCGTACGTAGTGTATGAGGGGGCTCTTCACGGATGGCACAACACCCGTGCGGATGTCTTCCCTCGTCTGGAATGGATTGAACGTATTGATGCATACCAGATTATAATAAGTACTACCTGGGAGGGTGGTTGCAGTCACTGTAGTGTCGCGAATGGCCAATGGGCTGCAGTTGCTCACAGGCGAGGGTTGGGGAGCCTAGGAAACTCCCCTTCCCCACTCGCATATTTTTGACTTGACAGGTGGCCCGGGACCATCTTTACAGTAGCTTCAGTATATATACCGTAGTTTAACTTAGTTTAACCTGGAGGAGTTGGAATTCGGGGGGCAAACTGGCTCTGAGCCCGGACGCCAGACACTGACGCGAGGGATGGTGCGGTACTTTGCACAGAAGAGGCCCAACATGAAAAGGCGCATCCAGGCTCAGGTCAACGTATCCGGAACTCGTGTCGGGAGAAGGAAGATGGGATCAGTCACCGATGAGCCTTTGGGTATGGAGGGGCCGAATTTAAAGCAAACACATTTTTCGCGTACACATACATTTATACATACCTCCCACACCCCCTTTATCCATTAGAACCCACCGTACCACTAGAATGAGACATAGGGCCAGATACAGGTGACGGAACTTAGGCCGGCTAGTAAATAAACGTAACAATGTAATTGATATAAAGATAATGCAGAGTAAATATAAAAGATCGTAAGGAATAAGCACAGCGAGATAACGGCGGAAGATAAAATTATTAATCAGCGAGGGCGTCGAAGACGGAATCATACATAGGAGCGGCTACGAAGGACTCGAGGGCTTTCAGGGGATCTATGTACTCTATATGTGCATGCGCATGTGATAACGGCACGTCACTAACCTTTCCAGTGGATGGCGGTCGATCCCATACAGGTAGGACAATGGGGGATCGAGCGGAGAGGGCATGGAAGCAGAGGATCGCGCACTCTGGAAGCGCAGCTACACCAGATGCAGTGGTTTCAGTCCGTAGGAATGATAGGTAAATAATATAGGGCCACGGAACATAGTATGTTTAGCAATTGCACCGTAGGGCTTAATTGACGTGCTAGGTAGTTTTGTTTGCGTTTCCATGAACATTCACGAACTTCATACCCCAGTATTTAATTTAAGTTTAGCTTGCGTCAGGGTTACCACAAAACCAATTCATCCCCTATAGTTCGAAACAAAAAATTACACAACGTGAACTGGGGAGGTCTTGAATAAAGCGAGGGTGTTTGGAAATACTACGTTAAAAACCGTAGAGCCTTCACCCGACGTAGATAGATAGCTTGTTTGCCTCTAACAAGGCGTAAACTCAGTTAGGAGTAGGATCGAGCTGAAAGGCGAAGAAGAGGAGCCATCACAAGCTTTATTATTATTTATTTGTAATTAATTTCACTCTTTACGATACACCATTCACTTTGGTATTTGTCCGCTTTAAAAAAAGAAAAACATAACGAAAATTCTTAAGTTAGTTAATTGTAGTAGGGACTTCCGCTACTGGTAGTGTTTCAAAATAATTCTTGTTCGGAAAATTTTCAATTGTCTGCCTGGTGGAATGTGGCTTATATAAATTTTTAGTGTTCTCTATTTTTATTCTTTTCTTATATTCTTATACCAGGGGTGGAAGAAAGCTGATTTGATAAGATAATGATTAGTATAATGAAAGTCCTAAAAAAAATGTTTTGCATTCAATCCAGCTTACATATTGAAGTAAGAATTTTCATTATTTAGGTGTAAATCATTATTTACACCTAAATAATGAAAAATTTTTTTAACTTTTTTTTTTTTTTTTTTTTTACATTAATTACTTTTTATTTTACATTAATTAATTTACGCCAAGTTTTCTTAATTTTTCTTCTAGTAATAAGGTTTAACATAATTTCTTGAAAAAAAAAATGTTTATCGAATTTGATTATGTTAGTATATGTAAGCATTCCTTTCGGGAAAGTGGCGTTGATGCAAATTCATGTACTTTGTAATCCCAAAAGAAATTACAAAGATGTATACAGAACATTAACATTAGGGGACCCGCTTGAAGCATGTATCCCATGTAAATAAGTTTTTATGTTAATTGATTCACTAAGAAATGCCACGATGTCTGTATAATTTTAGCCCTTTGTTTTGTATCTCTATGTCACATATTGACAATTATGTTTGGTCCAACTAAGAAGTACGATAGCTTGTTTTATTTAAGCTAAAATTAAAAATAAAACTAAGTATCAAGTACATGTTGTCATTGTTAAAGAAAAAAAATTAAAAAGAAAAAGAAAGGAAGAGAATATGCGGAGTGGTAAATTTTAAATACCGTCCGGTTTATCATAAAAAAAAAAGAAATAATAATGATTTTGTGGAGGCATCGAAGATAATCAATGTAAATGATAAGGATTGACCTGTAATGATGTAATGTATAAATAGCGTTAAATCAATGTTAATGATAAGGATTGACCTGTAATGATGTAATGTATAAATAACGTTAAATATTGGGAGGCCTACTGTAAGAATCAAACTGACACTTAATAATAAGATTGATATTGTAATGCATACTTAAGGAATTTTACTATGATCTAATGAAACCCTACGTTCAATCCCATGTAATTAGTCAATAATGGTAGAAATAACTGGTCGATAAAAATATGTCTATCTGGCGTGTCGATTTAATTAAGTATGTATATGTAAGCAGTTTTGTTTTTTGGGTAATAAGTGTTGATGCGAATTTGTGTTTTCAATTTTC
Source organism: Agrypnia vestita (assembly GCA_016648135.1). Taxonomy (NCBI): domain Eukaryota; kingdom Metazoa; phylum Arthropoda; class Insecta; order Trichoptera; family Phryganeidae; genus Agrypnia; species Agrypnia vestita. The sequence continues at coordinate 225,438 of JADDOH010000027.1, forward strand.
CGCCTTTGCCAATTTGTACTGTAATATTTTCCTTAAGTTTAATTCATTTTGCAATGTTTTTTTTTTGGTGACGGGATAGGGATATGAACAGTGAACAAAGCGTTCGTGAAATAACAAAGTGTTTAGGCCTACATACCAGAGAAGCATCGAGATTAGCCGCAAACTGGGAGAACAATAGGGGGCGGAACGGAGGCAACATTGGGTTCAGTAACCAATAGCGTCAATCGGGACCTAGGAGGGATCGAGAGAGACGAATGAACGACGGAGGCGGACATCAAAGGAGCCAATCGGCGAAAGACCAACTGGAGGCTTCCCCTCGAGTCCCCGCGACCACACTCTGGGTCGCCGGGGAGAGGATATAAGGCGAAGCCAGCCGCCAAGAAACCAGTTATGAGTTGAAGTTAGAAGCTGAAGGTGGAGAAACCAGGAACTCTAGCCTGACCCGTAAAATCGGTCCGGCCGAATACCCTGGTAACTCTCGAAGGAAGTAAGTCCGAACGGTAGCGACCACCGAATCGGCATCGCGACGCCAGAAACGACGTATCAGAAACCGCGACGCACAGTGTACCGCCGCGACGCCCAGTGACAAAAGAAGCGACGCCCCGCTGCCGACCGCCACGACGACGACGTCAGAAGCCGCCGACGTAGCCTGCACAGTCAGAGGACGACGCCGACGCCAGAAGCCGCCGCCCACCACGAAGCAGCACGAAGAAGACACCTGCCGAACTCTCCGAAACAGGTTACCCCGATCTAAAGACTTTTTCTCCGCCCACCTGGTTCTACCGAAGTGTTAATTTAATCTCGTCACCATCCATTTTAGCAGTAAGATCAGATTTTTTATGCGTTTTGTTTTTTTTTCTTTGTTTATAGTCTTGTCCTCTCCCTCTAAATTAGGGTTCATGTAATTTTTAAATTAGTAACCACTTTGCTGCGTCGTATGTAGGTCAAGATTAATGTTTCATGTAAATTAATTTGCTACTTTACCCAATATAGAAACTTGTGAAATTGTTTCGATTTTATTATTTTTATATCCCTTCACCCGCCTCGAGATATCAATGTCCTAGTCAGTCACCTGACATTTTGATTGTACCTAGGGGAGGGCGTAACCGCCGGCTTACGTAGATCTGAGATCTCCCGGCCGGTTTACCACACCGTGATTTTATATCACCTCTGACCCCACCCCCCCTACTCCGGTATATCAAGTGGCGCTTCCAACGCGGGGCTCGTGCGTTTAACGCACGCCGGGAAAGGGCTTCTCTGGCGGATTCCACCCTGAGATTTAGATTAAAAAGACACTGATATCAAGCGAGTGAAACGAGGGATAATAGAATCGAGCTAATCGGTTGGTACTTCAACCTTAAAGTACCTGGCGCCCACAGACCTAAGTAATCGAGCCTAATAACTTACCCGGTCGGTACCATATGATAAACTTGTGTGCGACGAATCGTGCACCTAACCATGGGGTTCCGTAAAGAAAGAAAATCGTGCGCGGAAAGGGAACGATTTCGCCAACCGTCACAAGTAGGAATATGTTACTATGCAATTTTCCTTCAGACGATTTTTTTCGCGATAAGGCTCGCAGCGCGAGTAGAACCGCGGATGTCGCGAAGCGCAGGCATGGTTGTACAGTCGGCGAATCTCTTCGCGGTTTTGATATGTCCGGGGAGACAACCGGATACCAAAATATTATTTTATCGGGGCACCAAAATAAAGACATTATAGTAAGAATAGATTTAAATTAAAGTACGGACGATTACAACAGCAGTTCTTTTCCCGGAAATACTTTTAATTTTTTTCTCGTTAATATAAGTTAGAATTGAGTGGAAATATTAGAAATTAGTTAACACGTAAGAATAAAATATATTCCGATAGATTATCAAAATGACAGCGGTGTGCCGACAGTCAAACCATTTTGGTTTCGTCCCGGACAATGGGCGCCGGGAAAGGTTGTTTTATGATGCACTCGAGCTAGGAATAGTAAATAGTGGGTCAATGGCCCCAGGCGCCGATAATCCCCATAACACCCCATTGTTACTTAATTAGGAGGGGCCGACCGAGTACTTCAAAAATGTATATTTAGGTCGAGTTTACGGTCGCTGACGATAATGAGTTTAGTGTAGGTCCTAATGTGCCCACTCATTGAGGACAACTGGTAATGTTTTACTGCCTCTGGGTGTACGTGAATAATAATTGTAGTCGTAGTAAGAAAGGGAGATTCAGAGTATTTTTTTCTCTCTCGTTATCGTACACTTGAATATAGAGTAGGCGCCACTTTCTATTTTACCGTTTTTTTTATTCGTCTATCAGACCGGAAGTGGGTTAAGTACCAAGCGATGCGTAGTTCGAAATTCGCGATAATAGGATACGAGGTGGCCGAGGCGACGATGTAGGCGTTATTTGTTTTTTTTTATTGTTTAATAATTCTCCTTGTCCAAAACCGGTCTCAGTGCGAGGCGCGTTAGTGCAGCGTGTGTTTTTTTCTCGTATGTGTTGTGGCGCCGGAATATGCAGCGGGCGTAGAACAGAGTCCAGCAAGGCTAGAGCGCTGAATGCGGACGCAGGGATGACGAAGTAGGACGAAGCGGGACGAGCATGAGACGACGGAGGACCCAGGCAGCGGTCACGAGCACGGTTCCATCATCGGCAGGGCGCCGATATGGATGCATAAGGGGGAGACGACGAAGGAAACCGCCGGAGCACAAGGGCGTGTTAGGCGAGGAAAGACCCGAAAGGGGGGTCGCGGGCGCGGACCCCATCGTCGGCAGGGCGCCGACATGGACCCGCCGGAGTGAAGTGAGAAAAAGAGCGAGGAGGGCTGCATAGGAAAACGCACACATACACACACGCACGCACGCAAGTAATAACCGGAAGGGAGATGAGTGACACCGGAAGCCAGAAGGCTGGAGATTTTTTTTCCGTTTTCCCTGTTCCCCAATATAGTTTGATAACCCCTAGGTCAGGAGACAGTCCGAGATATTTTTTTTTGTTTTTGTCGCCTTGGCTCTTCGCGCGGAACGATAGATTAGGTCGCTGGGCTAATGCTGAAGAGGGAGTGCTAGCGACCACCAAACCCACATCAGGTGGCCTAATAATAACCGGTTCGCGTCAACTCGGGGGGGTGCGTGTTGATGTACCGGAATATGACGCGAACCAGGTTATTAATTTTGTCCTAGGGCAATATCGAAAATCGCGCGCCATGTGGTCACAGCCAGGGCAGCCCCGGCATGTTCGATCTTTTGTTCGAGGACGAAATATGTGACCTATTGTTCAAAAAAATAACATTGCGACGGACGATCGCCCTTAGGATAGCCCGCCATAAAACATACGAAACAATGAATTAGAAAGTTAGGGTTGCCGAGGGCGTTGGGCATCGCCGAAGACATTAAGAGTGCACGGCCTTTTGTTAGGATGGACAATACGTTCGCAACCTTTTGTTCTTAAGTAACATCTTGGAAGGGTAAAAACGGTAAACCTTTTCTTGCAGCGGGACGTATATCTCTAACCCCGATTAAACAATAGAAAGAACATCTTGGCCAAATGCGAACACATGGGACAACGGTTTAGAAAGCTGCGTTTGTTAGAGAAGTCGCCATTGTTTTGGGAAAGACATTTTTTAGAAAAACAAGATAATAATTCCGAAAGTCGTCGCAGTAAACTTACTATTGTCCTCGACAGACAATAGAGATGTTTTAGAAAGCGCTGACATACCGATCCCCCACATGGCGACACTATCCGCGAGATGTAGGATCGTATAAATTATATTATTATTATAAGGGCGCGAGGATCCCGCAACGCACGACCAGGCGGTCATTATCAATAAAGATAACAGGGGTCAATCAATTAAGAAGGTAGAGGCCGAATTAGAAATTGAGGCAAAGTGGTGAATCATAATATCAATGTAATATGTACCTAATTAATGAGCAACTGATATGTTTAATTTAAGTAAGGTAATGATAGTTTAGATAACCCAGGCCACCTCTGCAGGTGGATGTTACTCGTTTTATATGTAGTTTTCTCATTTATTCTGTATTCTATTGTTAAGTACCGAAATGAACGGGACATTGCAATTTGAAATAATAACGAGATCATCCCGAATTAATCTAACTTGTAGCAAATAATAAAAAATGTATTGATCGTAACAAAAGGAAAAAAACTTGATTGTATTATTGCCGACGATGTTTGATATTGATGTAATATATAATATATAACGTAATAGAATATTATCTCGTGAAAAGATGTAACACGGTTGACGAGATATAAGATTCCGACTTTTTAGTCTTTTGAAATCTGTCTGCAGAATGAATTTTAGCACACGGGGTTGAAACAAAATAGTTTAATTAATTGCAAATAAGTAAATGCCGTGTTGGAATAAACATTAATATTACTTTAGATCGAGGCTTTCATGTCTTATGTTTTCATATATTACATACACCTAGTTGAATAATGTTAATTTGTGAGTTTTAATTATTTTTAAGAATAATGTTAATTTGTCATTAGTTATTCAAGCTCCCAATATTGTGTTTTTTTTTATACAAATTTGTAGGTTGTAGGTATATAACCTATCTGTAAACATGCAATTATTGTTTTGATTACTCGTTTAAGCAATATGATTTGTCGGTCTGTTTTAAAATAGTTGTTTTAATCTAGTAATAATAAAGCTTTTGAGCTTTATTATTATTTATTTGTAATTAATTTCACTCTTTACGATACACCATTCACTTTGGTATTTGTCCGCTTTAAAAAAAGAAAAACATAACGAAAATTCTGAAGTTAGTTAATTGTAGTAGGGACTTCCGCTACTGGTAGTGTTTCAAAATAATTCTTGTTCGGAAAATTTTCAATTGTCTGCCTGGTGGAATGTGGCTTATATAATTTTTTTTAGTGTTCTCTATTTTTATTCTTTTCTTATATTCTTATACCAGGGGTGGAAGAAAGCTGATTTGATAAGATAATGATTAGTATAATGAAAGTCCTAAAAAAAATGTTTTGCATTCAATCCAGCTTACATATTGAAGTAAGAATTTTCATTATTTAGGTGTAAATCATTATTTACACCTAAATAATGAAAATTTTTTTTAACTTTTTTTTTTTTTTTTTTTTTACATTAATTACTTTTTATTTTACATTAATTAATTTACGCCAAGTTTTCTTAATTTTTCTTCTAGTAATAAGGTTTAACATAATTTCTTGAAAAAAAAAATGTTTATCGAATTTGATTATGTTAGTATATGTAAGCATTCCTTTCGGGAAAGTGGCGTTGATGCAAATTCATGTACTTTGTAATCCCAAAAGAAATTACAAAGATGTATACAGAACATTAACATTAGGGGACCCGCTTGAAGCATGTATCCCATGTAAATAAGTTTTTATGTTAATTGATTCACTAAGAAATGCCACGATGTCTGTATAATTTTAGCCCTTTGTTTTGTATCTCTATGTCACATATTGACAATTATGTTTGGTCCAACTAAGAAGTACGATAGCTTGTTTTATTTAAGCTAAAATTAAAAATAAAACTAAGTATCAAGTACATGTTGTCATTGTTAAAGAAAAAAAATTAAAAAGAAAAAGAAAGGAAGAGAATATGCGGAGTGGTAAATTTTAAATACCGTCCGGTTTATCATAAAAAAAAAAAAGAAATAATAATGATTTTGTGGAGGCATCGAAGATAATCAATGTAAATGATAAGGATTGACCTGTAATGATGTAATGTATAAATAGCGTTAAATCAATGTTAATGATAAGGATTGACCTGTAATGATGTAATGTATAAATAACGTTAAATATTGGGAGGCCCACTGTAAGAATCAAACTGACACTTAATAATAAGATTGATATTGTAATGCATACTTAAGGAATTTTACTATGATCTAATGAAACCCTACGTTCAATCCCATGTAATTAGTCAATAATGGTAGAAATAACTGGTCGATAAAAATATGTCTATCTGGCGTGTCGATTTAATTAAGTATGTATATGTAAGCAGTTTTATTTTGGGTAATAAGTGTTGATGCGAATTTGTGTTTTCAATTTTTCGCCTTTGCCAATTTGTACTGTAATATTTTCCTTAAGTTTAATTCATTTTGCAATGTTTTTTTTTTGGTGACGGGATAGGGATATGAACAGTGAACAAAGCGTTCGTGAAATAACAAAGTGTTTAGGCCTACATACCAGAAAAGCATCGAGATTAGCCGCAAACTGGGAGAACAATAGGGGGCGGAACGGAGGCAACATTGGGTTCAGTAACCAATAGCGTCAATCGGGACCTAGGAGGGATCGAGAGAGACGAATGAACGACGGAGGCGGACATCAAAGGAGCCAATCGGCGAAAGACCAACTGGAGGCTTCCCCTCGAGTCCCCGCGACCACACTCTGGGTCGCCGGGGAGAGGATATAAGGCGAAGCCAGCCGCCAAGAAACCAGTTATGAGTTGAAGTTAGAAGCTGAAGGTGGAGAAACCAGGAACTCTAGCCTGACCCGTAAAATCGGTCCGGCCGAATACCCTGGTAACTCTCGAAGAAAGTAAGTCCGAACGGTAGCGACCACCGAATCGGCATCGCGACGCCAGAAACGACGTATCAGAAACCGCGACGCACAGTGTACCGCCGCGACGCCCAGTGACAAAAGAAGCGACGCCCCGCTGCCGACCGCCACGACGCCGACGTCAGAAGCCGCCGACGTAGCCTGCACAGTCAGAGGACGACGCCGACGCCAGAAGCCGCCGCCCACCACGAAGCAGCACGAAGAAGACACCTGCCGAACTCTCCGAAACAGGTTACCCCGATCTAAAGACTTTTTCTCCGCCCACCTGGTTCTACCGAAGTGTTAATTTAATCTCGTCACCATCCATTTTAGCAGTAAGATCAGATTTTTTATGCGTTTTGTTTTTTTTTCTTTGTTTTTAGTCTTGTCCTCTCCCTCTAAATTAGGGTTCATGTAATTTTTAAATTAGTAACCACTTTGCTGCGTCGTATGTAGGTCAAGATTAATGTTTCATGTAAATTAATTTGCTACTTTACCCAATATAGAAACTTGTGAAATTGTTTCGATTTTATTATTTTTATATCCCTTCACCCGCCTCGAGATATCAGTGTCCTAGTCAGTCACCTGACGTTTTGATTGTACCTAGGGAAGGGCGTAACCGCCGGCTTACGTAGATCTGAGATCTCCCGGCCGGTTTACCACACCGTGATTTTATATCACCTCTGACCCCACCCCCCCAACTCCGGTATATCATGGGTTTGCATTTTTTTAATTTAAATGATATATTTCTGATCTTTCTTCTGTAAAACGTTAGAATATCATGAAAATAACTTATATTGAAAATATTTGGTAAAAACAAAATTTTGATATCTGTATGTACCTATAAAACTTTGATATCTATATCTGTTCGCTAGACCGTTTGTGCGATTCAATTCAAAATTTCCATACTTATGCTTAAGGACCCGGCGGATAACATAGGTGACATTTACCCCCTATTCTTTTACCCCTTCCTTCCCCCTGATATATTTTCGATGCAAATCTGTACCGTTTGACTGATCGGACTCAAAATTTGGTAAATTATTCTTTATAACTCGGCGGGTAATATAGGTGACATTTCCTTCCTATTCTTCTACTCCTTCCCCTCCCCTGTTATATTTTCAATGCAAATACGTACCGTTTGACCGATCGCACTCAAAATTTGTAAAATTATTCTTTAGGACCCGGCGGGAAACATAGGTGACATTTCCTCCCTCCCCTTTTACCCTTTCCCCTCCCCACAAAAATTTATTTTAACTTAATCCTAACCCGTGTAACGCCAGGTACGAACAGCTAGTCTATACCTATAAAACTCAATGTCTGTCTGTCTGTTGTCTATACAAATCTACACCGATTTGTTTGTCCGATTCGACTAAAATTTTGCATACTTATGCTTTAGGACCTGGCGGGTAACATAGGCGACATTTCCTTCCTCCTCTTTTACCCCTTCCTCTCCAGCTCATATATTTAAAATGCAAATTTGTACCTTTGACCGACCGGATTCAATATTTTGCATACTCATTCTTTAGGACTTGGCGGATAACATGAATGACATTTCTTCCCAACCTCTTTACCCCTTCCTCTTCCCCTGATATATTTTCCATACAAATCTGTACCGTTTGGCCGATCCGCCCCATATTTTGATTACTTTTTTCTCAGGACCCGGCGGATAACATAAGTAACATTTACCTCCTCCACTTCTCCTCCCCCTCATCCTCATATATTTTCCGTGCAAATCTGTACCGTTTGACCGATCTGACTCAAATTTTGCACATGAAATAAAATTTACGGCGGGGTAAAGTATTGTGCCGTAGCCATACCGGCACAGAGGGCAGCGCTCGGTAAGTGAAAGACAGGACTAACTGAGAACCGTATTTACGTGCGGAACCCCACTCCCGAGCGGACATAGTGGCGGCGAAGCCTATTGGAAAGTAACGCGCAGGGCGGCGCGTGGACTTTAAATCGTCAATATAAGAAAGGTCATTTCGACAGCTCGGCCTCGGTTCCAGCCAGCAAGAAGAAAGAAGAGCTCCAGAAGAAGAAGAAGGCAAGGGCTACCAGCTCCTCTACCTACCACCGCGCTGAAGGGCGACTACTCGACGTACCTATTATACGATTTAAGCTGACTAAATTGAATTTTCATACGATCGGCAAATTCTTCATCGACTACTACGAGAATAATCAACGGAGACTTTCTCAGTATTTCCAACCTTTGGGAAATTGGAATTTTGAATCATCATCAGGACCGACTGTCTACTGAAATCTGATTGAGCAGAAGACGTCAGACATCATCATCATCGACAAACTTCGAGATTTATCGACGGAGACCTGCTATAAAATCCAACCTACGGAATTTAAAACCTGAATATTCATCAGTAATCACCATCTACTGATATCTGATTGAGCGGACGACACGGATAGCAGCCTCTAACGGACCAGCACCAGAGAGCCACTCAGCCTTCTCTAATATTAATCTAAAGTACTCGCCGTCTATTGATATCTGATTGAGCGGCCGACGCTGGACTTCACCATCACTAAGGGAGGTACGAGATCTTCAACGGAGACCTTCAACAATTTCCAACCTACGGAATTTTTCGTCAGTACCCACTCCACTGATATTTGATTGAGCGGAGTGACGCAGATTCCATCTTCACCTACGGACTTCAGATTAGCGACGGAGATCGCCTACCAATATCGACTCAATACCCCCCCCCCCCCGCCATCATCATCAACCAGGATTGTGGGGCAACTTGGAGCACCAGAGGGTCACCAAGCCTTCTCCAACTTCAAGAATAACCATTAAGGGGGTATTATAGTCTAGAAAATTGAAAAGATCGAATCTTTTTTTTCTACATATTTCGATAGTTTAGATATTAGAAAATAACTTCCTAAAAGGATTTTTCAAGTGTCAGTGTCGTGTCAACTCGGCGGAACGAATCCAACAATAGGCGACTAGAGTCTCCGACTACCTGAACATATACCCCTCTACTTTTTTCATTATATTTCCAGTATACTAAATCGACAATTATTTAAGGTCACTGTAACGTGTAATATTTGCGTTTAGTTTTAGTTAGTTTCATTTTAACTCCGAAGCTGTGAAGACGTGAGAAATTTTCTGTGAACTCTTTTAAAATTGTGAGTCAATATTTTTTTTTTTTTTGTAAAATGGATAGAAAAAGAGGTTTTTATCGTCCAGACGGATCAAGAAAACGAAAATTCAGAGGCAATCAATATACTCTTGAAGAGGAAACTTCGTTTACCAGTGCATCGGCAACAAAGTTGAAAAATACAACTGATGAAGAAATGCTTCAAAAGAAGAAAGAACTGCTTGCCTTGCGGAGAGAAACGCTGAAAATAATCAGTATGAAGTAGAAGAAGGTCCGATGTATGAAGCTGGAATGGCTGATTAAGAAAATGTAAGTTATATGTACTGTTCTATCAATTACACCGCCTGAAACTTAACGTAAAAGTTTAAATGCGTTTTTATAGAAACTAGTTTTTTCAAAATGGCCGTCACAAAATCTCAAGTTGTAATCGACCGATTGACTTGAAATTTGGTATGAATATTCTTAATACATCCCTCTTCAGTATGAACCACATAAAACTCAAATTTTCTAATTTTTTATATTTTTTAAAAAATTGTAAAAGTTAAAAAATTAGTGAAAAATCGACCCTCCTTTTTGAGTAGCCGCCATTTTTCGAAAAAAATTTTTTTTTCAGTTTTCATGGTTCATACCATTATTACGTTTGTACTAATCAAGAATCTAACTTTTTTTGTTACAGATGACCAGAAGGGTGGCAATCGTGACGGCGAGGACACATTCTTTTTTTCCCCCCTCTACTTCAACGGCGCATGACTCACTCAAATTTTAATTTTTTTATTATTTTTTTTATGTATTCTTGAGATATCAACAAAAAAATGATAAAAATATGGATGGTAAAAATATTCACTGTTTTTTTATCGAGCTTCAAAAAACACCCAAAATTCGGGCTTCTAGAATAGAATACCCCCTTAACCATACTTAATTTACCATTATTTTTCTGTATATATTTTGCAATAATAAACATGCTGGATTTCAGCAATATCATGTGTTTCACTGGCCCCTTTGATACTATTCATATCAATGTTAATTATTGTGATTGGAATATTAGGAGATATATCTCTAATAACGGTTTCTTTTCAAAATACATGCATAAGAAAAAGTCATGCTTCTTGTTCTAGCTGCATGTGCCTGCCAGTGATATATTTTCCATTAAAATCTGTACCATTCGACCGATCTGACTCAAATTTTGCATACTTTTTATTTAGACCCAGGTAAATAACATAAGTGATATTTCCCCATTCCCTCTTTACCCCTCCTCTACCCGCTGATATATTTTTCATGCAAATCTGTACCGTTCAACCAATCTGAATTAAATTTTACATACTTATTATTGAGGCACCGGCAGATAACACAAGTGACATTTTCCTCCTCCCTTTTTACCCCACCCCTTGATATATTTTCCAAATCTGTAACGATTGACTGAACTGACTCAAATTTTGCATATTTTTTCTTTAGGACCCGGTGGATATAAGCGACTTTTTCCCTCTGCCTTACACCCTCCCACTGATATATTTCCATTCAAATCTGTCTCGTTTGACCGATCTGACTCAAATTTTGCAAACTTATTCTTTAAGACCCGGCGGGTAATGTAGGTAATGTTTCCCCCTTCCACTTCACTCCCCCTTTCCAGTGATATATTTTCCATGCAAATCTGTACCGTTCGACCAATCTGAGTCAAATTTTGCAACCTTATTATTAGAGTCTTGGTGGATAATATAAGTGACATTCCCCCCCCTCCCATTCCCCCTGATTTATTTTCCATATACATACCGTTCGACGAATCGGACTCAAATATTGCATACTTATATTTTAGGACCCGGCGGGTAATATGGGCCACATTTCCGCCTCCCCCTTTACGCCACTCCCTCCCCTAGATGTTTTTTATGCAAATCTGTACCGTTTGACCTATCTGACCCAAATTTTGCGTACTTATTCTTTAGCACCTGGCGGGTAAAATAGGCGACATTTCTTCCCTTCCTCTTTATCTCCCTTCCTCCTCTAATATATTTTCTTTATAAATCTACACCGTTTGTCTGATCTGACCAAAATTTTGCAAACTTATTCTTTAGAATACTGCAGGTAACATAGGCCACATTTCCCTCCTGGACATCCCATCCATCCCAGCATTGATTAAATGGAAACATTAATTTTATTAGAGGTTTTGCAAATCAGTGGAATCTTTGTTTTCCCCCAAAAACTTATTTTTAACATAATCCTTAATAAATAAAAGCAATGCCTTGTATGTATATCTATTTTTAAATCTTCAAAATACTTTTTTTTATCGTTTGTCGAGTCATTTAAAAAAAAAATTGTTTCAAATTTTTTTATGACCATTTCAACACCAAAATTTTACACCTTAATTCAAAGTACCCAAATTAATTAAAAAAAATATATATATATACATTTCTTCGTTATGTTATGGTTCAACAAACCTAACGATAAGCTTTTTTTAGAATAAAATTGACAAAAATTCATTTATATTTCAATGAAATTTCATGCATACGATGAGCCGCGAGTTCAAGAGTTCAACAGAACCTTAAAAATTCTCATATCTGTGGGCGAAAGGAACAACTGAGTGAGTCAATAAAATCGAGTTTTGAGGTTAAGGTGCAGAGTTGTTCTTTAGCTACATATATCTATTAGAAAATAAAATAAAATGCGACAATTTTTAAATTTTTTGAAAAAGGACAAATGACATGATTAATTATTTATTTTAAAAAATTGGCAAGAAACAACGACACCAGTCAACTTGGTTCAAAACTACTGGTATAAAAATTAGATCAAAATAACAAAGGCTACAAACGAAATTCCCAAATATTGTTTTGGCTCTCCTGAAAACCTGCATATTTAACCTATCTGTTCATTTCGCCAACAGATATCCCAATTACAATAATCTCCTTGTCTGTTTTTTTATTTACAATACACAAAGTTACGACGGATGCATTCTTAATAGCATGAAAACTTTTTTCTTATTTTTTTAAATTATAATTTTTTTATATATAAATAAATAAATATTTATTCTTTAGGAACCGACATGTGAAGGTACTGTCATTTTTGACGGGTTACAACTGGTATATAATAATTTCTATAATTTCCATGTAAGTATCTTTTAATCTTTTTTTATAACCTACAAAAAATCCTAAAAAAACACTTTTTTGTTTAGTCGCCTAGGTGTGACCTTCATGAAAATTTGCAAAAACAGTTAACAGCATTCAATTTGCAGTTCATTTTACCAATTTTTTTATCAATACAATGTGGTGTCCACAATAATAATTTTTCTTAAGCTATTTATAGATTACTATACATATAATTTTGATAAAAACCCAGGATTAACCATTTTGCATGTTTATAAAGGTGGTCTCAGATTAGATACCATTATATTTTTGGTGTATTTATAATTAAAAAAAGGCATTATAAATAATAATCAGCTGAATCCAATGATGGTTATCATTTCAAAATTATCTCCGATAGACATATTGAACATTTCTCAGTCTCTATTCCAGCACTAGACTCAAGATACTCGAGATTGATAATCCTAAGAATCAAAATTAAATAGATGAGCTTGTGTGATAAAAGAAAATTAATGATATTTATTGATACAACTAAGTAAATATAGTATTAGATATAAGGATTTGTTTTATAGTGTCCTAAAAGTGATGTTTACTTTCAAATTGAAACCATTCGGTGAAAACACTAAATACAAAGTATCATATAACAATAAAAAAAAAAAAAATATATATATATATATATATATAAAGAAACCCGTGTTTCCCTACTCACCGGTGGTTATGGTGGTGGATAGCCCTTGGTGTCACATTGAAAATATGCGAGTTTGGTGGGGGTGGCTGTGTGTGGGTGGGAGTGGGTGATGAAAATGTGCTTTCTAGCACATTGTTTTGTTATGGGAAGGCTGCAAATGCTTCAGGTTGTTTCAAAATAGGCGCGCCGACTGAGTCGGTGAGTCTAGAAGGTTTTGGAAAAACCTGTTCTAGAAAGTTCTGGAAGGAGAAGGTTCTAGAAAATTCCCGAAAGTTCTGCAAGGTTCTAAACTGAGTGACGGAATGTGTCGGTGTGTCTAGAAGGTTCCTATACATTCAATAAATTTTTTGAAAGTTCTGGAAGGAGAATTTTCTAGAAGGTTCGCGAAAGTTCTATGACGATCCAAACAATGTACTAAAAATCTATGCGTGCGAAGCTGCATGGGCACAGCTAGTGATATTATAAAAATGATGTTATAAAAAAATATTTTCTTCTTTGATTTAGGAAAATTTCTCTAGAAATTTTTTATGTCTTTACCTACTTTTCTGCCTTGCACCTCAGATCTTCGACGAAAGATAATATAATTCTGTTTAAGATGCTGCAAAAATATTCATAATTATAAATTAAAGTTACCTCTATGGTCTATAAAGCCAAATTTAAATATATATTTGAGTTGAGATACTAGTTTTTATGCAAATTTTTGGTTTTTAATTGTTTATAAAATTTTTTAAATATAAAATTTAGAAAAATGGTTTGATAAGCCTAAACAAAAGTATTATGAAGATTAAAAAGAATATTTGAAAATTTTGAAAACTTTATAAGTTAAAGCATTTAAAGTATCAAAGGATTACAAAAAAAAAAATTGTTGAATAATGTTTTTTTTTAAAGTAAAATAAAATAAAAAATAAATTATCCAGCTTCACTTTGTATGCTTTCCAGTTTTTGTTTTTGATGTGTAACATCATTCCTCTCGCTTTCCTGCAATGATTTTGTGAAAAGGGATGGAAAGGCGTAACAGAAAATAAAAAGCCGGGGAAATGCGCGCGCAATTTAATTTGACCAATGTGCACGCGCAGAGCACGCGTGATGGAAAAAATCATTGTTTATACAAATCAATGTCCAGCATACTTCCAACAGTCAGCTTTTCTGATTTTGTATATATGTTACGTGGCTGGTGTCAAGCGTGTGGATGTTGTAACTTTGATTTATTTTGGTTTATATCTTCGAAACTTTCCAATAAATACTTAATTTTTTTTTACATTAATGTAAACAATAACTACCCTTAATGATTTACATTCTAAAATATTATGTAATTTATGTGATTATTTTTGAATATTTATTCAAAGTTTTCATAGAATATGTATGGTGGCACACTACCGCCATCTATGAAAATAAATAAATGCATATAATTGTTAGCGGGAAATATTTTTTTATGTGAACGCACGATCGTATCGATCCGGGCTGAAAGGGATATGTAGATATATACGGTACCTACCTACCTGGGTTACACGGTTGCCTTTAGGTTTAAAAAATGCCAACCTGGCGGCGAATGAGTAGGGCCGATTTAGGAGCTTTTGGTTATAAAACGATCCTGGGTAAGCGGTGGGTCTGCCCTCATTGGTACCTACCTAGTGCGGCAAAATTCAATAATAAATAAATGTACATACATTATCTTTACTTGTATTTACTAATTAATAAATGTACAGGTATAATCTTTTTTAAATTTGATGTTAATTTCTGTTGTTGCTCTATTGATAGTATCACATATTCTAAAGCTTTATAAAATAATGTGCAGGTAGTTTAGAATTTCAGATAAAAAGGTTCATTAATAAAAAAAAAACGAGCGAGCCTTACAGTAGTCGCTGTCCTTACAGTAGTAGTAGCCTTACAGTAGTAGTCGCATACGATGTGTAACATTTGACATCTCACAATTAAAAATATCAAAAGAGCAACAACAGAAATTTAAAAAAGCTAATACCTAGGTATATATTTATTAATTAGTAAATACAAGTTAAGAAAATGTATGTGCATTTATTTATTATGTTTTTATTTATTTTCATAGATGAAGAGTATTTTTACAACGTGTCCCAAAATTCAACGATAAGCGGGCACCAGTGGGTGGGCTCATGACTCCTCAAGAAAAAAATAGAAAAAAAATATTTCCCATTTTTCTCTTAATGTACAAAAAAAAATTTGAAATCCTTTGAAAATTGACACCTCTTAAAATATTTTTAACTACCATGACCACAATTTTTCAAATACTTTCCACAAGCCTTAAAAATTCATGAATGCCTGTAGTTTTTACACAAAAATCAATCAAAATTATTGTTTTTCTAAAATTATGAAATTTTTTTATTTATTTGCCCGCTCATCGTTGAATTTTGGGACACATTGTATCTGCCAAAATATATCAAAGTTACAACATTGACACGCTTGACACCAGCCACGTAACATATATGCAAAATCAAAAGAGCTGGCTGTTGGAAGTGTGCATCTTCGCTGTGATGGCATTTGCTGGACATTGATTTGTTTATAAACGATGATTTTTTCCATCGCGAGCGCTCTGCGCGTGCACATTGGTCAAATGAAATTGCGCATGCTTCCCTGGCATCTTATTTCCTGTTACGCATTTCCGTCCTTTTTCACAAAATCACTACCACAGATTGCAGGAAAGCGAGAGGAAAGATGTTGCATATCAAAAATTGTCTAAGCTCTCATTGATTTGATTTGCAAGTAGAGTTCTTTATGTAGGGCATGTTGATACATATAACTTGTCAATGAATTTTGCAATATATATTTTTTTCAATATTTGTAAAAGTATAAGGAATCTTCTTTTCCACAGTTCACATTGAGCCTTGGCCTCCATCAGACCTCGCCTCTAACTCCTCCTGTCTCCCACTGCTCTGATGTATTTTCTACCTGCATATTTCTCCACCTGCAGTATTTTGTTCGCATCCCTTCTGACCTTATCTTTCCATCGCAGCCTAGGTCTGCTGACTTTTTTCTTCCACTCGGATGTCCCTCGAGGATCTTCCTAGGCATCTGCGATGACAGCATTCTCTGCACATACTCAGTCGAGCATGTACGGAGAGCTTGGAAGCCTTAAAAATGTTATATAGCTCATCATTGTGCCATATTCTCCAAGTTTCTCCATCTTTCACTCTGCCACTGTCCATGCTTCGCACTTGTATGTCATTACTGTTCTTATGATAGTTTTGTTTTCCTGTGGACATTTCTTGATTTGAAAGCTTGAAAAATGAAGTTTCTAGAAAAACGCATTTAAAATTTTGAGTAAAGTTTCAGTATAGTATACTTGCATATTTTTAATTGGCGATTCCTGCTTCTACAACGGACCTTTCTCCACTTCAAATTGTTCATTCTCTGAAGTTCTTTATTGTAGACGAGCAGCATTTGAAGCATCCGAAGCTCGGATTTCAGAGCGTTCGATCTGAACTTCGTCCCCTTTCCCAGCGAACGCATGGGCTTCTGGACCAATCGTGATTCCCATAACGTTTAGTATTTTTAGAATGGGTATAACCTTCATTGAAAATACTAACAGCGAGAAAAATAGCAATTTCAATGGTCCGCGTTCCTGCATTATGTGTTTCGGAGCAAAAGTCCATATTCAAGAATTCAACGATTTTTATATTTTGACATATAACGAAAATGTTATATTTTGCTTACATGAAGAACACAAAATTAATAATAAAGGTGATGTAAAAATAGATAAAAATTCTAAAATACAATAATCGTAATTTTTTTCTTTTATAACTTCTTCGTCACCCGATCTTTTCAATTTTGCTGTGGGTGCACTAGTGAAACTTATTTCTTCTTCTACAGTATGTTGATTACCTCTAAATTGTCTTTTCGTTTTTCTATATGCACGCTTAGCACCATATGTATTTTGAACTTTTTTATCTAACTACTATAATATTCTCTCAAAATATTTGTAAAATATTCGCAGAGAACGCACGTCAACGATGTTTAAAGATTGATTCGATACTAACCTGAACTAAATAGTAGAACGAAAAGATTTCAAAAAATGCTTTAATATGACCTTTAGTTAAATATACATTATTTAGGTATAGTATATACAAAGGTTTTATGAGGTAATCTATTCGCAAGTAGCCGGCAACGTCGCCCCCTCTATTGTTCGATTTGTTCCGGTTACTTGCCGCGCCATTGAAATCGCTGTATCTCGGTAAATAATTGGAATTTTGAAAAATTCCTTTGAGGACATAATTCTGAATGTCTAAACTTACGAAATATACAAAAAAAAATTTTTTGATTTTTTAAAATTTCTAGTCTAGAATACCCCCTTAAGTGATCATTTTCACAAGAGTATGTGGTATTGTTGTCAAAATTATTATTATATTTTTCTGCTGCTGAATGCACATACTTTTCTTAATTAGAAAATGTGTTTACTCAAAGTAGTGTATAGATTACTGTATTATTACAAAAATATTTAACTCATGATTGTTTAGATTTGTAATATTTGTAGTCATCATTTTAAGGAAAATATATTTGACAGTTACCTTTCATATAATATATCAAGTGTACTAGGAATTTGAAATTAAGGTAGAATTAAAAAACGTTTATATATTTTAAATCTCTAAATTTTATTTTCAATATAAAGGTGACACAAAGATTGAAAATATGTTGTAATGTTGATTATAGACTGATATAAACAAATTTTTAAAATCAAAAATAAAATTAACTTTTACACAGTAATTATATATTTCCTAAAAAAGGCAGGGACTCAAATAAATAGAGACAACATATTTACACAACTTGAGACTTGCTGAAAAAGCCTGAAACTAATCTCATTTTGTAAACCTACAGAGTAAAAAAAAACATTTATAATATAATATGCTCCATACTACCTTACTTTTCTTATAATAGACACTCTATTTTTATATTATAAATAAAGATTATTTTTATAAGTAAATTACAATCTTGTTACAGCTTTCACTCTCAAAAAGTACATTTAAATATATTATTTGGTATGAAGCAAATCAATTTCTGTATAGTATATAATATCTACCTTATCATACTATTTATTTATCTGCATTTATTGGACACAAATGAGCAAATGTACGACATATTTTTATGGTATAACAATAAAATGTTTATATAAAATTTAGAAATCTAACAAAAATATTTGTACCAATAATTACTACATCTGAATATGTTTTATTTATTTGCGGGGTTCAATTGTCTTTTACTATTTGTTATAGTTGAAATATTAAGTACATTAAATTACGTAGTTTACTCAAAAGTGATTAGAAATGGCACAAAGATCTTGGGTTAAATAATATAATACCTCAGTCGAAAAACACAATATTTACAAAGTAATCAATATAACGAATGTCAATCATGAAACGACCTTGCATCATGGCACATCCAGCTGACATCTGCGACAGTTCATTAACTGCCTCGAGCGACATTTTGGCATTCTGGCGAGGACAATAAACTTAAAATCATGTCAAACTTCATTCATATGCCAACATTATTGAAAAATGGGTTTGTTTTTGTAGATGCTTTAGTTTGTGATATCTTAAATATAATTTCTGTCAAACATTTATAAAAGTATCTAAGTAAGAAATTTATTACACTGTGGTATACTGGTTTATCTTATATAACTTTTTTGTTCATTTGTAAATCTCTTGAATTGTTGTAAAGACAATTTTTTTCAGCAATCCAACATTTTGACCTAACACATATATTATGAGATTATAATAATGAGCTGAATCAAAGTACTTAATAGTGTAGATAAAATATGTATTCAAAAATTGAATGATCGCTATTAACGCCTTTCTACACTAGACATGTATGAGAATATGAGAGTACACAATGCTTCCACATATAGAATGGACATGAAGTTAGGTCTACGCATCACATAAAAATTTCTTTGTCATATGAAATGGTTGAAATCTACGGTTTGATATCTCCGCAGGAATATAATACATATATAAACCTACAGTACACTTATATGCATATAAATTGTCAAATCTTAACAAGTACATCGTAATTGTTTATCAAATTGAAACACTTAATCAGAATACACATATTATGTTGAAATATGTCATATAACTATGTAGGTATATTATTACAAACTGCACTCATCGTCCTTAGATAGTGAGTGCTTAAGATATAGATGAAACACACTTTGGAATGAAAGTTAGTTATGTGATGAAATACTGAAGAGATAAGTTATGATTGATCTAAGAAAAAAACAGCATTTCTGTATCAATGTTGAATTACTAGGTACACCTAAATAAAAAATTGTGCAAATCTTTATCCGAAGTAATGATCGTGAAATACACAGGTTCTGGGGCGGATCCCCAGGTACAAATATTGCATAATTTATTGATGGACATTGTAATTTCTTACTGATCTATTTCAAAATTGAGCACGCAAATTGAAAATAAAAGTTATTTATTGTTCACAAAAATTGGACAAATTTGACGCAAAACATTATGCTCCAACACGCCATAGAATAAAAGCAGTTGAACAGTTTTTTAATGACATACTGATAATTTGCAACCGTTTGTTTGAAAGATCAGCTGTTATTACAATTCTTGCATCGCTGAACACAATCAGTATTATATCTTTTTCAGCTTGTTCTTGGCTTTGGGGAACCAAAATCTGTTTATTTATCAGTGATTACATTGATCTTGATGGATCTCAACATTGATGTTTCTCGTGGCTTGTTCACTCCAAGCGTGCTTTGTAGCTGGTCTTCCAAATTTCAGCCAGAGTGACTGCAGAGTGGAAGCGATGGAATATACAGAGAGGCAGAGTGACACGCTGGACTATGGCCCAAGCCAAGAAACCGTAGAAGTCCAGTTGAACCTGAATTTTTTAAATATATATTAGTAATTTTATGATTAGGAATGTTAAAAAACTTGTTATTTTGCTCTCAGTAATAGGTAGACCTCTTTCCATTTAAGAAAGATAATCAAATTAATATCTGTAGGCCGTGCGTACGACGCACATTCTTTCGTTGTGTTGGTGTTTATACCCGTAAATAGCTACACAAAGTTAGTCTTACGTACAGTTTGCAAATAATATGTACTAATGCGAATGTTTTTCTGAAATGGAAAGAGGTCTACCCAACAGAAAAATTAATTATGATTGTTTCTTAAAAAATCTCATCCTTTATAAAAAATCAATAAAAACTAATACAATCTTAAATATTGGGTTGTAATTTGCAAACCCATATCACAGTCACTAAGATGGGAAAATCAATACATCAATGTAATTGCATTGTAAAAAAGAATGACTTGTCTATTTGCTCAACATAATGAAGATAATTGAGATTTTTTATTACATCTATATTATAATGAGCCGCAAGAAATACTTACCGGGTTAGCAACCACTTTTTGTGTTTCAAAAGTGTAAATGAGCCACATTGTTACATTGCAAATGAGTAGGAAGGTGACTACTTGACGAGCCGGCTTGCTGCGGTCCTGTTCTGGGAGGTGCACACGACGACGGGACACATCAGCAATAAACAGCAATTGAAGTACAACCTAATGCAGAACAACGTAATAATGAAGTAAGTTGTTTGCAAGTGGAGAAGATTCAATTCAATTCAAAACTGCAGTAATTTTTTCTCTTAGGACCGGCTGTTTGATCAGTGGTAATAGTAAAAATTAAGAAAAAAGCAGAGATTTTCCATTTTCCTCCAATCAAACCCCTTTTACTTGAAGATTTATGATTATATTTTGTTGGGAAATTGTACAATTCTTTAATGGAATCAATCCCTTTAGTATTTATTCCCCCTTTTATTTTTATTAGAGTTTTCTATTAAAAGAAAATAATGTTCATACCTGTGCAACACTCAGAATGCCAGTAATCATGACAAGTAGATTGGGCTCATTTGTAAAGGCTCCTAGGCTGCCGGCGATGACGCTGAACACGGCGTAAACAAAGAGACCAAATGCCGAAACTCTTAGTAGGATGTCGTTCAAGTCAGATTGCTCCTCGGAACGGAACTTCAGCTGTTGGACCCTGTGTAGGTGGACATGGGAAGGAAATCTATAGGTCCAGGACATTTGCGATGCTCTGTTGCATAAACGTAAGGGAGACATTTGCAATAGTTTTTATGTGTGGATTGTGACAGTTTGTGCGTGTTTTGTTAAGTTAAAGAAAAAAAAAATCAATCGACAAATGATTAATGGATTGTGTGATTCATTCAACATTAAACATGTTAGTTATTTAATGGAATTTATTGAATGTTATAAGATTATTAAATAAAAATGTGGGTTTAAAAGTAGCACAAATCGAAAATGAAAAACATTAAGTCATTAAACAAAATATTAAAAATTATTTTTGAAAGCGTTATCAGAATTCAAGGAAAAAACATGAAAATAATGATTAAGGTAATTGGGAAGGGAGAAGGTGCAGGGTGTAAATAAGAAAAAAATAACAAAAATGTGAAAATGGCAACACAAAATATAAAAATAAACCAACAACATAACATAAAATTATCACAAATATTATTATAAATGATGTTTTTAATCAAGCATTATTAGAAAATTAACTTCCAACATAGAAAACTTTTACTATACAAGTTTAATTAATTATATTGTACAATGCTTGGATGAAGTTCATTAATAAAATTTTATACATATTTTTGATGTTTGTAGCATTAACTTTGTGGTTGGACATAATGTATTAATTTAAAAATACTAACAAATTTTGCATAAGCCACACTGATTATTTTTAACGTATAGGGATTTCAAGAGCTCTGTACTTCTTATTATTAAACTATGGTTTTCCAATTTTTTTTATTAAATAAAGAACTTAGAACCTACACAAAAACACAATTATAAAATTTATAATCAATTATTTATGAAGGTCTCAAGCATAAAATATATGAAAATAAATGCGCCAATAAAGTAGAGTAATTTTGTAATTATGTATTGGAATTAGAAATTGGGAGAAAATAGATAATGTGTACTTGGTTGTTGAAATATAAAAAATACTAAATATGAGTGGTATAAAAGCAAAGGCCGCAATATCCCACTGAGGTGTTTCTGAGATGAATACAAAAAATCCATCACTACTCTAGGAAATTTCTCTGGAATCTACGAAGCCTACATCTTATTAAAAATAAATTTTTAAAAACAATTGCCACCTCAGTTTTCCTTTTATGTCCCTACATATAAGTCCATAAATATGCCGTTGAATCAGCAAAAATTATGTTTTCATTTTATTATCTTAAACTATCCAATTTACTGTATATTCTCAGAAAATTTTGAATGTTTAATTTTTATTCTGCTGAACCGCTAATGTTTCGGGGACAATGACGTGGTCATTTGACGTGTACACACCGGGACTCACATATCACTTGTCGCGGAAATGTTGCCCAAAAGGGTTATGATGATTAGTGCTGCGTGTCTACTCATTCTAACGAGTTTATCGAAACGTAAGAGCAGAAAAAGGTTGTGGGTGCGAAGATATTTACTGAAAAGGAAAATAAAGACGGATATTCTATGCGATCTTCGAATGTCTGACGGATCATTTGTCGATTTCATTCGAATGACAACAATTGATTTTGAAAATTTATTACAAATGATCGGGTCCTCCATAGCCAAGCAAGACACAATATTACGGAACGCTGTTTTATATCATATCATATAGCATATGTAACTGTAGCGCATGCGTCTTAGCTTGTCAACATACCACGTGGTACTGACGGGCGGTACGATGATGCGGTGCGCTGGTTCGGGAACCGTGCGCATGCAGAAATGCCGCGCTATGTTGCGCGCGATGTCGCGACTATGCCGCGCGTGATGTTGAGGGATAATTTCTCCCCTAGTGAATATGTGGCTTTACTTAAAGAAAATATAACTTTTTTTAAACATTGTTCGATAATATAGGGTAAATTGGATAGTAAGATAGTAAAACGAAATAGATTTTTTGCAGATTCAATAGTATAAGTAGGGACCGTCAATATATAAGTGTATAAATAAATATCTCTCTTTTAAGTATGGATATTGCTGGGTTTGCTACCCAATAGTAAACATTTCTGACTTTGCTATGATGTTTCCAGTCTAAAATCAATATCAACTCTCACTTTAGTATAACGCGGCCTTTTTGTTAAGTGACACATCCTTGGTGTTTGATTGGTTGTAGTGGATATTGCTGCCTTAATTTTTAATAGTGATTTAGAAACATGTTTTTCGAAGGGATAGTATTATAATTCCTATAAAATCTCGAATTCTGTACATTCTAAAGTAGATATCCTCGGTGACTGCATTCAAACATTTTTTTGAATTTTTAGATATTGCTGCCTTTGCTTTTATATCCCTTCGTATGTAAATTGAAATAAAAAATTGTCCTTGATTAATTTGTTGAGATATAAACTAGGGATGCGTCGGTACGTACTTCTGCTGATACCATACCGATACCGATATTTATAAAACCAGTATCGACGATACCAATACCGATGCGGACGTGAAGATTTCAAAAGGTGTAAAAAGTTGTGGGTTTAGATTAGAAACAGACGAAATTACTTGTATAGTATTTAATAAGCATGTTTACTTCATAACGAAATTTTAAAAATTGTAATTTAAGAGAACAGAACTTTCAGATTATTATGAATAGCTTGTTGGTGTAGTGGTCATGACGCTCGCCTAGTGATCTGGTCGGTGGTTCGAGACCCATTCTAGGACACCAGCAATTTAGTCCTATTTTCATAGCACTGGCTTTTGGCTTAGTTTGAAAATAGTAAGAATACTGATGCGACATGTATTGCATGTTTGCATCTCTATTTTTTTTAAAAAAAAAAAAAGATTAGAAATCAATAATTAAAATTCACATTTATGAGATTTTTATTCAAGAAACAGCAACATCCTTAAATTATTCGATGAAAGCCGATTTCGTGTGTCTGTTTGGATGAGACCTGCCGTTGAGAATAGCATTTCAGATGCGACAGAACTCATTTGGAAACTGAAATATTTTCTAATTTGGATATAGAACATCACTGCACGAGACAACGAGAGGATCTGCTTCTATTGATATATTGGGTGATCTCAGATATCTCTCTAGTTCTTCTTCGAGAGAATCAGTCCTAAAAAGAGAGAGACTAATTGTCTTCAGCCTCCTATATTCAAGTATCGATGTATTGAGAAATTAATATTGTCGATCTCGATATATCGGAATACCCATGATGTCACCGATATATTGGCACCGGTATCGGCACCGGTATCGGCATCGGATGCATCCCCAATATAAACTTTATTTGATTTTTGAAATATACCTTATAAATCCAATGATGATTGCGAAAATGGACAATGCCATAAGAACGCAATGGGAGACATCGGCCAGATAGATAGCGAGCAATCCGAGATCAGGGTGACGGATGAGGACAAAGAAGAGAATGAGGCAGATGAGAGAACCGACTAAGAGTAGCAGTCCGAAGAACAGTCCCTTGGAAGCCCCTACACAGTCCACACGCCCAGTCTGCTGGGCATGGGCCATAGCAACAGCACGGCGAGATAGCATCACTTCCAAACGGTGCTCTAGGTCTTCTTCTGTCATGTACCTAATGGAAAGAAAATACCTTACATTAATGAAAAAAATTTTGAAGAAAAAGCGTATTTGTACCTATACAAATTAATGTCAAACGGGTTAAACAAATTCTTTTTTTTTTTTCCAAAATAAAATTAATATCAGGGTGTCTCATTAGTAGCAAAAACTTTGCAGATGGATTCCTGACTTGATAATGAGTCGAAAATGTTCAAGCAACCATTACCTAATTAATATCAATGATTATGGAGATATCCAATATTAAAGTTTGCATTTCTTCAAAATTCGAATAACATGATGAAAACCTTGCAAAAATTGAAAATAGATTTTTTAATAAGGTCTTCATCATTTTATTTGAGTTGTATTGAAACGAATGAATTTATCATAATCAATATAAGTTACTGTAATAATAGTTCAATTTTTTGCAAAAAATAAGGCAGAAATATTGAAAAAAAATGCAAACTTTGATATTGAATATCTCCATAACCATTGATATTAGGTCATGGTTGCTTGAACATTTTCGACTTATTATCAAGGCAGGAATCCACCTGAAAAGTTTTTGCTACTAGCTATGAGACACCCTGTATATTGTTAAATAAAATAAAATATTTTACCTCGAGTGGCGTCCAATATGCTTCCACATTATATAGATGACAGCGGCTCCGATGAGAGAATACTCAATAATGAAGGGATAGAGGTAAGGGGCAGAGTCCTGCACTATGGTACCCATAATGTTTACACGACCACAACTATTGTTGTTCACTAGCGCAGATGGGTAGAGGTTGTCTAGATTTTCAATTTCTGTGCCATTTTGAAGAAGACCACCTAAAATAAATTTTAAAATGACATCAGTCATAGTTAGGTTTTTAACAAAAATATATGGACATAGTAGCTTGATGGTAAATTTAATAATAGGTATGTGAACCATGTTGTTTTAATAATATAAACATGTATAATAATCCATGCATTATAGTGTTCACCAATGTTCCCTTTAGGCTGTGCTTGTGCATACGATTTACCAACATTGCACACAAATATTAACAAGAAGCTAACGGTTTTCTGCATTGAATCTAAGTTTGTCAAATTATTATATATGCCGCTATATATATATATGTATGTCACTATATTATTTAACCCAATCAGTACCATTCATATGCAAACGTGCAAAAATTTGCATGTCCTGCCAGGCCTGCCGCGAGAATTTTTCGATATAAATGCGCATAATGACAAATAATTTTAGATCATACTGGCATCTATGGATAACAATCCTAAGCGTTTATATGTCGTAAAATCAGTAATTTATTAAAGTGTTGATTGAAATGTTGAATTTAAAAAATTCTGACAGATCTCAGAGATTACTAGGTTTAGCGCCTGCAAAATGTTGTGCGAAGAAACGGGGAATCCTTCAGGACGCCAGTTTCAAACTATGCATTTGGCTTGATTTTGTTCCTGATTATTTACAATATTCGTTATTTTTTTGCCGTTTTCATGCATTTAGTGCATTGTGAGAGAATATATCTTGTGCATCTATAAATCTCATTTTTATCTTTATTTTAGCGAGGTTTGAATGAATTTTTTGTTTCTCTGTTTTTCAGCACTTGAGTTATTTTATTTTGTTCCCGATTATTTAAAATATCCGTCGTCGGTGTGTTTCACCATTTTTCTGTATATAGTGCATTTGAGTGAATATATCTATTTAGTGTGCTTATAAAACTCATTTTTTATCTTTATTTTAGCGAGAATCGATTGATTTTTTTTTCCATTCATTATTAAACATTTTTTATACAGTCGTCACTCTCTGTAACAAAATCCAAGGGATTGAGCAATTTATTTTGTTATTGGGAGTTTTCATTATAAAGAGTGAGGAACAAATTAACTTGTATCCATGTAAGTAAAGCATAAATAATTTATTTTTGTATTAACACAACTGTATTACACTAGTTTTAGCTAATTAAACTTATATAAATTAAAACACGTTAGTTAACTTCCTTTACACTCTGCTGAAATACTGCGTATCTAATGTTTTCGGAACTTCGTCAATTGACCTAGGGTCATTTTTGTAAATTAAAAAAAATCAATTAATCCGGCCGAATTTAAAGCTTGGTTGATGCTGGGGGTTTGGATTCCTCTGTTTTTTCTTCTCATCTTCGTGATCGTGTTCTCCCTTAATAATTTCCAAGATTTCTTCTTTAGCCATCCCAGGCATGCGGGAGGCTGTTTTTTGTTAATATATGTTGATATGTCATTAGTTGAACTGATTGTAAACGAGACCAACCGGCAATATCGATATACTCGTATAACAAATAGAAGCTCTTCTATAACCTATTGATTACAGCAATGGACCGATCGATGAAATTTACATTTTTATAGGCATTTGTTTATTAACAGCTCGCAATACAAGAAATATCATACAGGATGACTTATACTACATAGAATATTAAATAAGTGTAGCATTTAAAAAAAAAAAGGTTTAAAAAACAAATAAAGCGAATTTGTGGAATGAATTTAATTTCTACGTTTTTAATATGTACAAAAAACTCAATATTAATTCGTAAAATACAATTCTTTGGTAAGTTCTCACTTTTTCATCATATTATGTTTGTTTTTATTGTTTTTTTATTTACTTTGTGTTACGGAAAAATGTCTGGCCTATAGGTGTCCCTCATAGTACATAAGTATGGCTGGCAGTTAAAAGGTTTTAAATACACACAAAATGTCATTGTATCTCTTTCTGTAGTGTGTTTGTTTATTATGTACCTATCTGTTTACCTGTAATCCTTAGGTTCATTCTGAATTAGATGAATATTCTTGTATTCTCACGAAAACAGCGGTTTATAAATCATCCAAATATAATAATGATAGTAAACAATTACATATAACTTCTTATTAAATCTTTATACATATATATATATAAACAAACTGAAATAAATAGGATTATATTGCAAAAATAATATTTTTTAATTTTCGTTGGACCTACGAATTGCATAAAATTTTTTGGCACATATATTGATATAAAAATTAGCGGGAACATTGGTCAGCAATAGAAACAGTGATAAATTTGTTAAATAAATGTTAGTTGAATTAATAAATTATTCTACTAGATAACGAAGAATGAAAGAAGTTGAAGAAGGGACCAACCTGAATGAGGAGGAACTCCATTACCAACATCGTAGTAGTTATTATTGCTGGGATAATTCCAAACATTATTCTCATCCGAGCCGGCAATGGTGGATGGAGTTGTGGAAGTTGTGACAAGTGGAATAAAAGTACGATAAAGCCACTCCGCAGCTGATGTGATAGCTGTTGTGGCTTGGGTGGTGATGGCGGTTATGGGAGCGAATGTTGCAGATGGAGGGGTGGTTGGGGGGGTAGTCCACGGATCGTCATTGGCCCAGGGATCGCTGGGATCATGTTGGGCGTTGAACCAGGGATTAGGAGTTGTGGGAATGGCAGTCTTTATCTTTTTAATCAAGGCAGAGGCGGGAGTTTTCATTACAAAGTGGGGTGGGTACATGGTGCTGGTGGTGGCTGTAAGGGAGAATGTTAATGTTATTTTAATAGATGTTAAATCTAATGTTAATTTTAATACAGTAAAACCCTATTAATGCGAACTCCGATAATTCGAAATTCGCCATAATTCAAAATTTTTAAAACCCACAAGTCCCAAAATACTAATTTCGTAGTAGATTAACCCCAACAACTCGAAAACCCCAATAATTCGTAATTCGAAATAATTCTTAGCCCCTTGAGCCATAAATCAATACGTTTTAGTTCACATAATTCAACTTTTTTTTTGAAATTTGACGAAATTGAAAAAAATATTTAGATTTTTTTTGCAAGTGAGAACAACAAATATCGGTTATTTTAATGAAATGTCGCGGTCTTCGTATCAGCATAATAAATATTGTGTTTTCAAAATGATTTCTTGAATTATGCAAAAATACAGACGTTTCTCACTAAATTAATGACTTTTTTTACAAGTTTTACGATTTTTGGCGAATTTCGCAATTGTATTGCGATAAAATTTTTTTTTGTACCTTGAATTTCGAATTAACAGGGTTCTGCGTAATTCAAATGTTTTTTTTTTGGGTCCCTTGAATTTCGAATTAACGAGGTTTTACTGTAATAGCATTCATTAAAACCACCAAAACAAATAGTAAAGCTTAGTCAGACAAGTCATACATAATTATAATGATAATGTTAAATGAAGGAACTTGGAAGATAGATTGCGAGTGTGTTAATATGTACTGATGTGAAACGATTGTGTCTGCTATGTATTGCTGTTACATGCAATAATATAGAAAACCTGCTGTTGACATGAAATGAAAATGAAAGAATATTAAAAATACTTACTGGAATAATTAACTTACTTTAGCAGATTTACCTACACAACACACACAATTTATATTGAGCTACATATTTCATAATATGTATTGAAAGCTCTCACAGTATCGAAATTAAAAAAATATGAACTGACGTAGTAAGTTATATATTATAATATTAAAATATAAGTAATTAATAATCTGTATAGAACTGAATAGAAATATAATGAAAAATATAATTAAATTACATTGTACTTAAATTAATGCTGCAGCAAAATATAGCAAAAATATTGTGATTAGAAAAAAAAAATTGTTTAAAAAAAATTCTAACTAGTAAATTGAAAAAAATAACCAATTTTAGATTATTTTGAAATCTATCAATTAACTGATTCTGGTTAAAGCCTATTTGGAAACCCCGGGACCAATCAATTCAAAATGAATTTGGATAAAATGAAGACTGATTTTTCAGCTACATAATAATTAAAATGGCTTTAGTTTCAGAACAAAATATTTATATTGATGGAATTTTGTGTGGCTTATAAAACATAACTTGTACATAAAATAAAATTAGTGTGAGGTGTAAGAAAGTCATTGGTAATATTTACTTGGTATATCAGTGGTCGTGCTGGGAGTAGTAAACGCAATGGCTTTGTACGCAACATCTCTCAGTGTAGTAACTGGGCTAGATGTGCTGGATGTTATTGGTGCTATCTTTACCCCTCCAGTTTCCACCCCCAGAACAGTGCCAGCATTGCGAAGTGTGTGCTGGCGGATGCTCTCTATTAAAATTAAATTAATGGAATTATTAGCATAATACATATTTCTTAAGGTTTTTAAATATATTTTTTCGAATATATATTTTGCTGCTTTAGATACATAATAGAGAAGCTTGTTGGTGTAGTGGTCACATTGCTCGCCTGGTGATCCAGTGGTCGGTGGTTCAAGCCCCGTTCCAGGATACCAGCAAGTCAGTCTTATTTTCATGACACAAGCGTTTAGCTTAGTTTGAAAATATTAAGAATATTGATTTGACACATATTATATATATATGAGATTTTTATTTTTTATTAAAATGGAACAGTGTAAATAATAGTACCTATATATATTCATTTATGATATATATAGGTACTATTATTAAAAATATATAGGTACTATATATAGGTATTATATAGGTACTATTATTGAAAATAGTGTGATTGTGTTAAAAACACTAGGTTCCTTTGTGCAATTCACATATAGTCTCTATACTATTTTTTAGTAATTAGTTAAAAGTAGTTATGATTATTACGGTGAGTGTCTTTTCTATCTTTTTATATTATCCCAAAAAAAATGTTTAAGTTTACCCAAAATGACTCCATCTTCAGGATTATCAGCACGCTTCATGTGATAAGCGGTGATTTCTTTAAGAGATTCCAGGACCAGGGTTCGAATCCAAACACAGAGGTTCGTAGCCACAACGTGCATCAGTCCAAAACGAGCAATCACTTTGAATCGGTGAATGTTAAGCTATAAGAAAACAAAGTCATGAATATTATATATTTTAAGAAGGTACATGTGCATTTTGTGAAGAGTGAATATATGATTTTTCAAATTTACTTTGTGGCACCATTTTATAAATAAAATAATGAAAACTTTGTTTTAACCACATTTAAATTTTGTTTTAAAAAAATTCAACATGTTTTGGGATCGATGCTCCCTTCTTCATTTTAAACAACTTCTTTTGAAATTAGAGTCAACGGGCATTCGAGATGTCTTAGAAATAATAATTATTCGGAATTTTATAACCACCTAATAGAATGTAATCACTCTTTCGATATAAATACAGGTTTAAAAATTTTACACAGCAATACTAGGGGGGTTTTCATTTGAATAATCTAGAAATATTGTAAATTAGGAAAAGTGTTAATAGAACCTTAAATATTATAAATAATCAAATAAACTTTGTAAAAAGCCATCTCTTAAACCATTTCCTATTATAATTACTTTGTACCTGCATAATTGTAACCACACCCTCTCCAACCTTCTCCCACCATAACCAAATCTGTCTATATCTGATCATTAATTTAAGTTGTCCTGAAGAAGAGAGCATCGCTCCCGAAACATGTTGATTTTTTTTAAAACAAAATTTATGTGAAGTTAAAACAAAATTTTCATTATTTTAGTTATATAATTATTAGCCTAAAGTAACACAACATTTTACTGTAATGGAACTGGGGCTTTAAAAATAATGTAACCAGGTACTCTTAGAAGCTTTATTTAAATTCAACAATATTTTGTTACAAAACAATTTTAGGTTTACCATTATTTATAAATAAAATAAGTGAAATTTATAAATGTTTCAAACATGTGAAAGTAAAATAATGTCAGGCATATATGTAAATATAAAGAAAATGTGATAGATGGTGTTTTACATTTGAAAAAATACTGAAATGAGATAATACGATAAAACAAAATCAAATAGCTCGTGATGAACAATATATTTTTTGTGCCATTCGAAGCGTTCCAAATATATAAATAAAAATTATAAAACACTCAGCCCCATTAAAAGAGATGATTCCATTATAAGTATGGTAAAGCTGAAAAAATGATAGTGATGATATACACAAACAAAAGGAAAGAGGACTAGTGTGTATGAGTCCAAAAATATATATATGTGCCTACCTCTGTCTTCAGTAACGCTATTCTTGATGTCTGCACGAAAATTAAAGTTAAAAATCACAATGTTTATTGAATGACTAAAATAATATGAAAATGGGACAACTTAAATTGCAGTCTTTATTCATCAGAATGCTGTTCATTCAACAGAATATGGATCATCAGGTAATATGACTTATCAGGAAAAGCATTACTGACATTATTTGTAACAAATTATTCCAATTATATTTTTGTTACAAAATATGTTTCAAATGAGCAATTTAAAATTAGGTAGAAATCAAGGGAAAGTAAAATCTAAATATTAAGATTAATAAATTTTTTATTTGTAATAAAAATAAGTAGTGCATACCCTCGAATTCATGAAGATGAAGTACATCTGCATGAAAGTGAACACCATTTGCAGCACAGGATTAACACCACGCAGTATCTGGTAACAGGGGGATGTGAAGGGGACCTCGAAGAATGCACCAAACTCAAGCCCATTGTAGATCATAGTTCCCAATCCAAAAGCTACGAAAGGCAAAAGATCTTTAATGGTTGTTTAACTGTAGATGCATTACAACTAAAATTTGGTTAATACTAAGTCCATTTTCCAGCACAAAGATCATTATGTTTGATTTATGCTATCTCAATTGACCAATAGAATGATGCCATATAGTGGAAAACCAAAATTAAATGTCATTTTTCAACCCTGTCGCCAGTATCGACTGTCAAATTTAGTTTGCAATTTGTCAATTACAAAACATAACAAATGCAAAACAGAAGGACAATGACCAGTTGGAGCATGGTTAAAATCAATCAAGAGGTTGTGGTTATTTGTTTTGATTTGGATAATGTTTTTTCTCTCACACGTGCCAATGTTTCAAATTTATTTTACAAGCGTAAATATTCAGTCTATAGTTTGATGGCATATTGTTCTTTGTGTGATGGTATATTGTTATAATACCATCACACAAAGAAAAATATAATATTAGGTCCTTACACATGAAATTGGCGTTTTGCCGTACTGGCAAATTTGATCTCAAATATCTTCTCTTTGGTTAGGAATCCCAAATCCAAATTTATACAGCTATTTACTCATGTATTTGTGTTTTGAAAATTATAATTCATTTGTTTTTTCCTCAATTTTTTTTTTCTTTGCGTCACTCAGTTTACAAAATGAAAAACTTGAAATATCGCGTTATTTACGAGTACGAGTTCCACCGTGGCACAAGTGCTGCAGAAACGGCTCGAAGGATTAATGATGTGTATGGCGACGGTGCCGCAAAAGAAAACACAGTGCGTTTTTGGTTCCAACGTTTTCGTTCTGGAAATTTCGACCTGCAGAACAAGCCCCGTGGACGGCCGGAGACCAAAGTTGATAATGAAGAATTGAAGGCTATTGTGGAAGCGGATCCATCGCAAACCACATCCGAGTTAGCTGCAGGCTGCGGTGTTAGTGATAAAACTGTTTTAATCCACTTGAAGCAAATTGGTAAGGTGAAAAAGCTTGAAAGGTGGGTACCTCACGAATTGAGTGAAGCAAATCAACAAACGCGCGTTGACTGCTGCGTTGCATTACTCAACCGGCACAATAATGAAGGGATTTTAAATCGAATCATTACCCGTGATGAAAAGTGGATCCTGTACGATAATCGGAAGCGCTCACCGCAATGGCTGAACCCTGCCGAACCAGCCAAACCATGCCCCAAGCGAAAATTGACTCCAAAAAAGTTACTTGTGAGCGTTTGGTGGACTAGTGCTGGTGTCGTTCACAACAGCTTTCTTAAATCTGGCCAAACGATTACGGCAGATGTCTATTGTCAGCAACTGCAAACCATGATGGAAAAGCTAGCTGCTAAACAACCGAGGCTGGTTAATCGCTCTAGGCCACTGCTGCTTCATGATAACGCTAGACCACACACTGCACAACAGATGGCTACCAAATTAGAGGAGCTTCAATTGGAATGTCTAAGACATCCACCGTACTCTCCGGACCTTGCCCCAACAGATTACCATTTTTTTCGAAATTTGGATAACTTCTTGCAAAGGAAAAAATTCAACTCCGATGGGGCAGTCCAAACCGCCTTCAAAGATTTTATTGATTCCCGTCCGAATGGTTTTTTTAGTAAAGGGATCGATGAACTACCTGTGAGATGGCAAAAGTGCATAGATAGCAATGGTACATACTTTGATTAAATAAATATATTATAATAATACCTAATAATAGTTCCATCGAAATTCTAAATTAAATAATTCTGAATTAAACTTATGAACATGACATTTCATTTTCGCATACACTTTAATAATAATTACTTATACATATCTATGAGTAAAATTAGTATTGGAATATTTAACGTTCATCTAAGAATGGAGATAGTAACTCACGGCCAAAATATATACATCCACTTACACTTCCAGGTGGTGCTGTTTACTCTTTAACATAAACATACTACAATTTCGCCATAATTTTATTTGTTGGTTTTATTTTAATTGGCATTTTTGTGAAAAATTTAAGCAAATGAAATAGAATTTCAGCAATTAGAGATCAAAAATCATTTGGATTAACAGAAACGGTGAATTAATTCATATTTTAATGTGTGTTGACATAAAAAAATGTAAGAAGATGTTGAGTTATGAAATAAATAAAAAATTCTCACATTTTATAGAATAAAATTGAATATAAAAATAGCTTTATAGAAGAGAATTATGTGTTTC
This sequence comes from Agrypnia vestita, assembly GCA_016648135.1. NCBI lineage: Eukaryota > Metazoa > Arthropoda > Insecta > Trichoptera > Phryganeidae > Agrypnia > Agrypnia vestita. Next base: position 260,035 of record JADDOH010000027.1, read on the forward strand.
GATTTGTATATAACGAGAAAGTAAAAATAACTACTTTATGTAAAGCTGAAACTCAAATTCATAGGAACGTATATCACTAACCGATAGCGCCGATTCGTAAGAAGAAGCTTCCATGGCTGTGATCATTCTGAGATGTTTTCCTTTTGCGGTTGACTCGTTGAGGAATTCCTGTTTCCACTTCAACAACATCCTAAAGATACAAACATACAAAAATGTAAAATAAATAAAATTTAGATCACTTTGAAGTGTTATAAATTTAGACAACTTCGAAAAATCAGGGGTGAAAAATTCTGTCCATAACAGATCATTATTAAAATTTATAAATTTATAAGAACAATTCTTATTTTATTGATTTTATTTTATTGCTTTTATTTTATTAATTAATTTGCTTTATTGAAACATTACATGTATCTTCACAATAAACATATACTTTATTGCATGAATTATTGTCATATTAAAACACTATTTTCAATAAAGTGTTCTAGAGGAAAGAGCAATTCATGCAACTAAACTAAAACTATTAACTACTGTGACATGATTTTTTGTGCAAATGACATTTAAGCATGTAAACACTACCAATATATGAAACAACTACTAACTAAAACCAAAAAAGCAAATTATACAAGATCATAGAAAGCGCAAAGTTTTATGTACATAAGGAAAATATAATATAATAGCAGCTCTATGTGGGTCTATTATATTCCCATTTAATTATCAATAATGATAACATTCGAACGAGTTTTGTAAAAATAAACAATACAATTATTTTTAAAGAAATATTTAACACGATAAATAATAACATGTTGAGAAAACAGACATTTTTAAAAATAAATAAAGAATTTCGATTTTTGGTTTAGACTGAGAATTCTTGGACTCAAAACGATAAATCAAGTATGTTTTGTAGGGTTCTCTAATTAAGATTTTACAAATATAAAAAAAAAAAATTATTGATGATTGACAGATAAATAAATCTGAAAATTTCAGTTAGTTATTATTATTTCGGCAGGAGGGCAAGATTCGTAATTAATGTTGCCTAATTCATGTTTCTTATAAACATGTAGGTACCTATTTAAAATAAAAATGTTGTAAATTCGCCATTAGATGAATGTTAATGATATACCTACACATGTAAAATGAATGTGGTTCCACAGTGGAACGCATTTGCACAATAGCAGTAATTGCAAAGGTATGTAAATTGCTTAATGAAACTAAGTAATACACCTTTTTAGAAAGGAATTACTGATTTATGTTTTTTAATATACAAGACTATGTAATACATTGTTGCTTTCGACGCCTTTTGTCGTTTGATTTATCAATCTAAATTAATTGCCGATGCATCCCAATGGCAGACAATTCAAGAGAACTCAATATGGAACCTGTGCGATTTGTTCAATACAATTTTCAAGGCCAATAGCATCAGTATGGTATAATCTACCCTAAACGTAATACATAATGAGATATAAACATAGTTATTGATAACTCTACGTTGCCGTAAATTCAAACAGGGAAAATTCGAAATTCCTCGTATTTAGAAATTTTTAATACTAATGCTAAAATTAATACTAAAATGTAAATTTTATCGTAGATTTACTCCGATAATTCGAAAACCCTGGTACATAATTTGTAACTCAAAAATTTTTTAGCACCTTAAATAAATATTTTTATTTCACATTATTCAAAATTTAAAAACATATATGTATTGATTTTTTTTTCGCAAGTGAGAGCAGTAAAAATGCGAATATCGGCCATGCCAAAAAATGCCAATAGTAATAAAAATGTCATCATATTTGTATAGGCATAAAAAATATTGCGTTTTCGAAATGATATCTTAAAATATGCAAAAATACAGACGTTTTTCACAAAATGAATAAATAGCTTCTTCCATGAGTTTTACATTTTTTGGCGAATTTCGCAATCGCATCGGAATTGTTTTTTGTACCTTGAATATCGAATTAACGGGGTTCCACATAATTCAAAATGTTTTTTTAAAGTCCCTTGAGTTTTGAATTAACGAGGTCTTACTGTAATTAAATGGTGATAACTTGGCTGCCGACAAATCAAGAACATTTTTCGTTTAAAAGATTTTTATTTAACCCTGATGTTTGGACAAATAGTTAGGTGACACCAGGAATACTCATACCTACATTTGAATTAATTTTAAAATATTTGTATATATTGTAATTTAAGAGGTAATTTTGATGATGTTCTGCAGATACTCACGGTATAGTATAAATATATTATCTTTAATTTAGTATTAGTTTCTCTTGTCGACTAAAGGTTGAATATGTAATTAAAAAACATTCTATAACCGCTTTTGGGACATTCTCTAGGTGAATACATGTTTACCAATGTGTATTCCGTTAAGTACTACATATATAGAGATATTTGATGGTTGTCAAATGGTCCAAGAATTATTTTTAGTGATGCAACGAATACTACTTTCACGAATATGAATACGAATAATTCAACAAAGTAATAAATAACACACCACTGTTCTTTTTTACTAAAAGTTTAATAATTAAAATTTACCACTGGCAAATTTTTGTTCAAAAAGCACATTTGTAACTTCTCAGGCGTTAGGCAATCTCTTTTATCAGTTTGTACATGCCCAGCGGTCGAAAATAATCTTTCTGAGGCGACAGTAACGGCTTAAATGAAAAATACTTCTGGGCCAGTTTTTTCAGCTTAGGAAAATATATACCTTCACGCGATGAGATATTGGGTTGTTTTAGATATTTTAGAGCGAGTCCTCGAACAAAAAAAAAAACTCGTCTCACCTACACAAACCGATATTCTTATTCTTTATAACAAAAACAAATAAATAAAGTTATATTTAAATTTAGCTTTTTAAAAGACTTTTTATTGAAATGTTTCCAAATATCACATTTTTCACGCTTACGAGAGGTCATTTTATTAGATTTAATTTGAAATTATTTTATAAGAGTTAACACTTTTACACACAACGGAAATAAAATGGAACAAATAATACGTATTACAAAACAAAAATTAAATGAAATGAGCACCTAACCATATTAATAACCCAACGAAACTAGATGAAAGAACTCACATTATGCTGAGAACAAGTAACAATTGACAACTTGAGAACTCATCAAATCCATTTATTCAGTGTTAGGGGAATCCCCGATAAAAGAGTGCGTAGGCGTGTTCGGATACACGGTGCACAGCCAAACCGTAATTTGAGTTTTTATTTTATTTATTTATTAAAATTAACGGATATAGTCCAATAATATATATTACATAACATGAACAACATAAAATACAAGAGAATAAAAGTTATAGTAATTTAAAAGAAAAGCAAGGACAAATGAAAAGTACTAACAAGATGGAGACAAGATCTAGCAACTATCAAAGTTGCGTTCAGTTATAGTTTGTTTTTAATATTTGAGATGATATTCGGGGAATAAGAATATTCGGTAAATATCTACTATTCGGCGAATACACGTATTCGTATTCGTTGCATCACTAATTATTTTTTAAAATATATTTTATTTTCAGATGACTTTTTTATAATTTCATAATAATCATCGAAATAATATCAAAATAGCATGCACGTGCATATATACGGCGTGCAAAAAGTTTGAACTAAATACTATAATTTTATCAAATGAAGCAAATGTACAGCGAAGCAGGGCCGGACTGGTGTAGTCAGTGAGGTGACAGGTGCGATCGGGAAAATAGTAAAATTTGAAGATGTAAAATTTTTAAGTCAAAAGCTAAATACCATATATATGAAAATCAATTATTCAAAATAAATGTATATTTGACGAACGAATTGAATAATTACATTTACAATTACGTTCAAAAATGCAGTTTAAAAAAAATACTTCATTCAATGAAGAGTTTTTTGAGTAAAATTGAACAAAAGTCTGAAAGTAAAATTAAGATATCTCAAAAACAAAGTTAAAGAATTTTAAATTTGCGTTTTGCACGAATAATTTTGTTCCATTCGGTGGAGTCGCGTGACGTCATCTCCCGTACCCGGTGTACATCGCGGCCGTGCTATGCGGACGCGTGACCTCACAGGCGAGTTGAAGGTCAATTATTCGGCACTAAATTTAATATTCTTTTTCTCTGTTATATCTTGACAGTTTTTTTTTAACTGGTTTATTAGTTTTGATCTTTATATTTTAATTCCACTGAGTTAAATGTATAGTATTATCAACGTCATGAAACTTCTTCATTGCGAAATGCATTTCTTTCTGGGAAATTTTCTTGGGAATTCAGTTTCGATATGACTGTAAATATGATATGGAATAATTTAACATTCTTACGGTGTTAAAAATATCTTATGAATAATATTTTACTTAATTTTAGCGGGAGCTTTCGTATTGTGTAAAATGTAAGAATTCTAAAAATATTCAAAAAGAACGCTAAATAAATATTTTTTCTTATGAATTAAGTATCTATTTATAATTTTTTAATGTCTACCGATTTTTGGATTTGTAGCAGCAATTTAATCTTGTGATATTAATTATGTACTTTAGATGAAGCTTGTCTCGAAAGTCGCGAAGGACAGTAGGTACTGAATTGAGCGCGGGAAGAACTATTATTTATTGAATTTTGGATACATACTAAGTTTTTATTCTCGCCATTCTTGACGCAACTGATACACACCAATCTTTACCACAATCTCTGACACCAGAAATCAAAAACTTATTGTTGTACACATACACGAACTGTAGGAAAAATGACCAATGACTTTATGAAAATAGCGTTGTAGCAAATGGAGATTTTGAAATTAAATAATATTTTAAATTGAATATAAACAACAAAATTACTTAAGTAAATCAACGGTCCCAGCGTATAGGTACTGTCGAATTTTCAAAAATTCGTTTTTCGTTTTAATATCTTAAACTATCCGATTTAATATATATTTTCGGATAATATTAAAAAAAATTCCTTTATGGCTGCACATTCATTGCAGATGCATGTTTCGGCGTTTTTTTAAATGAAAATTAGGGTTTTTATTATTCATTTATATCAGAGTGTATATGCTAGATTGCAATTTTTTATGGCGATAATTTAGATAGAACCTTTGTTCTTATATAAAGTAATAAACTTAAAATTATTTACAATAATTAAGAAAATATAAGAAGTATCAATTAACAGGCCGCGGCCAAAAAATTCGTCCATAAATTAATCTTAGGCGAGATAATTTAGACTGAATATTCATATGGACGCAGAATATGTTTTCTTATGAGTTCGAAGACAGCATTTTGATGGATAAACTGTACGAACATAATTAAGAAATGTTAAATATTAACAAAGTTATAAATCTTTAAATTTGTACGTTTTTGGCGATTTTAAAACGCTTTTTATTCATATAAAAATATAATTTCAAGCAGTATATTTTATTTACTTCTGCTCTTTGAGACTTCATGCACTATTTAAAAGTTAGTTTTTTAAAATTAAAAACACGTTAATTAATATGTAAAAAATAAATATTCGAAAGTACGAAATATGTCAACAAATGATGTAGTTTTAATATCAGGTTCCGTGTGCCGCCGGGAGCGGCGGATTTTCTTCCGCGGCTGCTTATCCTTGTTCATAAAAATCACTATCAAACGTTTATTCCAAATTTGACATTAGTTAGAAGTATTATTATATTATACTGTCGAAAGCAATCGATTCATCCCACATAATAAGGTTTTTAACTAGTTTAATATGATTTTATTAGATTTGAATCCTTAAACTATTTGTACCTATTATTTACGTTACATTATACAAAAATAATTTTATCTGACAACATCGCACGCGCGCGCATAAATAAAAATCGCAACGTTGTAATACCAATATAATACATTTAATATTCTTAAACCTCACTGGCACCGGCTACATACGTACTTAATAGGCGAATTATTTATTCAAATTAATAAAATTTACTCGCGCAAATCGATATTTGGATGCAAGAAATTACTGTGTGGAAGATTGTAATTTTATTTTTAAATTCAGTTTAAAGTGTAATATGTGTGGATAAAATTTCGTTTTAAATCGTGTTGCAGGGTCCACCACCATCAGGATTGATGGACCCTGCAATGGGAACCGAAACGTCGACCAGAGAGGTTAGATATATACGGCAGAACATCTCAGAAAACTGCTCATAGAAGACTCTGAACGGCCGTGAAAACCTGAGAACATTTTTAATATACAGAATGTTTCAGACGCAATCCACAATACTTCAGAGAAATTTGAACCGGACAAATCCTTGTGTCAATGCTTTAATAATTTTATTTGATTTGTATTGAAGAGAATGCCATTGTAATATTTGATACAATTTACTTCAAAGATTGCGAAAGTTTTTACAGAAGGCAAGTTAAATATTGAAAAAAAAAAATTAACTTTGAAATCGCTTATATCTATAATTATTATTGACATTTTTCGTGTTAGAATATTTTCGACGCATATTCTTTAAATGTATTATATAATCCTCTGAAGCATTGTGTACCAGGTCTGTTTGTTTCTCTTCAAGATCATTCGTCGTAAATTGGATCGCTACAAACGATGACATTATTATCAAATATAACGTTTTTAAAATGATATTAAAAATATATTTTTAAACACGTGTCAAGAATTTTTTTTGACATCACACCTGCATGTACCAAGCCGACCCTGTCTACATTCGGAAAAGCCATTACGTTAATGTCAAAATCACACGTGAGATCTAGCAGAGGCACAGAGTAACAAGTTAACAAGCAAACCGCCGAGCGCAACTGCGGCGCCGAACCCAGCGAGGCCCCCGTAGGGGAAGCGGGAAAAGCACAAGGACAAAAAGCCATTCCTTTCCGACACTTTCAGGATGCTCCTCACCTGTTCCGGAACACATAAAGGCGCCGTGCGCAGTTGCTGTTCGCGCACTATGTCGCGCATCTTACGCGGATACACCTCCTGCCCAAATAATAAAACATGGCGGCCGATAACCAACAGTTGCATGCATGTAATCGCAAATTAAAAGTAAAGGGGACAAATGAAAACATTGAGAGTTAAAAAGGCATTCCTGTGCTTGTAAGTGGAAATTCAAGGCACTAAATGGGGAGTCGGGGTCACTGCAAATTTTACATAATTCCACTTGGAAACTCTCTTAAAACTACAAACAGGAGCGGAAATATACATTTCTCCGCTGTGAACTGTTTTAAAGTAATAACATTAATCAGTGGATGTTAAAAACAAAACAGGGTAACTAAGAACAGAAATTTTTTAAAAATTATAATAAATTATGTGCGAAAATAAATACAATATCTAACAAAGCCATTCTTGATGTACAAAAACGATAGTCATTTTTCAAACAAAGCTGACGATAGTAAGATATTGCAATGACCGATAGATCATAAAAAAGAAACTGAATTACGATGAAGCAATTTTATAGTCCGCTATATGGATACTTGATGAATTTGGCCATTTCACAACATTGCAGTTGGAAATGAAGAATTTTTGAAACCCTTCGGAAGGTAACGGGTGCGAAATTGCGCACGCGAAAGACAAGAAGTATCCATATTCGGGAGGCTGCTCCGCGATAAGACACGGAGCGCCCCTCGACGGAGAAAGTAAATTAATAAGCGTGTGCCTGCAACACTAACACACATATGTTCCTGAATTCTATAGCGAGGAGTATGTAAAGAGTACATCATTAAGGTTCTATTCAAAAGCGTCTTTTCAGACTTAGGAATATAGGTCAGACTTCACAAGTACACATACAAATGAGACATACCTGGAACTGGCTTTGTTTCTTCGATTCCTTGGCGGGTTTCTCCTTTCCAGCATCCTTGTCCTTTTCCTTATCCTTGTCCTTGTTCTTTCCGTCCTTCTTGACATCTTTTTCCTTCTCTTTTGTCTTCTTTTCCTTTTCCTTCTTTGGTTTCTTCTCTGGCGGAGGAGGTTTCGGTTTCGGAGGACTTCCGCTGCAGCACGTGCTTTCTAATTTACGAAGAAGTAAGATGATAAATGTATTGTAAAATAAAGAATTTCCCATCGACAAAACGACTAAATTCCTGGACGCTGAGTAAAGCGATTCAATGAAAAACACAAAATGAAAAAAAAACGTAATTAGAGAGGTGTGGGTTAATTAAGCGGGATTGCCATTTAAATTCGACAATCATAAATTAAAAATATTACCGCGGTTTTGTTCACTTAAAAGCAAAATACTGAAAGCTGTAATAATCTAGTATATCATGTATTAAAACTATTTCTTGATCGAACCTCCAAAAGGTCAAAATCCATAAAGGATTCTTTTAAAATTCGAGGAATATCAAATTAAATTTAAGCTCTTCTAAAATGGAGAAAGTGCCAGAAAATAAAATGTAAAGTGACATGATAAACTTATAATAATATTTCTAATTTGTTTAACGACATTCCTAACTTTTATTTGTTTCGAAATACTGGTACTTCGTGCTTATTAGATTTTTGACGATTTTATAGCAATTGAAGATGATTCGAAGACTGATCTTGAGTATTTGAAAAATGAGAGTGGAACGCGAAAGTGAATCTTCTTAGCTTCAGAAAATAAAAAAGATTATTATTACTTGGACATAGCGCAATACGCTAGCCAAACATTAATAACTACTATCCTTTTTTCAAATACCTATATATATACAACTTCACAATTACAAATGAAATTACAGGCTTAAATAAAAATTACAACTAAAATATGATCCAAACATTTTGACTGAAATCGACTAATATCAACTATCTTTCAATTGCATGTTCTTCTAATAGCTATGTTCGTTTTCGTTTCAAATTCCACGCGACGATGGCCTCGAAGATCGGTGGAAATCACCGTATCGTGACTAAACCAGTAAAAAATGTTTTAATTAATTAGTGATCCGAATACGAAAATCCACAATTCGTAATAATGGAGGTGTCTGATGTCGGTACTAACCTTGCAGCAGGAAACAGAAGACGTACAGCAAAAACAATATGCTCATGCCATAGAGGTAGGTGAAAAATCCTTCATAATAATACAGGGGCAGGTTGTGCGTGATAACGTCACTGATGACGTAAGCAATGCAGATGACTACTAAAAGCTTGGCGTAGATGAAACTCATGATGATGAAGAGGGATGTTCTGAAAACCAACAACGGAAATGTATGAAAAACTAACTGTTAAATATAAAGTGATGGTGACGGGGATCTAACATGCCAATGCTAGAATTTTAATTTACAATACTGACGAAAATCATGATGTATGAATCATTATTGGACACACCTATTGTCAAAAACAACTATCGTACAATAACATGATCCTTTCATTTATGGGGCAGAAATTTCCTTAGCAAAATGCTTGCTGCCGTAGGTATTAGGAAATTAATTGCCAACACACATCACAAAATAACTTCTCAAGTTTTTGTCTTATATCAAAGTTCAGATAATTTAATCTTGCAAAAATACACAGGCGGACAAAGAAACTCTGCGCCGTGTCTTGTGTGGTTGCTCAACTTTCAACGAAGACTAAGAAATGAAATATAAATATATATTTTTAGTATAGAATACATAAATATGTATTCCCAAAAGACAAAATATGAAGATGCGAAAATGTGTTAAGGGTAATATTTAATTTACGCCACCAAAGAGATTTAAAATACAAATAACATTGTGTTTCATATCATCAACCTGCTAGCCATAGAATAATTGCTTTGCTATTTGTAGAATCATTAATTTGTTGCTTGTTGTAATTTTACTAAACAAATCACATTAAAAAACGTTACTACTAAAGTGTAGGTAATTATTAACACGACGCCTGTAAGAGGACGTTGTCAAAAAATAACTACAAGATGACATTGTTAACAAAAAATCTGTTAACAATGATTTAGTTGGATGTAACTAGTAACTCTAATGGTTGTCTTCCTTTGGATCAGGTCATAGCGTACCGTGATCAAAAAACAATACGATGTAATATCAATAATCATCGCAAAATGTTTTTGATACGTCGCTATTTTTGGATATTGAAACAAAAATATATGTTGGTGTGGATCGAAGATGGAGGAACAGAGTCGTGTTTCTTATCAGGCGGGAAAATGTCTACGCCTAATGCTCGTTTCACCCACTGCAAAGTTTCTTTCCCGAATCTTCTTAGCTTATTCGAGTGATTCGAAACAAAAAAATAAAAAAAACTGTTGAGTAATTTTGATTCGCTAATGGGCAAAATGGGGCAACACTTAAATACCGCGCATGGGCGCATGACGGGGATTTTTACACATGTGCGTAGCAGTGCGTAAGTATCGTAGAACTTTCCGTTTACCTTTAACTATTTATCTATAGTATTAAGATTAAAATGTGTGAATTAAGAACAGATTTATGAAATTATTATGACATGTGCTGACTTAACTCAAATATATGGAATTCAAATGTGCTATTCTATCTGGGTTTTGTTTATATCAGAACACTACCTATGCTTTACATCATTCAAACTTCAAAATTTTAAAAAGCACGATGTCTCCAAAAACAGTCAGGCATTTGATGTTTCACATTTTTCGGTGGTAGAAAAAAACATTAATTGAATCCACCTTTCGATGGTCTCGCAATTTTGAAGAAAAAATTGTTTTTTAGTGCGGTGATATAATTTAGTATTAGTCGTGTTGAAGTTCAGAAGTAAGGTGGTGCCGACTGTACATAAAAGACAAATATATGAACCTTTTAGCTGGCTTGGGCTGCACGCCTTTGAGCTCCATTTCTTTGTTGGCGGAGTTGTTCTTCTCCGCCAGGGCGATGTCGCTTCCCTGCTGCCGATGGTGCTGGGACACAGGGAGTGTCGCCATGTTGTCGATGGCTTCCACATCCACCGTCGCGATCTTCACCTCCTGGACCAATTCGGGATGCTTGTCTTTACCCATTTTCACGCGGTTCCGTTCCGAATGCGAAAATTCAGGAGCAAATTTACCAATCCTCGATTCCACTGGTCATGTTTCAGAGTTCTCTAGTGTCCTTGCGCACGGTGTTATTGTCACTTTTAAAAATATTTATATATTATGGACGTTGTTTAAGTACATTTGGATTATTCGTTGTTTTAATTACATTTTTGGTATTTAAAAATTGAGCTGAAACTTCATCATAAATTCTGTATACCTATTTTTAAAAAAAATCACGAAATTTTTATATGAAGTTAATTTTATTAAAAAAGCACGAATTTATAATATGGAATATAAATATTGATAAAGATATTAAAACGATCGAATGACAACAAAGCGATTGCGAAATTCGTAACCACTCCCGAATGTGAGCTAGATGCAAGTAAACCCTAAACCGATAGATACACTTCCACTGGGCGCCGTCTCTCCGCGAGCCGGACCATTGACCACCGGCCAGGGCTCCGCGCGCACGATGACGATGCACGATGGACACAAAAGAGTCACCGGAGCAGTACCTGGACGATGATAATGACGAGTTTAGTTGGGGAAGGATCGACGCTCGAACGTCTCGACGCCGGGGAAACGACGCCTGGCGGGGGATGCCGCGCGAGGGGGAGCGGGGAGCGGGGGAGCGGCGCGCGCAAGGGAGGCTGGGGGCGGACCCGTCACGTGACTGCAGGGGCGGCCCGCAACATGTGATACGGAGGGCACTTTGGGTTTTCCTGTGTAGAGAATCTATTTGGTACATACTCGAAGTTAATACAGTGGATATACCATATATATATATATATATATAAAAACTCATGAAATTAAAGGTTTGATCTTTCTCGGGTGTCCTCTACTCCTAAGACCCTTGTATATTTCTCATCATTCTTCCCAGTCATTTCTCATACTGACCGTGTGCAGTATTAGACTGTTTTGATAGATTGTATGTCGATGTACCTATAAATATTGTTACACATTAAGAGAATACATTGGAATATTCAGAAAACTTAACAAATTCTGGTCCAACCTCTTTTTTATTTTGAATATTTTCAATTCTACGTAGGTATTATTGAGTTTAATTCGTTCATATTTCCACCCCAGTTCTTCTCAAAATACTCAAATTTTGTTATTTTGTCTGGGTGCAGATCGTGAAATAATAAATTTCACCTTCACTTCTTATGATTTTGACGATACAAATATTCATAAAATAAAGAATATATGTATATTATCCCTCTCCGAGCACGAATAAGTTTATTTTTGGAGACGTACTTACACCGAATAAAATGTGTGTATTAATTATAGTTTAAATAGTCTAGAATAAAATAAATTGTACGTTTATTACATTTTATTTTATTAAATAAATTTTAAAAATATCAATGACAACAGTGCCTTGAAAAAGAATACTTTAAAATAAGCGTCACGCTCGCGGGCCGTCACTGTTTTTCGCTAAGAATCTCTCCCAGCATCCGCGATTGGTCGATACAGCTCCCAGCCAGGGGCGGCGCGAGCACCGCTGGGCCCGAGGGGGTCCGACCCACTGACCCGGCCCCACCCCACGCCGCTGGGTGGATGAACCTCAACACCAGCACAGCGCGAACACGGTGACTTTATTCACGGGCCATCTTCATATATATTCTTTGTAGAATCACGCTCAAATTAAAGAAATCATCAACTTTTTTTCTGTCCATAACTTCCTGTAACATTCGTAATTTCTTTCAAATTCACGGTTAAAAAAAAATTACACGACTGGAAGTAGGGCGCAAACATCGGACGCGCAAATGCTAGGCGCGGCACCCTAGCGACATTGCTACCACCGCCTCTTCGTGGACCGTCAAAATATACTATACTATATACAAGGGATTAGCAAAGACGCGAACCATTCAATTTTCTGTGATTTTTCACGGGTGTATGGCTAGTTTTTAATAAAAAAAGATAAGCGGTAAACTAACTGAAAAACAATCGGCCAAAAATATTTTTCATTTAATGGATCGTCATACATTTTTGTATGTAATTAAAACAAAACATATTATTTTAATCAATTATTACTTAATTTATTTCACTCTTACAATAATAAAATCTGCAGGCACCTAACACTGCATAATACCTGTAAGGTGGTACTTAGATGCACGATTTGCAATCAGTACCTAATATTTATCAATAAACTTAAATAATATTTTTACAAAAATTTTACGATTACCGCACACCTTATAGGAACTAGGAACAATATGTATAGAAATCAAATTAAAAAAAATCGTATGTCTATGGCCCGAATACAGAGACAATACTTGATAATTTAAAGGTTAGGTAAAGTACGTTTTAAATAATTTAAGTATTGACTATATTCGGGGCTATGTAGTACTCAGTTTAAACGAACAAAATTACTTCTCTGGAACGTAGAAAATAGACACTTTTTAAAGATATATATATATATTTAAAAAAAAAAAATAGAGATGCGAACACGGAATACGTGTCACATCAATATTCTTACTATTTTCAAACTAAGCTAAACGCTTGTGCTATGAAAATAGGACTAACTTGCTGATCTGGGGTGAGGTTCGAACCAGTGACGTTTGGATCACGAGGCGAGAGTCCTAACCACAAGACCAACAAGCTATATATGTGGGGCCTATAATTTTCTGTAAATTTATGATGTAGCATCGTTGCGTAAGTCATATCTTGCGCTTTACATTGCGTTTTTTGCGAGCCATTCATAAGTAAGCAGCTTAGAATCTGATTTTAATTTTACAATTTTAATGCTAAACATAAATTATTATTAGATTTGTGGTACAAACAAAAAATATCACAAAGAAAATAACAAAATCCCCTTCCGCGAGTAAAATCACTCTGTTCGACCTGGCGCGGCGTCCATGAAAAAATCTTGCTAAATCAAGCGGTGAAATAGTGAAAATTTATCGAACTTGCAATTTAGAACACTTTCATAGAAATCGTCGTACAGGTTTAACTCTACTACTACAAAAACAGATGCGTTCTGATAATGGGTCTACTTGCTTTATTATTTTACAGATCTCAGGAAAGACGATAACATACATAAAGACTGTCAGTAAGCAGTATTTTGACTTGTTCAAAATGTGAAATTTTGCTCACAGGTCGTGGAGATTTGGGGGGGATTGCAATGTCCCTTTATATTAGGTTGCTCCAATTTAACGCCTTTGGTGATTTTACTAGGGGTGGGGTGGTGATCTTGGGGTCATTGCACTAGTGCATTGGGATGGTGTCAGTACATCTGATATCAAGGGCATGGAAATATTTTTGCGTTTACGATTGTTTTAAATAGCTTATAGATAATCGGCCATATTCTGAAATAAGCGATATTGTTATTTCTGTATCTTGACAGTTCTTGTATAACATTGTAGTGCCGCAAATTTTGAATTTTTAAGTTTGACAGGTTTGAAATTAATGAATTCAATAAATTAGAAAGCTCATTATTCATAATTGCGAATAACTTAACGATAGTTTACATTTTAGAGCTTTCTGATTGACTGAATTCATTAATTTCAAACCCGTCAAACTTAAAACGTCAAAATCGGCGGCATTAAAATGTCTGTCAATAACTGTCAAGATACAGAAATATCAATATTGCTTATTTCGGAATACGAACGAATACAACAGCAAAGGATAAATTTGCGGGAATAATCAAAATTAATAACATTTATTTATGATACCTACCTAATTATTTTTATTGATTTCTTAGCTGCTTACCCGTGGAAATAATATAAAATGAAAGGCTTCGTTGATTGTCCAGAATGCTTAGCAAATTGTTTAAATTTCGTTGTATTTCAATAATCGTAAAGATGATATAACATAATCTGAAGGTGGGCAACACTAGGGAACCTGGGTGGACATAATAATAACTGAACTAAGTATATTCAATACTATAGTAAAATAATATCGTGTATAATAATGAGTAGCTTGTTGATGTAGTGGTCATGACCAGTGTGATGCTAGTTTTTGTCCTTCCCTATTAGGGAGTGTGTCCTTTGCCAAGACATCCCCTTACTGTCCTCCTTCCCGCCCTAATTCTGTAGGTATATAGTCTTTTACCATGATCAATTGTTATTTTTTTAATGAACTTTCTATTTCTGTGTGATATGTGGAGTAGGTACAGTGAATGGACTGTGGCGGGCCTCCCCGGGTCGCGTCTCCCTTTACACGACGTGACACGGAGATGGCCTTTAGAGTAAAAAAATAGTCAACCTGGCGACGTATGAGCAGGACCGATATGGGAGCTTTCGCTCATAAAATGGTCCTGGGAAAGCGGTGGGTGTCCATTCACTGGTCATGACGATCACCTAGTGATTTGGTGTGGTCGGTGGTTCAAGCCTCATTCCAGCAAGTTAGTCATATTTTCATGGAACAGACGGTCTAGCTTGTTTTGAATACAGCAAGATTATTGATGCGAATCTCTATTAAATTTTCCCGCTAAAAATGTGTCACCTTTGACCAAAAATCATTGAAAAGGTATAATAATAATTTGGAAATAATAAAAAATATATTTTCATATGATAGCGAACATTCGTAAATTTTATAATAAGTGCCTGGACAGGATTACTGTAACACGACGGTGAAACTTGTTAAATGAAGGAGGGAAAAGGATGTAAAAATCAGAACCTCTTGAATATATCTACACGAGACTAGCTAAAAGTTAAACAATAAGAATCAGAGGATTTTTGTTGACGGTGAACAGTAGATAAATGTTACAAAGAAGCGAAATGCCTTTTGACATAGTGGTGTGAATGTATTTGTGTGTTGTCGAACATTTGTACTATAAGGGGCAGGACCAAAGCAATTGTATCGATCTGTGAGGAACTTGAATGCTCGAGGAATAGAATTGTTATCTACCGTATTTTAAATATTTATAGAGAGTAAGTGTAAAAAATAAAAATTGTGTAGATAAATTATTTCCTAACATAATTTTAGATAAGTATTTGTTTTACGTTTCAATAAAATTTATAATAGTAAAAAATCTTTTTAAAATTTAATATAATCTCTTTAAAGATTACAATAATAAAAAATGTCCGCCGTTTTGAGAAACCATTATCTTAAGAGTAGCTGTACACTATCAAATATTATATAAATGTATTATATCTCTACATTTATTGACCGGACAGATAGTAGAGGCGTGAAGTGATTACAAAAAATCGAAATGAAAGATATATCTCATAATATTCCAATCACAATTATTAAAATGCTAGTAAGATTTTAATATATAATAATATTCTGTCAGATAAATATGTAAATTCGATTTTTTTTCTAAATATATGTACATATTTGTAAAAGTCATGCTTCAATGTAGGTCCTCATTGCGCGCGCCTGGTAGTTAGTAATAGTTTTCAATATCTTGATTGGTAAAACGTTTTTTAATGTTTACATTAACAACAGGAAGCAGATAATTTGAAGCTATCATTTCTATTAAAGTTACTATACTTGGGATAGTATATTAAATTAATAACCTCTCTAAACAATCGTGGGTATATTTGAATCGGGTATTTGGGAAAGGGCGTATAGCAGAGAAGGTTTTTATATTAACAATTAAGTGTTTAAGGTACTTTTTGTATTAAAAAATTATATACAAATAGAAAAAATGAACTTAGTAATTAGAATTCCGATCAATTCACGACTATTTTGACATTTCAGTCCGAAACCAAAATAATATGATGGAATACCTCAAATTTCAAACTCGCAATGCGGATGTCTAGCCTTAATTACGCGATTATCAGTTGGGGTAGTGCAGCTTGTACCATCTTAGATTCCTTAAGACAAGCCCAGAAAATTTATTTAGTTATTCATAGAAGTCTTTCTTCTTTTCTTCCAATGAATTTTTCAAAGAATGTCACGTCCTGGATATCAATAAGATGTAGGTATTTATTCAGCACCTTAAAATACTTTTATAGACATACCTTTATATTATCATCACCAGCAGATATAGCTCCCTCATTTAACGTAGGCAAAGGAAACTGTCACTATCTTTTACCAAAACCTTTTCACAAAGATTTCATCTCTTCTAAGCACCTAGGCCCTTTCTCAACTTCATGAACTTTATTACAGTGAACATCATTACAGTAATTATTATTACTAATAGTTATTAAAGAGTTAAGGTTGTTATTACGGTCGTTATTTTTTTTATTTTTATATATTTTTTATATATATTTTATATATTTAACTGTAAATAGTTGTGGATATTTTATACGAACCGTATGTTTTCCTAGACACGATGGCTATTTACATATAAATAACTAATAGTTATTATAATAATTAATGTGATAACGATTTTTAATTTATTTACTCTCATTAATATACTATACAGTACAAGACTAATTAACTATCAGCTATCATTTCATTATCTTCTCTTATATTTTTTAAATATTTTTCCTAAACAAATATTTGGCCTTTTGTTTTTGGCAATTTTTTTTGCACGCACCCATCATTGAGTTTCCATTACTATCAATATGGATTTCTCGTTTCCATAAACAAACGTGGAGGAGACAAAATGTTCAAGTCACGGATTTACGACGTTTATTAATGTCAATAAACTTGTTTTTCATTACATTTTCTATAATTGAATTAGAAGTAGCTCATTTTTCTGTGAAGTATGCATTATAATTCATTAACAAGCAAGCAAACGCCACGAGTTAAAAGAAAGAAGCAAAAACAAAGTTTTTATTATACTCCCTTTCTCATTTACTAGTGGAAACTGGTTTGGCGCATAACCTACGCGTTGGGCTACGGTCAAGCGACGCTACGAAAAGGAGTTATAAAAGATTTCCAAAAATCCAAAATTATACTATAATCAGGTTCCGTGTTTACCAGACGCATTGAAATACTTTCATACAACTTAGTAAGTTGTATGAAAAAACCATTAAAAATTTGAAAAATCCAAAAATTTATTCATTTTTTTAACGAAATTTGATAGATCTTCTTGGTCGTCGCCACGAGTCTGCTTGCAAAGTTTCAGCTCGATTGGATCACGGGATAAGGGTTAAAAATCGATCCAAAGTTTTTTCGTCAAGCAAGCAGACGCCACGAGTTAATAATATAAAGGGAGTAAAAAAAACTACATCATTAGATTGAAAATGTTGGAATTATGTCCTTTCTGAAATAACCAATTCATTTGTAAATATCACCTATGTTACCCGCCGGGATCTAAAGAATAGGTATGCAAAATTTGAGTCAGATTGGACAAACAGTACCTACAGATTTGCATGAAAAATATATAGGGGGAAGGGGATGGGGTAAATGTCAATTATGTTATTCGTCGGGTCCTAAAAAATAAGTAGGTATGCAAAATTTAAGTGAGATCGGTTGAACGGTACAGATTTGCATGGAAAATATATCAGGGGTCGAGAGAAGGGGTAAAGGGGGACGGGGAAAGTGTCGCGCATGTTACCCACCGGATCCTAAAGAATAAGTATGCAAAATTTGGGTCAGATCGGACTAACGGTGTAGATTTGCGTGTAGACTAACGGTGTAGAGAACGGACAGACTTTGAGTTTTATAGGTATAGAAGTACGTTGATTTCGACGGGTTATAACTTGTGATAACATAAATGATTCCTGATTGCGGTTATTTTTTATGTATCGTAGAGTTTCTACCTTTGTGGTGTTGTCACCTATTATGCAAAACGAACAATAAATAGGACGAATATAATTACCCTGCCGTGAGTCGGGCCACGCAGACACACCGGCGCCATGTGGCGTCATATTATCCCGGGGAAATATGCCTTCATGGCCTTCGTCAATATTAGCACTGCCAGTAGGCTGCAACCACGCAACACCGAAGGCGATTATTCAAAACATATTTCATTATTATCGACTAGAACAAAATAACATAAAGGGAAGCTATCAATTTCGGTAAATGAAATAACATGAAATGAAAATGAATACCTACTGCGGCGCGGCACCCTGAGGCGTTTGTGTTGTGTCATAAAATAAATTGATTCAGTAAAATATTTCATCAAAATTGAATGATTAAAATATAACTTCAGCCTGATCTAAAATATACATTTTGTTGTTTTTTTCAATCGGTGGAATGACGTTTAAATATTTACGATGCTTAAAAAAATCCAGCAAGGAGATAAAATATCATAATATTTTCTCTCTGGGGAAAGTGAAAGAAAAACTTGTTGTACAAAGTCCAAGTATGATATAAATATATCAACTGAAAGCCGGAAATGGCGGAAAAATCACGTTTTCACTTTATTTTGTAGAATTGCACCCACTTTCTTAAATCGAATTGTATTATTATTCAACATAAGAAGCATGTGCATTTCATAAAAAGTACACCTAAATTGCAATGCCACCGGCTCTTCCGAAAGTAAATTTATTCACATAAATAAGCTGGACGACCTCAAAAAAATCTCTTTTTTAAAATGTAAGTCTATTAAAACTATTATTAATACATATTTTTTATTCGATGTAGGTACCTCTCCAAAAACAGACTAGCTTTTGTGCTTGTAGAGGGAGGGGAGGGGGAGGGATTTAAAAAAAAATAAAAGTTAAAATTGATTTACTAAAATTTGTAAATTATTTCCTAATAATCTTCTAATTCACTTCTAAATATTGTTTTAAAACCAGCTTTCTCTGAACAAAACCTTATTTATTTTCTAAAAAATATCTAAAATCTTTCCTTGATGAAATCTTGTTTCACAAATATCAATTCAATTTTTTATAAAATATTACTTACAATTTTTAAAATTCGTCAACATTATGTCGAGAACAAGCTTTTTCAGCAAGTGAGAACCAGGCTTTATACATCTAGAGATTAGAACGCCCGGAAATAAATATTTTTTATATCCAATCATGTGACAAAATGCTAAACGATTGAGGAATTATTTTACCCAAAATGTAGCTGGCTTAAGTTCGCATGTCATAAAAAAGTATGACGTACCCATACCACGAGATTATACAGTGTGTATCGGACATAGTCCGCAATACTACAGGTTTAAATTAATTTTATGAATATGAGTGGGAAATTTTTGTGAAAAATATCAATATTTATGAAGATAACCAACTTCAAATTTGGCATTTTTAAAATTTTTATGACTTGTTTTCTTTAAAACGTTAATGGAACTTGTATCGGATATTATAAATCAATTTGCTGCAACACAAGTCAAATAAAATATTAATTGCATAAAATTTTTGAATCATATTTCTATAAGGTTTTATCCATTTTATTCGATTTTTTTTAAAACGAGTGGATTTATAATTTTCAATATAAGTTATTAAAGGATTGTTTAATTGATATTTTTCACAAACCCTTTCGACTCATATTTATAAAATGAATAATCCGGAAGTGTTATGGAATAGGTCTGAAATATCCTGTATTTATGGACATATTGTGGTTGTTTTAACTAGAATAATATGTTGAATGACTGACAACCCATGGAAAAGTATTTGAACATAATATACGAAGTAAATTTCAACCATTCAGTCTGTTGTCATGTGTCAGAAAAAATCCGATTTGTGATTATTGTTTGCGTAAATGGGATCAAATCACATTATCATCCGTATTCTGAAAATAGCAATGTCTGGATCTTTAAGATCTTTATCCCAACACTTAATAGACGATAATAAAAATTGAAAATGTCCAGAGCGGATTTTGGAATTCTACGGCTCAAATACACTGTATTAAAAGATGATATAAGAAAGATTGTTTCTTACAAACGTATTCATTTCTTCAACCGCAGCGTCCAGATGAAATATTCGGCGTCACCGCGTATTCAAATCTTCCCATCTTGACATTTAACAGTTATGTCTGGATCTTTAAGATCTTTATCCCAACACTTAATAGACGATAATACAAATTAAAAATAAACGAGACATAGCTTTACGTCGGTGTTTGTTTCTGTAAGTTTCTACATGAAATAGATATAGAGGGAGGGAGAAATATGTAAATTGATATCTGTCAAATGTCAAGATGGGAAGATTTGAATATGCGGTAACGCCGAATATTTCATCAGGACGCTGTGGATGAAGAAATGAATACGTTTGTAAGAAACAATATTTCTTATATCATCTTTTAATGCAGTGTATTTGAGCCGTAGAATTCCATAATCCACTCTGGACATTTTTAATTTTTATTATCGTCTATTAAGTGTTGGGATAAAGATCTTAAAGATCCAGACATTGTTATCGGGCCGTATATTAGATGAAATCGAATAAATTTTACATCGTTCTTTTTTGTAACAAAATAGAAAATAAGGCCAGAGCCAGGCATCAAACATTTTCTATTCAGGGGTGATATTACACATGTGACCGGTTTTTTCACAATTTAATTCTCAAAGCACAGATCTCAGGATATTCGTGGACGGTTGACATTTCCAAGTAATTAATATTCCACCATGAGTGCATAATAAATCGCTGACATTCTCAGGCGATATTCGATCAGCACCTAATGAGAATGTTCAAGTAAACAGAGGTAAATTACTATGGAATTATTACGAGGTTAAATGCACAGATTGTCCATTATTTAGAGAAATTTTGCAAATGAGTTTATCATTAAAACAAATAAGATAAATCGTTTGGAAATATCTATCCACCCAAAAAAAAAAATATAGTCATCACCGGAACTCTGTGATCTTTATTAATTAAGCCATATTGCACCTATAGATTTTCGTCAAACGTCTACATATTATGTTGTTTTACTTTATTAGTGGGAAATCTGTTATTTC
Organism: Agrypnia vestita; assembly: GCA_016648135.1. NCBI lineage: Eukaryota > Metazoa > Arthropoda > Insecta > Trichoptera > Phryganeidae > Agrypnia > Agrypnia vestita. The sequence continues at coordinate 281,565 of JADDOH010000027.1, forward strand.
CGTTGGAAACAACTGTCCTTTTAATTGTAAAGCATCTCAAAAACCTTTGAAGGGAACTTGTTAGGTGACGCCAGTATTTTTCGCCAGTTCATTTCATTAGCACAAGTTTGTTAATATAGCCAAAGATATAAATTTTGAATGAAATTGTATTTTATTAACGAAGTCGCAATTTTACAGAATATTCGGCCGTATTCTAAAAATAGCAATATTGCTATTTCTGTATCTTTTGTTTATTTATGTTTTATCAGTTTGAAATTAATGACTTCAATCAATCAGAAAGCTCTTATACCAAAACAACAACGTGAATTCACAGATTGTGAATAACTTAACGTTTATTTTAATTTAAACTAAATTAAACTTTGTAATGCACACACGTTGAGTTAATTTAACGCGACAATAGTTTCGAGAGCAGTCCCTCTCACCATCAGGTTTAATTTATAACTAACCTACATACAGAAATTATGAAAACATTTGACTAGGGTAACGGGTCGCGGAGCGGTGGGGGTAATTTTTTGTGTAGTCTTAAGGAGAAGGTGTCAGCTCAGGCAGGGGAGACTTTTGTAAGAACGTATGTTGTTTCACAAAAATTCTCAAAATTCATAAAAAAAGATTTAAACAAACTCAAAATATTCTGAATTGTAAATACTGGTAAAAAGGAATTTAACAAAAATTGGAAATAATATTTCCTGGCGTATCCTAGTGTAATGCAAGTAATTCGGATGAATTTCATTACACAATAAAGTATATTGCTCTCAAAATTCCGTAAAATTAATTGTAGATTTTCTCATTAGCGACATCTGTGGGGATTTAGGGGAATGAAAATGGCTTTGTACAGGCCGCACGGAAAGGCGCTTACAACTCATATGTGAAAGCTTTCCACACAATTTGAACATATATACAACTTCCAAAAAATGAATAAGCATGGTATATTCTATCATGGGTGGAAATGGCGAATGTTACATTGTGTAAAGTGATCACTTAAGCCAACCATAAAGATTGGTCATAAGTCCTATGTACACCCAAATGACTTCTATACCTACTTTCCCATAATAAATACAGTGTCGTCTCTGTGATATCTATAATATACATTAATTCATAAAAAAACTCAGAATTCAAGTTCTTTTAAATTTTAATGGTTGAACGCTAATTGATAAAATGAAAAATTTATTAAAAGAAACATATTTATACTCAGGACATAAAACTAACACTACTGAAAACAGTTATTGGCGAAAAATATTATATATTGGCCCGGTTTCCAATAAAATTACTAAGAATCTCCCCGTACATATAAAACCCGCGTTTTATACCACTTAATTCAAAAACCAAAAATAATTCATTAGATAAGAGTGGGATATACGAAATTACTTGTGGAGATTGTGAGAGTAAATACATAGGCCAAACCAAAAGAAACCTAAATATGATATATAGGATCATCGCTGTTGTTTAAGGGACAACAATTTCTCAGAATTCGCCATTCTTTTGATAATCACAGAATAAAACTTCTTACACTTGGTTCCTCATAAAAATTTGTATTTGGAAACCGTTGAAATTTAAAAGAACTTGAATTCTAAGAAAAAACACATAAACAACATCACATTCTTGCAAAAGTCTCCGCTGCTCAGCATCTTCCCCTTAAAGACCACACAAAAAATTACCATCACTGTTCCGCGACCCGTTACTCTACGCAAATATTTTTATAAGAATAATGTAAAGCTGAGCTTACCACAGTTAATGGAATTAAATAAAGTGCCGCTTAGATGGTTTGGGCATTTGAGCGAATGAATGAGGAAAGAATGGTAAAAAAATATATAACACAAATGTTGGCCGCTCCGAAAAGAGAGGGCGACTGCGGAAGATGTGGCATGACCCGATTAATCAGATACTAGATGATGGTTCTGTTAGTAGCTTCAACATATGAATGTGGACGAGGCGAGAGTTGGGTGTCAGGAAAGAAGAGTGTGGCGCTCTATCCTCTCTGCCTAGCTTCACGGGAAAACGGTGTGATGGAAGGTAAGTAAGTAAGTATGATTGATTAATTTAAAGTCACTGGCTTCAAACCGGTATTTCGGTTTCGGTACCGAAACCGGTCAAATTAGTCAAAGATGTCTCTGAAAATTTAGCTAAATTTTTAAAAAATTTATCATAATATACAGGTGTCTTGAAACTAGCAGCAAAAACTTTGAGGATGTTTACTTTATTCAATTTTGAATAGAAAATATTCTTTACACTTTCGGTGAAATGTCGACAATAATGGAGATAAGCGACATTTGCATTTTTTTAAAATATTTCCGACTTATCTTGAATAAAACATTATTAGACTATCATGAAAGTAATTTATATCTAAAATTAAAAATTTATTCGAGTGTTCGATTTATTGATACGAGTCAAATAAAATTATTTAAACATTGAAGAAATTTGAAAAATTTTTTTTGAAATAATGGAAAACGAATTTTTAACATTCGATTTAAATTACGTTTTACAAAGGATAGTCAAAAATATTGAGAAAAAAATCACAAAATTTGATGACACTTATCTCCGTAACTGTCAAAATTTCACCAGAAGTGTAAATATTATTTTCCATCCAAAATTTAATGGAGAAGATGTCCCTAAAAATTTTGCCACTAACTACGAAACACCCTGTGTAACTTCAAATTAGTAATCATAATCATCCCTCTCCAAGCACAAGAGGTAGTCTCTTTTTGGAGAGGTCCAACGAATAAAACTTATTTATTAATTATAGGTTCAATAGAATAAAATAAAATGTAAAAATACTGCATGTTATATTAATAATAATAATAATAAAATAATAATCAAATTTTCATTATTGAGAAATACGCAATAATAACACTGTTTCATTGGGAATAGTGTTGTCTAGTTTTGAGATAAAACTATCCATTTTGGGCCATAAAGGTCAGAATACACGAGGCGATAGTGCTGAACACATGTTTTGATGCGATTTGGACACAAGAAACGCACATCATTGATATGGTACGAATTTAAACAAACTTTTCAGTAAAATGTAAAAAATGAAAAAACAAATCTATCCGGAACACACTGAACTGAAAAAAATGCAAATCTCTTTTGATAGTGCATTATTGTCGATAATAATTTAGTTGGTTCACATTTTAAATAATATCAACCGTCGCATTATTTTCACTCGTGTACCTAAATAAAATTTTCGCGGGCTGTATTAAATGAATGAACGGGCTGATGAAATGAATGATAGATTAAATCTTTTTTCTACCTATTCTGGTATAGCGTATAATAAGTAATAATCCCAAGTGAAGAATATATAGTATTGACATTACATTGATGTCATTTGGTGGTCATGTGTTTTCGTTTTTGAGAATACATACATACACACATTTTTCATTTGCTCTCAAGCGCTGTTTTATATCATAACAACATATTGTATAGTGGTAGACATCGTTGACCTTGGAACCCGTGCACTCTGTACTTGTGCAGTGATTTATATATTGTATAAAATGTTAATTTGTATTAAGATTTTTTAGTATTCCTAATTTTTCAACCATAATGTCGCACTAGAACTATTAATGACCTGTGTGTTGATAATGTGTATAAAACGAAGTAAATAACAGTTCAGAAACGTTAAAAAAAACTCTGAAGGAAAAACGGTTTGGTTTGGAATCGTCAAGTTTTGATTTTATTAAACGAAATTCTCAAACACGTGTTTTAAATATTTTAAAAACTAACTTGAAAACCAATAAAAACTCGCTAGCTTAAAACCATTAAGATTATCATGTCATTATTTATGTCAAAAACATTTAAGTATAAGTGCTCACTATTTTTGATATACCTAATGTTCAAACCTCGTCTAACCAAACAAAATTTGTTTCGAAATGCACCACCGAATCCTGAGCTTAAAATTCAATTACCAAACACAATGGTCTCCGTACGTAGCGGCTCTGAGGCAATATAGTCCATTTAATGATAACGGATCTCCGAATGCACTTCTGGTTTCAATGGTAGGCCCGGCACAGGAAATACCATTCAATGGATCGAATCACACAGAAGATACAACAAAAAAATATTATTTATTACTGGCCGGATGCGCGACAGACTTGAATCTATTAAGCCGGGATGAGTACAGAATCTTGCTTCTTTTACTCTCATATTGTGCTGTTTGTCAACATTGCTCACATCAGATTACGTATAAATTATATGTGTACCGTGTACTTTATACTAGGATACTGACGATACAAGCGCTCTTTGAAACGTGAAATTGGGCGGAATCCACCACACATCTTTCTAGAAAAATCAATTCCGGAATAATTGAAAGTTTTAGAAAATATTAAATAAGGAAACAGTCGAATAATATGATGTTAATCATTTTTTTCCAAGTTACTCAGAAATAGAAAGAGATTCGGCTAAATTCCATGCAGGGAAAAGACAAAGTGCATCACGCTAATTGGACACGGGTGAAACTTTGTCCTCTAGCCTCGAAGATTTGCAAGTAATATCGGTATCCATCATTGGACTAGTTAGTGATAGTCAAAATCGTTATTTTAACTGGTTGCGCAATAACCGTTATTTTAACCGGTTGCACAATAACCGATATTTAAGATTTATTGTTTGGTAACTGATTTTTCGAAATTAGACGGGCAACCATCGGTACACCGGACAACAGTTTAATCTGAATTACAAATCATCGTCATCTCGATATTTAATAACCCTCTGCAATTAGCTCTGTGTCGCCTCGCTATCTAATACCCATCTGTAATTAGCTCTATGTTGCCTCGATATCTAATAACCATCTGTAATTATCTATATGTCGCCTCGATATCTAATAACCATCTGCAATAGCTCTACGTCCAAACAAAGTGTTATTTTTCCTATTACAATAATTCCTATTACAATATTCCTATTACAATAATATAAACTAGTTTTTTTTTATACGACCTAAGACCTCTTCCAGATTCTTTTAAAAAGTTTTAACGGAGGTAATCCAGAATCTAAAGACCATTTAGATTTAAAAAATTAAGAAAATATTTTAATATTCAATTTTATATATTTATTCACTCATATCACTCAATATCATCATATTCAGACATTTCTTATATGTCAACTGTTCTGTTCTTATATTATTTGTCAACTGGTTTTAAAATCTTGTTTTGTAGTACATCGTCAAAACATTTAACCGCTTGTTGACTGCAAGCCACAATTTGTCATATTTTTAAAATATATTCCTCCTATGAAATCTTCAAGTTTAGGAAAATGGCGAAAATCGTTCGGATCTAGGACCGGAACGTATGGTGGATGACAGAAAATCTTCCTCTTCTCACACATAATACATAGTCGAAAGCACTATTTAATTTATTTAGAGTGCCATTCGTCTATGTCTTTCTTCGTTATTCTACCCCAACTATGACGATCTTGATTTTGATAAGATTATTAAGCCTAAGAAAATGACTCACCAAAACGTACCTACATTTTAAACTTTCATAACAAGTTTAATTCACCGCATTACGGTTTATAGTAAGATCTCATTTTGGTCAAACCAGCCTGATGTACAACTTGCTCCGACCGAATCGCCATATTAATGTCGTTTTTTCCGGCACAAAGGATGCCGATCTTTGGAGTGACAGCTGAATTCGGAGCCGGTTCGGTAATCACCGCGGTGAATCGATTTCCTGGTCATCTTATCGCTCTGCAGACTGCAGATGCGCCTGACAAAGACAGATGAATGCCGAAGTTCGGTGGAAAGGCTGAGATAAGATGGCCGTCTGGCCTTTGTATGGAACAGCCGGAACGCAGGAATGAATTATTTATTTGGAGTAAGAGAACAGACGACATCTGGATTTCGGTCGCGGAAATTGTGCTTTTTACTTTTCTTATACCGTAATTTTGGAAACGGATGATGGCGGGCAGTACTATGTAATGAGTAAGTAATCCAAGACACTTTAAGGGAAATTAAATGTCTAATTGAGCAGGCCTGACAAACCAAAATAAACAAATCAGTATTAAAAAAACTAACTAAATCAAAAACTGGGATCATTCTTTGGAAATGAAATGTCGTATTGAGCAAGTGTGAGCTGCATTCTTCCGTGTAAAGAACACTGCATCTCGAAATTCAAAGCAAAATTGCGAGCCTTTAAGACCTTAAGACTTTAAGAGACCCTTTAAGACGAAGGACATTCTGTTAAAAAATCTAATGCGATGGTATGGAAAGTCCACAGTCCCGAGTATTTCAAGACGCTGCAGATAAAATAATCGCCAACATGATCACTAACTAATTAAGATAAATTATAAAAGCTCGCAGAGACGAAACTGTTTTTATATGAAAAACATACATGGAAGTCTTATTATATGATTGCCCAGAGCTTACGACCTAGATGATCTGACTTAAGTGATCACTCTACGCAGTGCAACGTTCACCAAGTCCATCTTAAGAACATCCACACATAATCAAATTTTTAAAGTTCTATGTGTGTTCCAAATCTGAAGCCTTTCGTTTATTTGAAGGGACTATGCTAGAGGCAGCTGTAGTCTTTACTCACTTATAGGTAGGTACCTACATAGATTTCGTAGCTGGTAATGATACCTCTATATTTTAAAGTTTTATCTATTCTCAGAACATATGTACATTTAAAAATATTGTTATGATCGTTAACGTTCGAATATTGGACAAGCACTAGAAAAAAAGCCTTCACTTCACCAATATCTCGAGTAAGACTCCAGGGAAGTATCAGATCACTGAGAAACTGAAATGTTCATACTTGATACCTTCTGCAGCAATGTAGCACTTTATGATCTCATTTTACGAATGTGTGGGTTATATTTATTTAACGTGAGTGGCATTAAAAATGAGTTAAATATTCTCCAATCGACATAAATATTATAAAAATTGATGCAGATCAGCATGATAGGTAAAAGAGGAAGAGATAGATTTAGGAAGAAGTCCAAATCATAAAAATCTGTAATGTACAGTGCATCTAAAATGGCAGAGAAAATAAGAATGGACAAAAAATGTCTAAATTTAAAATAAGTCAATATATTTACATAAACACGAGTTGAGAATAATAGCCATTACTTATAATAATACATTACTTAAATATATGTTTTTCCACGACACTATATAAATACATATCTGTTGGTCTAGTGGTTAAGACACTTGCCTAGTAATCTAGTGCTTGCGGGTCGAGCCTCATTCCAGAGAAGTCGTTAATCGTATTTATGTTCATCGTTTTTTGAAAATAGTGAGAATATCGATGTCTCGCGTACTCCGTGTGCGCATTTCGCACCGCGACGTTATTTAGTTATATTTTAATTTAGGAAATTTTATATCGTCCGTATCGCTAGCCCCCAGATATGACTGCAGCCGTGAAGAGGGCGCCGAGCGAGGAGTCAGAAATCAAAGTCAAACTGTTGACGTAAAACATTTCCGGGATAAATCGTGTTAACGTCGATTTAACGAGCTAAACGCTAGCTGGTGCAGGGCGCAGCCCTAGAGAGACGAATGCAGAATCTAGGGCTGCGCTCAATCCGCGAGGATCAGTGATCAAGTAATGTGTAAAATGATGGATCGCTTTTAATATGACGATTTAACAAACCCAATTGGATATATGTACCTACTACTATCCTGTTTAGAAAGTACCCAAACAAAATTTTGTCGAAATTCAAAACACATATTTTTTACCTCTGTTTGTGTCACATGTTTGTGGTAACATTATTTATGTTAATGAAAATAATACATTGTATAGAATGGCGGCCCTCGTAGCCCAGTGGGCATGACACTGGCTTCTCACACCGAGGGTTCCGGGTTCGATTCCCGGTGAGGTCACAATTAATCCACGTGATTTACTCAAGTTTGGGTGTTTTGTGATGCGTTTCGCTTTTATAATTGGGCATATTGACCTGTTGAAGAGTAACAAAAAACCCACTATTTATTGAATTATCAATACGTTTCGGGGCCAATGGTCCCTTCATCAGGAATCAGGATACAATGAATACTAAAAATTTGAATTCGAAGTATAAACATTAACAAACAGAAAATAGGGGAGTTGAATTACTAATTACGAATAATTAAGAATAACTAATTAAGTTGAATAACTAATAACTTATATAATTTAAAGTGTCATAACATATCGTACCGCGAGGTTTAATAACTTGCGCGAAACTGCGATGATAATGATATATTTTTAAATTACAGTTTTCGAGTTTTTTATTAGTGAGACACTGCTGAAAATATTGGTGTAATATAATGAGTGTACGAATGTAAGTACTAAGACAGCGAATTACTCGTGTAAAACCGAAATGTAATAAATTATTCGAGACATTCCGAGACAAAAATAACGGTTGCCTGTGTTGTTTATGATTTCACAACATCCTGCCTCACTACGTGTTCCACGCTTTCGCAATGTACTATAAAACGTAAAAATATTTTTAATAACCGAAGTCGAACAGGACAAACCGGGGCAACAAGTCGCGCATAAATGTTTACATTCGGGATGGAAATATGTATTCAGAATCGATCCCAAAACAAACACAAGTCAGAAGGCGCCGCACGAAACACAGAATCAATCAACGAGAAAGCAAAATATTTCCGGGGCGAGGAGTCGCGACGGGCGGCCGCGGGTATTTAACACGCGCGCTATTTCCGACCCAATAATAAACCGGTGCATTCGGTGAACGGAAAACAGCGATTGTGTGTCCAGTCAAAAATGTCATCCAACGGGGACAACAACGGCTACTGTGCTACGCGAAACATGTTCCACTTTCAACTAACCAACCGCGGCGTGGCGCTTTTTGTCCGACTGGGCAGGGCCAATAATAAAATCTATTGTGGAAAATCGGGATCGTAAATTCGCATTGTGAAACAGGGAGGCATATGCTTGCCGTGATAGAGATCAGTATTGGTGTGTCAGGTGTGAATGACTCGTTGGAGCGTCAATCAAGGTGTTTAAGTAATATTAAAAAATAAATAGAGACGTTGGTCGAGAGATTACTTTTGTTATTTTTTGTAGAATATGGAAGACAGATTGGGCCTTGACTGGTTAATTAATACCAATGCGGTGTGAGAAAGAGGAAGCGAGTACCGTAAAACGGGGTTACTTTCCTTCAAGGGCAACTCTGACAGTTTTGGGGGCTATTTTAACAGAGCGTCAAAATACGGTTTAAACGTGTGCGGAGCGAGCTCGCGTGACAAAGGCGTGTACAACAAAGCCTCAACCAATCCAGTCTACGAATGTATGGTACGCGAGGATATAGATTAATAATTATTTTTAACTTTTCCTATTGTCGTTCGAATTTGTTAAGATTATTGCTAAAGTTCATTGTAATAATGTTGAAGTTAATTATGATTCCAAAGACAAGACTGATTACGTGCCTATAATTGTACCTATTCTAAGTATTTGATATTATTATATAAATATTTCTTGAGTGACGAATTGATTGTCAAAACTCGTTGTTTTCTATTTAATTTAATTTCCCGTATAATGCATTAAGTATTAATATTTTTTTTATCAAAATGATGTCAAAGTAACCTTTACGCTTTAGATCTTTAACTTAAGTTGCATTTCAATGCCTTGTCAAAGAAACACAACACCTTAACTTTGACACTTTAAAAAAAATATATATAAAATTGTAGGGGTCTGGTGAGGCTTCATATGGTTATAAATTTGATAGCCAAAGGACACATTGTTCAGTTGGAGCAAAAAAATAATTAATTTTGAATGTTAATAAAAGTAACCACCAAAAAACTACCGAAATACGCGCAAAGTAGCTCCGTTTTACGGTATGCGTTCCCGACCCTCCTACGGGACGAAGATGACGATTATATAATATAAGGAAATTATTTCATAATACGAATCGTATTCTAGTTAACATCATTACAATGCTAAAGTGGATCCAGAAGAGTTAGATAAGAAAAGGGATTACACAGCCCTGGGAGAGTATAATTTAGGTAGAAATTGGGTGATTTTTTTAAAAGAGGCGATTAATTATTTTTATTTCTTTTTTGGCTCATTTAATGCGCATATTAAACTATTATTACATTTTTAAAATTTTGCAAAAAAAGATAGAATGGCCTTGTTACGTCTATTTCCGTAGAACTCCTTCGCGATTGACGCAACTTTCCCCGGTGCATGTTCGTTCAAGACAGAAAATATAATGTACTTATTTAGACATAAAATGTCTAGACGGCTTTTTTAATCCGATACACCATTTGTTAAAACAATTGTTTAATTTTTTTCAAGAATTTATTTTCTTCTGATTGCTCTGAATTTTACAAAAAACGATTTTTTCCGATATGTTGCATTGCAGATATAACATTATTTTAAAAGTAATAATAGCAAATAGTTACTTTTCTTGTCTATTTTATTTTTATTTGTCTTGTTATTGTTAAACATATATTTCAAATTTGTTTCTATGTGAAATATTATGTTAAAGGCACAGGTTAACATGTTCGATTCTGATTATTCAAGCTCTTATACACATTGTAACGAAATGGTAAACAGAAGGAATTGCGCACTGTCCGAATCTTTCGTAATATGTTGATGACAAAAATAAAATCGAGCTCTCTGGCACCTTCTACCACACTCTCGTATTATCTACAACATTCGGGGGACGCCTGGAACAGCCTAAAAACGACGGTAACCTTCTCCTAAACGCTAGAAAAATCAAGAAGTTCAAAACCAACGTGATTGCGTATATATGGCGGGTCTGGGCCGCGGCGAAAGAGTTTGTTTTGACATTTATACTGGTGCGAAGGAAGCCGCGGACATCGGCCAGTGTGCTCATTCGTAGAATTTCGGAGCGACGGATATTAACCCTAGAATCCTACACTGTTTTGCCCAACTGATTTTCCTACATGGGGTGCCTGAGCACACCAGACTTTGGAGTTGTTATTTTTTTAATGAAACCATTGTTGGATGAGCTTTATTTGTAAAAAAAAATTCAGGAAATTAATTGAAAGTAACCCAGGAAAATAAAGTGATTCACTTATATTGTTAATAAATAATTTTAACTGTTTAAAAAATTAGTTATCATGTTTAAATATGTAAGAATTTTATTTATAGAAAAGATCACGTGTAATCTTTTCTATAAATAAGATTCTTTTTATTTATAGAAAATTTAAAAAAAAAGAAAGAAGATACCGAAAGTTGTTACTGTGTGTTACTTGTGTTCAAGTCGTTATTTGTGTTCAGAGTGCCAGAATCGATGGTTGATGATATCAAAACTAGTCATTTTTGATGGCTTGAGTTAACCAGTATCTGGTTACTTTTTAACTCCTTTACGGCGCATGTATATGGGTGAGATTTATCTCAGATACTCGTCTCAAAAGCGCATATAGGATAAAGTTTTTCGCTTGTATTTTGTACGTATATAGAATGACGCAACTGATGCTTATAGACCGACTTACCGTCATGCGTATAGACAGACAAATCTCTGGGACGAGAGATCAAAGTCCTATTTGTGGACACCCACCATTAAAAAGTGGCTCTTTTTGCGTGTAAGAGTAAAAAGGCGCGTACGCTGGTGAGCCATGTTTCGGAGTTGGCTTGCAAGTCGCGTGAAGGACTGGATAGAGTAGAGCGCGGAGCGAGCTGTGACTCGTTATTATTCCAATTGTACCAGAGTATAATGACGTAACTCATAGATTCGCAGTATAAAAGTGCTTGTAGATGAATGAAGTCATCTACAAGTAAGGGCTTGTAGACGACTTCATTCATCTACAATCTGTCTTGAGACATCTTCGAGTTGCACAGTACGGAGTTGCGTACGGAGCCAGCTGTCGAACAGCGTAATAAAGATCAACCAATTATGACGATTACTGCTGAATTTCAGAGACGAAACATCGAGTCTCATCCACATACTTACCATGTACCGTAATACAGATACATATGCCTGCCATAAAAGTGATTTTTTTATACCCTACCCAAATACCTTTTTTTGTAAATAGCATCATAGCGTTTACATTAAACATTTTTTACAATTACAAATTACTTTTTCATTATTATTCATTGCCAGAAATAATAACATGGATAAGCAATCTTACAATCATAGAAATGCGTGTGATACAATTAACACGAACCAAAGAAGTGTAGATGAATTTCTTTTCAAATTACGGAATTACCTCAAGATATAAATTGTGGCACATAATACGTCAAAAGCATCAGATGAACGCGGTGTTCGTAGATCTGATTGTGCAGGGTGCATTCTAATGAACTAAACAGTAGTGCTGCACTGTCGGCCCTTCGCGGAACCGACAGTACGATAAGACAGATATACTGACTTGGCATTCTTTGGTCCATGGTAAGTCCCCTGACAGCAGGCCGGGGAGCAGGGGGCGAGGGGGGAGCTGTCCCTCGTCTCGTGCGGCACCAGCGGCGTGCATTGGTGTGCGTGTGCGGGGCTCGTGTGCGAGCCGTATCCATCAGAGTTCAACTGTAACGAATAACGTTTCGTTAGGATAATAATCTTCTTTGTCGTAGAAATAGTAGCGAAGGGCATTTATGTGTGGAATAAATGAACAGTCTAATGAAAAACAAATAATTCCTATTGTAACAGGTGGTCCAAATTCAAGTATTATTTGTTATTTTAAACTATCAAAAACGCAGATTTTTTTATATATGTGAAAAGCAATAGGATATATTCTCATTGGTTTCCGTTATCGTAACAATCATGCCTGATCGCTACTACATAATATTGTACATTTCGTCAGTTTTGATGTGATGAATATTGAACAATATAAGTACTAACATTATTTAAAATCAGAATTTTTCTCACAAATCTACTAATTTATTCATCCAAAGTTTCGAAATATAATATCAAATCAATGCCAATATTTCTGCTATAATAATATACCCTCATGTTCACATTTGACAGATGTTTTGACATTTTTATGATGCGTACATAAATAAACACGCCCTGGCCCGGTTGTTTTGAAAATATAGAGGATTATCTGTCAAATGGTCGCCTCGAAATCTCTCTCAAACAGCCACTCGTCACGTTTTTGTATAGCTGAGATTGAAGTGAAGATACACCAATAAGAGCTCGGATATTTTCCCATGTGATTGGAGCATTAACATAGACCTTATCAATAATCCTAGAGAAAAACTACGGAGCTGTTGTTATATCGCACGACCTGAGCGCTCAATTTACGTTTCCAAAGCTAGTCTCTAAAATGGGACTCCAATCGAGCCCCATCCTGATGATAATAGACACGATCCAAGGTTATAGCATTAACCTTGGGACAAAAAAGATTGTCAGCGTCTATCGATACCGCAGTACGTAAATTGTTACGGTAACATTAAGTTCATTTTCGTCATTACTCCCTTTATATTAATTAACTCGTGGCGTCTGCTTGTCTTCTTGTCTGACGAAAAAACTTTGGATCCATTTTAAACCCCTTTCCAGTGATCCAATCGAGCTGAAACTTTGCAAGCAGACTCGTGGCGACGATCAAGAAGATCTATCAAATTTTCGTTAAAAAAAATTAATAAATTTTTGGATTTTTCAAATTTTGAATGCTTTTTTCATACAACTTATTAAGTTGTATGAAAATATTTCAATGCGTCTGGTAGACGCGAAACCTGATTATAGTATAATTTTGGATTTTTGGAAATTTTTTACTACTCCCTTTCGTAGCGTCGCCCGACCGAAGCCCAACGCGTTGGTTAAGCGAAAAAAAATGTTTCAACAATAAATGAGAAAGGGAGTATAATAAAAACTTGGTTTTTATGGGTTACTTTTTTTTGTAATGAATTTTCGCAAATACATAGCGGCGCTCAATCGTTTATTGGTGGCGTTTTCGTTTTTGTTTACGAGATGTCACATGCGATATTTTTAATCCTGAAAGATACAAAAATATCTTCTGTGTATAGTTTTCTGGGATATTCTGCCGTGTATACGTGACCTCTCTGGCTAACGTTTCGGATCCCATTGCAGGGTCCATCATCAGGGCTGATGTGAAACCTAAGGAAATTGATACAAAAATATATTGATATTTAAAATAACAGTTATGCTGATCACTCTTTGCATCGATACAATACTTATGTTAACAATAATCAAGTAGTTTTGCTTAAGATGTCATTTTTTTCTTTTGTGATGTCATTAAATCGCGTTTGACAAATAGTAGAATAATTCATATCATTAGGTACGAGTATGTTACTTGAGAATCGGCTATTTCTTTTAAGTTACCCAAAATTAAAGTCAGAGTCAAAAATTAGACCAACAACAAGTTCAATTTAGGGTTACGCATTTTAAATTGCTGTAGGTAAGTATAATTGTTTATATATTATATAAAATAATATCAAACTCTTATATATCATATAAAATAATAGTAAAAAATAAAGTCAAACGAAGATAATAGGTTCGATACAGGATAGAAGTTAAACACACCAGTTTCTAAATAGTTTCATTCAAATATATTTTGGAAAAATGCAAGAAAGAATATAGATAACTAACTAATCAACCTACTATCCATATTCATACGTCTTCTCATACAAGCTCGTCTATTGTCGAGACTTCTAACAGGACTGAATATCTTCTAGTATCTGGTGTATTTGGTCATTAAAAGTTTTCCGTGGATGTCCTTTATTTCTGATGCTATAAACACTGGGTCATATATTTTTTCTACCATTCTCGCTTCATACGAATGATCGTTGATATTTTTAATAATTTATTATTAATTTAACGCCCTTCAGAGGCTTTTCTACATAATACTGGTAAGATAATACAAAATTAAACAATAACACAAGCCACAGCAGATATTAGCATCACCATGCATGGGTACAACTACCATGTACTACGCAAAACATCTCCCAAACACCAACCACAACTGACACCGAGACCATGAAAGCCAGCACACAGAAACAACAGAGATGTTGGCAGTTACCACGAAGATAATTGTAAGAGCCTTTCACAAATGACTCCTTTATATATAAATTCCACTGCTTTAAGTCCTAATAAATAACGAAGTCTAGTTATCCCCTTTAAAACACATTTTAAAATATGTTTGAATTTAGTAATATTGGTGGCAAAAACGTCTGACTGCTCGTATTTGTTTGCTAATCTAGGAAGCCTCTGCAGCCTCTGAGAATTTAATAAGTAGTTGGTGGCTGCAGTTTCCAAGGCAAAACCTGCATGACTTTTAGTTTCACGGGATAGAACACGCAAGTAGATGCGTTCAAACAGTTGAGGACAGTCGATTGTTACCTACGTTTATTATTTTGTGTAAAAACATAAGATTCAAGTCTATAATTTTTCAATAAAGCAAAAAGATCTAAGAATATTGTAATCAATGTTATTTGACGGTAAGTTTAGTTTAAAATTGATAAATAAATAAAGAAATTGATGTTAGACTCTCTCTAAATTACTCGAATAAACTGCATAACGAGGACTCCAAACAACTTTATTAAATTCAAGTACTTACTAGTCTAACATGACCAAACCACTGATGCGAGCCTTTTCAAATTAGGTTTACATTTTTTCTTAATGTGTTCATTCCTTACTCTAAATATTATATATGAATTTGCCAAATATACCTACGCATAGCAAGTTACCTATCTAAAATTGTAATGTGTAAGCGCACGGCAATTTTTTTCAGATTTGAATAGGTGTGTTGAAAAAATGTCAGTTTTAATGACTTTAAATCACGTAACAGTATGGACATGAAACCAGCATCGATTGCAGTGTTTCAATATATAAATACGTACGTAGGTAATTTATTTACGCGACCTACATTTCGAGGAAACTGTGCATGCTTCATGCGTTAAAGCATACGACGAACTCAGACCAATCCATCCAGTCCAACTCAAAGCTTGGTTTATACTCTATAAATTTTCTAGTGTAAACACCCAGGCATAAATCTGTTTATGCCCAGTAAAAGTGAAGATTATTTGTCGTGGTTTTGCAAAAGTACAGAAAACGTGTATAGAAAATGCTATTTTAATTGGTAACAACGTATTTGTATTCCAGTTAAATTTTATACCAAGGCTATCTTATAACATATTCCAATACTTTTTAATCATTTGGTATTATTTTTGCACATTAAAATAAAATAAAAAAAACTTTTTAAACTGAAAATCGGAATTACGAAAAATAATGAAGATTGATTTATTATGATAAAAAAATATCTTCACGTAAAACTAACATTATCCTTAAAATATATACATACAACGTAAATATGTGTGAATTATATTGCATACACAGTGTGTTCCAGAGGCAATGGTCCAATCATTTGACACTCAATCGGTTGCTAGCGATCTCTCTTAACCGTAGGTTCCGTTTAGATTACTGTCGCTGAGACATCTCTATAATAATTGTCACAAGTGACATAAATATGACACAAGTGTTTAAAGTCCCTCTGGCGCTTTAAAAACTTGTGTCATATTCTCTCTTCGTTCATTCGCTCAACATTAACAAACCACCTAAGCGATTATAATTCTATTCAATATGCTAAGATCAGCCGGAATCTAATAACGATTCAATTAGTTTATTTCGTAAAATAATCTATATATTCCAAAATAAATTCAATGATAAGACGTTACAATAGAAATTGATTATTTATATAGTGAAATTTTCGTAAAGATTTTACCTAAAAGGTAGTCACATGTTATATTTGTTAGGTAAACATAATAAATTATTGATGAATACATCTGGCTTTCTAAACGGAAGGTTCAAAGTAAATTATATGAGAATGTAACGTATCTGCGTCAAAAAATACGTAAAGGTATTTATGTATTAAATTTTTTTTAAATACTTAAATTAAAAACGACGTAAACACACATTCCTACCACAAAATTGCAACACCTCATTTGCCCAACATCATTATATATATCTAAGGAAAAGTATTTTAACAGCCTAACGGATAACGTGAGAAAGATTACAAATGAAAAATTCTTACAAAAGGCTATCAAAGACTATTTTTTATCAAAAATTGTTTATAAAAACAAAACAATTTCAGCATACTCTTCGAAACACAAGCGCTCGTTTTACATTGAAGTTGTAATATAAATATAAAACCTTATTTATTGTATTATGTATTACCTAAATGTTTATATTAGGTCCCTACATATGAAATTGACGTTTAGTATGGGAGGAACATAAAGTCGATTTTTTTTTATTATAATATATTTATTTAATCAAAGTATGTACCATTGCTATCTATGCACTTTTGCCATCTCATAGGTAGTTCATCGATCCCTTTACTAAAAAAACCATTCGGAAGGGAATCAATAAAATCTTTGAAGGCGGTTTGGACTGCCCCATCGGAGTTGAATTTTTTCCTTTGCAAGAAGTTATCCAAATTTCGAAAAAAATGGTAATCTGTTGGGGCAAGGTCCGGAGAGTACGGTGGATGTCTTAGACATTCCAATTGAAGCTCCTCTAATTTGGTAGCCGTCTGTTGTGCAGTGTGTGGTCTAGCGTTGTCATGAAGCAGCAGTGGCCTAGAGCGATTAACCAGCCTCGGTTGTTTAGCAGCTAGCTTTTCCATCATGGTTTGCAGTTGCTGACAATAGACATCTGCAGTAATCGTCTGGCCAGATTTAAGAAAGCTGTAGTGAACGACACCAGCACTAGTCCACCAAACGCTCACAAGTAACTCGCGTTTGTTGATTTGCTTCACTCAATTCGTGAGGTACCCACCTTTCAAGATTTTTCACCTTACCAATTTGCTTCAAGTGGATTAAAACAGTTTTATCACTAACACCGCAGCCTGCAGCTAACTCGGATGTGGTTTGCGATGGATCCGCTTCCACAATAGCCTTCAATTCGTCATTATCAACTTTGGTCTCCGGCCGTCCACGGGGCTTGTTCTGCAGGTCGAAATTTCCAGAACGAAAATGTTGGAACCAAAAACGCACTGTGTTTTCTTTTGCGGCACCGTCGCCATACACATCATTAATCCTTCGAGCCGTTTCTGCAGCACTGGTGCCACGGTGGAACTCGTACTCGTAAATAACGCGATATTTCAAGTTTTTCATTTTGTAAACTGAGTCTCGCAAAGAAAAAAACAATTGAGGAAAAAACAAATGAATTATAATTTTTAAAACACAAATACATGAGTAAATAGCTGTAAAAATTTGGATTTGGAATTCCTAACCAAAGAGAAGATATTTGAGATCAAATTTGCCAGTACGGTAAAACGTCAATTTCATATGTAAGGACCTAATATTAATCCTTTAGCATAAATAAATAAATTTATTACACTCAAGGACTCGAGATAAGGTAGGCGCTGTAATCACCTTTTAATTGATTAGTACGTCGGATTGTTAATCATATAATGAAATAAATAAAACATATTATAAAAGTGAAAGATAAAATAAAGAGATAAGAAGAAACAATGGTGTTACGTTCATCAGAAAAACCGCTCAAATGACGATATTATAAATTTTTAACATTCTTCTGAAAATAATTTGCGTGAAGCTACGACCACTTTGTATATACAACGTATTAAATAAACAACACAGATTGCATGTACCTATCTCTTTTCATATTTAGTTTAAATCATTGTTTGATAAGAATTTAAATAGTCTTTAATAGGGTAAAAGTTGCAAATTTGAGACCCTGTAGCTGTGTATGCAAATATGTAATCATATTATACCCTTATGATAGAGAATAAAAATAGGGTCGCTCAGGTGGTTTGGGCATGTTGAGCGAATGAATGAGGAAAGAATGGTAAGAAAGGTATATGATGCAAGTGTTGACGGCGCCAGAAAAAGAGGGCGACCACGGAAGACGTGGCATGACCAGATTAACCAGATACTGGAAGATGGTCCTGTTAGAAGTCTGAACAACCGTCGAGCTTGCATGCGAAGATGTATGAATGTAGACGAAGCGAAAGTTGTATGTCAGGACAGAAGAGTATGGCGCTCTATCCTCTCTGCCTACCCCCTCGGGGAAACGGCGTGATGGTAAGTAAGTAAGTAAGTAAGTAAGTAAGTTAAGGCAATGTACTCGTATGCGCCACTTTGGCAACGGATCGCACTTTACTTAAACTTTACTACGAGTGTAACATCTTTTATTATAGTGTGAATTACTATATTAGTGTGTGTTATTATACAGTATCTACATCTATTTTACAGTAATTTATAGTATATAAACAGTAATCCTGTGGTTTGACACAATCACACAATTCCAAAAATTATTTAAATTATAAACGTTAATATGAGACAATTAAAAGATAGGGTGGAAACAAAAAATATATAAGAAGGAAATACTAAATATAGGATAACTCAAAGCTGACATATTCTTGTCTATGATTCCTATGAATGAAATTATCGATTGAAATACTGATAATGAAATTGTACTTCACAAATAATAGCTCAAATGACGAGTATGAAGCAGATTGGCTATTTAGTGGAGGAAAATTGACATAGGCTAAGCACAAGATTGGGTGCAGAATTCAATGTGCTCCCTACGCGACGGGTCTACGAAGACTGGAACTGACGAGGTTTTGTTCATATCTCCTATTTAAAAAACACGGTTGAGTAGAATAAAATTTCATGGGTCTCTTAGGGCCGGTTGTTTCAAGTTGGATTAAAGTAAGCGTTCTCTTAAAGCATAGATTTTTACGTTCTCCACCAATCAGACAATCCGTTTTCGTAAAAATCTATGCTTTTATCGACCGCTTACTTTGATCGAACTTGAAACAACCGGGCCTTATAGTAAGGTACCCCTATTGTGTTTTCTGAATTTTGCTTCTTTTTTATTTTTTTATTAAAATAATTAAGAAATGCTAAATATTAAAATATCACACTGCCGACATAGTTTTTTTGTATTTTTTTAAAAAACTCTTATATATATATTACCTATATATTTTTGAAAAAATCACCTTTACCCTTTGCGTAAATATTGATTATATAAGTCTCTGTTCGATGCCTAATGAACTATTGCAGGGATAATGGCAATCCCCTAGCTATGTATATCGAAGGTGTTCTAAATTTAGATTCAGGAACGCCATTTTCCAGTCGAAGTGACGTTGCGTAAATTCGTATTATATCCGTTTGGGCGCTTATCACAGAATACATTGGTCGTTCATCGGGGTAGCTTAAAAATATTATTTTTCTTACCAGTACTAACTTCGTGACAGCTCTCGCTATAAAACAAATGAATACTTTTGATTTATAGCGAGATTATTTGAGTCAACAGTTTTTACGATATTATTGGCATAATATGATGCAAAGTTCAGTATTGTTCATGCGTCGGTATGTGATATATGAACCTTCACGTACTGTTTATTGCAAGACTCGGTCGGGGGCAATGATCAACGATGAATGAAGTCCACACAGGCGTGTAGCAACTGTAGTCAAAATATCAAATTTCCATTGGTAGAAAACAGAGTTCGTATTTTCTTCGTACTTAAAACAGAACGCAAATATGTTTTGGATTGAGCGCGGATATTTGATTGATTACAACATAAAATAAATACTGATTTAGCAAGATAACCTCTCTCCTACCGCATTATTAATCTTTTGCAGATAAACACCTTTTCACGAATTCAATTCACGTAATAATCCAGACATTTTAATGTATAATTCGTGAATATTTTGAGCTTTCAGAATGTGGTTATCGTAAGTTTATCATCCGAGCATGAAACGATTTGAAGTGTAATCAGTTAATATTCGATAATTTTATTTTAGTTTAATTTAATGTAACAGAATGCTTTTTTGAGGACCACTCCAGTTATTACAGTTATGACAAACACTGCGTTACAAATAGTGCATTGAATTTTTACTACATTTAAAAAAAAATAGAAATGCGAACGCAGAACGTGTCATAACAATATTCTTACTTCAAGCATTTCAGTATTCAGTATTTTCAAATTTAGCTAAACGTACTGTGACCTGAAAATAGAATGAACTTGCTGGTGTCCTGGAATGGGGTTTGAACCACCACCACCGGTTCGCTAGACAAAAGTCATAATCACTATACTAATAAGGTATTCAAGCTTTCATTTTCTGATTTATTTAAAAAAGCATTTGGAAGCGTCGGGTAACCATCTCGGTATCCTTCACAACATGTCAAACGAGCGCTTTACTATATTAGCCTCGCACTCTGTTAGCTGCTGTGCTAAATTGTCGTATACAAATATTTAAATTTGAATTTCAATTGTTATTATTATGGACTCTTAACAACAACCTAAAATTATTTAGTTTATTTAAAAAAATAGATAACACTAGTAAAATTTGTAACAAACCAGTATTCGACAAACAATCGGTCAGAAAAAATAAAATACATATACTAAACTAACTAACTAGGGAACTAACCATTACACTCTTCTATATTGGCACGATACTTTTGCTTTGGCCACATTCATACATCACCTTGTGCACGCTCTTCGGTTGTTGAAGCTTTCAACATACTCACTCGGTAGGATATCCCACAAAACTCCATCCAAAATATCCCCGCTTATCATTTTCATTATAATTTTTTACCGATATTTCATTGAATTTATTATTATATTTTTTGAACCAGAAAACATTATTTGCGGGGGAAAGTGACATTCGCTTTTTTATGATATACTATCCCCATACACACACGCGCGTACTTTACGCGTCTAGGAACCGATCGTATCGTTTTTTGGTTTGTAACATATTATTTTGTATTCCATCTATCTTAACATTTATAATCATGGTTCCCTCACACTCTTAAAATGGTTATAAACATCCACGCTACTCTACCTTTAAGTACCGTTTCACACGATATGTTAAAGGGTTCATGCGTGACGAAGGGCAGATACGTAACTTTCGTATACTGGCGACGCGATCAATTTCCTTTCGGAGATATTGCACTTGGAATTAATTGCTGTGCTGCAGATTGGTATGTAAAGCATAATTTTGTGAAGCTGACACTCACTGAAACAATGCCGAAGCGACCCGAAGCATTTGAGACGTGGAATTACAGATGGCTTCTAAAAATAACCTGGATTACAAATGACTATGTAACATTGTATAATAAGGGTTAAAAATGACTATGTAACGCATCTCATAATTCAAGGCAAAATTGCAACCAGAAGAGGTCCTGCAAGACGAAGGACATCCTGGCTGAAAAACTTCATTTCATTTCAGCGAAATTTAAAATAAATTAAATTTTAATAAAATTATTATCAATTTCTGAGGGTTAACTATTTTTATAAATATAATTCGGGAAATCCACGTTTTTAGAGCTGCTGCTGACAAGATTATGATCGCCAATATGATCGCTAATGTCCCATTACATAAGAAGGAGAATTGGGGCTGACCTTAATTATGATCGCCAATATGATCGCTAACGTCCCATTACATAAGAAGGAGATTGGGGCTGACCTTGACAATGGTCCCGACCTGCGGGTCCTGGGTGACCTCCAGCACCTCCCTGTTGGAGTCCAGGTGCTCCAGCGGCACCATCTCCACAGGTTGTCCTAGCAGGCGCTCTTTCATCTCGTGGATGTAAGGACACCGCTGCATGATGGAGACTGGCTACCGGAACTGCAAGAAAGTATAATGCATCATTAGATTTCATCAAATAATATCGCCCGGTCATATTTAGTAAGATATACGATTTTGCTACTTCTACAACTTCGGATGACCGAATAACGCATGTAGAGCTTTGGTCTACTGGATGAGGCCTTTTCACATCTGATCTATTTCATTCTACTCCCATCTCTCCGTTTCTCCTAGCTTCTTCAGATCAGCTAGTACATTGTCCATGAGGCGCTGTCTGGGTTTGCCTAGCGGTCTTCTTTCGATTGGTTTAGCCTCATCATTTAGCTATGTAATTTAAACAAGACTATCAATATCAAAAAAAATAAAAAAATATCCGTAATATATTGCTCGAACACAAATTCAATTTTCAGTGCAGTGAATAAGACGGTATTAAAATATATGTTGAATTAGCCTAGCCATTCCATGCTTTGAAAAAAATATTTAAAGAATAAATAAAAATAAAAATGTTAAATTGATTTAAATGTAGATTATTTAATGATGTACAAAATCGACTCTGACATAAAATTACGACGCATTTATATAATTGAACAAAACATATCCATAAAATAGACGTACCTAAATTATATAATATACAAATTCGCAATCGCGAGCGCAAGAAATTAATGAATTAAATAATATACCAATAATGTGACACCGTTGAAAGTTAGAACATTGTAATACGGGAAGGCTTGTCTTATAAAGCTTCGTAATCCTTAATCCTCTCAAGGACTGTAAGTCCTTTTACTTGAATACCTGTCGAGTGAGAAACTTGACACCGACCTTTCAGGCCCTGCCCGTGAGGGACGTGATCAGAAAATACAAAATACATTGCTCCCTTGGCAGGCCATGCATGTAATTTACAACGTGGATAAGGTTTGGTTTGGGGGTGGGGAATAGGAGGTGGTTCGCGAGATTAAATTTAAAAATGTAATTTTTTCCGAAATTGTCGTTTTTTCTAAAATGTCGTGTTTCAATGTGCAGAGACTGTACTCGCCTGTTCTGTTATTATTTTAAAAGTTCCTCGTTTTATGCATGCTTGATTTATTATGGATGCTTGGTAAAATAGACACGTAGAACTCTTTTCATTTAAGAAAGTTAACCGAATTATTATGTGTAAGGGGTGCACACGAGGCACAATGTTTCGTTAACACCAACACAACGAAGCAATGTGCGTCGTACGCACGGCTTACACATACTAATTCGATTATCTTTCTTAAATGAAATTTACTATACAATTGTCTAGAGAATAATATAGCAATGCTTGAAAGGGTTGATTTGAGGTATGTTGTATTATATGGAACACAATGGTGATATTATGATTTTTGGTGTACTTTTATATAATTTTCATATTTAATATGCATATAGGAAACTTTATATTATATTTAATTTATATATAAATTTTTGGAACCGGGAATCCTTGTTTGACACTTAACTTACAATGTAAAAATATTTTATGACAATTAGGGGAATAACTTGCTACAAAACACATTTTTTATAGCTAAGAAATTTTAAACTGAACGAACTAACATGTCATATCAACGAGAAACACATCACCACACAAATGTAGAGCACGTGGGTTTCAAGGTCAACGATGCGTCCAAAATACAAAATGTTTCAGGGAAGCGCTTTTTAAATTTGCAATGCTTAGGGATACGTAAAAATTTTATCGATATTGATAATCACATGTATTTTTGATATTTTATTATTGAATTATTTTTATTAAAAAATTATTATTATAATGATTTTTAACACATTTTATACAACAAATCCTAATACCATAAAAAATACATAATTTGTATATGTAACTTGATGTGTTCGCAAATAATGTTTATAAATAAAAAAATATGCACTCGAAACTCTTTTTTTTTAAATCATGGGAAATCAGATATTCTAGATAATAAAAAATCAACCCTTAATTTGCCAATATGTTTATTGTTATATAATGATAATAAAATATTGTTAATAATTATGTTGTTGTAATAATAATATAATAATAAATATATTATTATTTATTTTTATATAGTTATAATAAACATATAATAATAAAAATATAATAAGGGGATTCCATCCCCTTGAGATGACATTCGATAATTAACAGCTCCGACCTCCCAACCCTCCCCTCACCATCCCCTTCACCGTAACACACTTTACATAGTTTATCTTTTTCAATTTTAGTACACAAACGGTCCTGAAGAAGAGAACATTGTTCTCGAAACATGTAGATTGTATAATCTAATAAAGCGGTGAAAAGAAAGTGATTTGTGTTTTATTTTAATAAAAATGTCACCATAAAGTTCAAACCGTCATTCAGAAGAAAAAATATTCTTCGAACAATTAATAATAATTGTTGTAATAATAATAATGTAAATATAATATTGTTAATAATTGAGTGTGGTAGATGAAATAAGAGATCTAGGCGTAATTGTTGACAAAAAGTTTTCTTTAGTCCCCCATATCAACTCCACAGTTGGTAGAGGATTAAGAACTTTAGGTTAAGCAAAGATTTTAAGAAAGTTGATCAAAATCTGTCAATGTCCAAATGTGATATTTTTTAGACGATAGAAGGTTTTTGATTTGATCCACGCCATCTAATTTTCCTCAAAAGAAAAAGATTTCTCTTTCAAACACTAACTAACATACCAACCTTTCATTCTATCAAAAAAAATATCGCTTGAACGTTGTAATTCTCACATATTTGTTTTAAAAAAACACACTAATATCATTTAATATACGGCTGTCGGATTTCGTTGTTTATAAACGATGATTATTACGTCGCGGTCAAATGAAACTGCGCGCGCTTCCCCGGCGTCTATTTCCTGTTACGCATTTCCATCCATTTTCACGAAATGACTGCCACAGATTGCAGGAAAGCGAGAGGAAAGATGTTACACATCAATACACATATGTATATTGACAGCCTACGCCAGGTTACATTGTGTGTTCGAGTCATACAAATATTTAAATATTATTGAAAAAAAAATACAAATGTACCAACATCGTATACTTAGAAATCATACCCAAATATAGATTTGTTTTTACCCCGAGTCTTAAGATGTAAATTAGAAATTTATTCGTTTCAAATAATTCAAAAGCACCTAGAGTATTATACGCATTTTAAAATTAATTATTAATGCATTAATATAAGAACTGTAGTTTTATATAATATTTTAACATTCGCTTATTACGTGCAAGAGGCACCAAATAATTCATACAAATTACATATTTCGGAATGTTTCACGAGTTGGTGGAGCCGGGTTCTATTTTATGGGTCACAGATCTTTTGTTGCGCCTAAACACTGTTGGGTTTATTGTGTAACGCGACGTTAGAGTAAGTGGATTCAGATGTATTTGTTCAGTTTTTTAGATGTAACTAAAAACTAAAAACATCTTTACCTAAAATACTATCACACATTTTATCACTCGTATATCGCACATTGAAAACAAAAGTGACACTTCAAATTTGTAATTTTTCTGTTTTAATTACATATGCAAAGGCTTTCACTGTTCTCATTACAAAAGACTAATTTATATTTTGATTATTCGCCAAATGATTTTATGAAACTTGCGAGTAGAATAAACGTACTGCAATTTTGGATGATATCACATTAATTATCATTAATTTCTTTTCACATTAAATACATGATATCATTATCATTGCTGTCTTGTTTTTTAATAATGATTTGGAAGCATGATTTTGGAAAGGATAGGTATAACTATATTTCTTGTAAAATCTCGAATGCAGAACATTCTTCATTAGTAATATCCTCGATTTCTGTATTGTGTATTCAAAACATTTTATACATTTTTTTGGATATGGCTGCCTTTGTTTTTATACCATTCGTGTATGGTAGTTTGTTAAAAATGTTTTGATGAACTATCCGCAGATAAATAACATTTTGTTATATTTATGGTTCCAACAGGCGTGAAATGAATCGCCTTCAACCAAATAAAAAATTAAGTTAAAATTCACTACTCTCGTCCATACCGATCGGGTTCATAATAAACACGCGTATATCTTCACAATATATTAAGGTCAAGATAAAAGATAAGATTCACCTCACATTTTCATTCTAATTCTGTCGATCATATTGTCCTGGTTGTGTTTAAAATTCAATGCTCTTTTGTATGATGAAACAAACTATGTATGTAACAAAACGACATCTGTCGTCTTACCTTAGTTTGGAATATAATTTGCATTAATTTTTTTTTTGCATTATTTAATACACTAACAAAAATATCCAACAAAACGATTCCCAACTTGTCAACGAGGCGCAACCTATTTTTTATGTGCATAAATCTTGCCAAGTGACTATGTATTTGTATCTATTTACTTGGTCACAAGAATAGTCATAGTCATTACCATGATAACTACAGATTTTATTCAGTAACCAGAATCGTCAAACTCAAACAAAACACTATATTTTAGAAACGAAAAATAAGTATTTTCACGTCCCGGTAGATAATTAAAGAAAATCTTTGTGAATTCATAGCTACATGATATTTACCAACTTACCTAAAAAAATAATTAAAGTTAATATAATGCACAATCAGAACCTACCTACGCTAAATACAATGCTGAGCAATCATTTACTAACAAATGAAATTTTAAAATGTTAATAAACATTTAATTAAATTGCATTTCTTCCATCCGTCCAAGAGCTTAAATATACTAACATGATTTTTTTTGGCTTATTATCGAAACGCTCGGCCTAAATTTACTTAAATAAATATCGACGTATCTTACGATCCTACGTAAACTGAGATATCTACAAAAGAGCAATTTTACAATTTTTTTTAAAGTTTGGCTTTACAAATTCACATAAAAAGTATGTGTATTTGTCTACTTTTACGTCCGTTTTTTCTCCGAAAAGAGTAGAAACATTTTTAAATTTTTTATTGTTGAGAAGAATATTTTATATGTATTGGTACAATAAAGGTAAAAATGCATTTAAAAATGCGGGGACCGATAATATGGATTAACTACAGAAAAATTGAGATCTGCAAATTACTGAGGTAAAAGAAAAGCGCCACTAGTCAGTACACGAAATTAACACATTTTTATAAGTGATTTTAAAGTCAGAGTTGAGTTTCAAAATTAATATAAACAAAAAAACGCTTTCAAAATCAGTTGTCAATTATCAAATTGAAATAATCATATTCAAGCACGTCGTCCTTATCTTGTACGTAAAGTGGCGCTGTTGCTTCTGTTTCCCTCATACAATGTCCTCGTACATACCCTCAAGTCATTTTTATGTCTAGAGAGCACGAAGAACCACCGAAGGAACAAAGTGTTAAAACTAGGTGTGATGTGATACTCCTTGGGCGAGCTAAGCTATTCAGCGTCAGAAATAGTTGGACTGGATGAGATAGACAAGGTCTGGCGCTTGCCGAGTTATTTAGGAGCCGAAGAGAACGGTGAGCAGGAGCGAGGAATGCGAGAGTAAACTATTATACGATGAGGCATTTATTGTTGTTTTGGCGATCCCTGCTCGGCTTCAGGCCGCGTGTGTTGAGAACCGACAACCGATCGAGCGTACTACAATATGTACTCAAGTGTATTTTTATTAGACCATCCATTAAAGTGGGCTTGTATCTAGAAGCTAGAAGTATTCTAAATATAAATACAGTGTTCTTAGTGTGCCATTTAAGCGATATATCACTCGCGAGAAGCGTCTTATTTTTCATTTTTCCTTTCTTTATGACAGTATTGACTTGTAGTGGCCTGTATGAGTCACGGCTGGTAATGCAAAAGCATTGCCAGCCGTAATCCTTTTGCATTACGGCTGGCATGGTGCAAACATGGTAATGCTTGTACCATGCCTTGGTTCTGGGTCTGTATCGGGATGGGTCGGGATCCGCTCACCATTGTGCACTCGCACAACCCCCATTGCTCTTCATAATGTCCTTTTCTAGGCTGTCACTTGCACGCGTAATGTGGCCGAAAAATACCGTGCCGTGAGCAGACAGAGCTTGGTGTGGTTGGATTTCTTGCGTACAGATTTAACATTTGTTTATTTTTAACATTGACATAACATTTTTAACATATTTAACATTGATTTAACCTTAGAATATATTTATTCAGCTGTTACCGCAGTGTATTTTGTCAAGAAAATTTCGATTAACGTTGTTATATACTCACGCATTATAGATGCAACGAAATGCGTGCGCATCATGCGACGGAATATTTTCACACCACGAACCAATTACCAATTGAAAGTTAAGATGGCAGTTTTCCGAATGATATGTAAACAATGGCATTTCTTATAAGTGACGACTTCAAGTCGTTTGAAAATAATATAATGAAAATTGCATACGCTCCGGGCGCTGTTTTTCTTTCCTATTTTCTATGATCTGATGTATTTTTCATTATTTTATTGGGATCAATTAGATTCATAATGCGTTATTATGGTAATTGAATTATGTGCTTACTGTTCTCTATTTTACACAGGCAAAATGCAATTCAGTACGTGGGTACTATATTTAATGTGTATTTTACATTTTTTATCAGTTGATGAAGAACTGTCATTGATGGAGATTCTAACGAGTTTTTAACGCGTGAACATAAGTACACGCACTAATTATTTTTGAAATCAAAAGAAGGAAAAATTTTTAATTTTAATTTTTTTTGACTAAACGCAATGTTTTCGCTGTAAATATTAAATAAATCTAAACATATATTTTTCATTTCTTAAAATTTCACATAACTTCAAAAATTTTTTTTTTCAATTAGGTACTTAATATGAACCAGAAATACAAACTGTGAAATGGGTAAATGTAACAGAACATAAATTTGGGCGCGCATCATGAAAATTTGTAAATTTGAATTTATAATTGACTTCTTAAATTGTTTATCCTCATATTTTATTGTAATGTATCGGGATGAACGTCAATGGATGAACAGAATGAATGAGAGAGACAGACAGTATGAGGGAGTGAATGGGTATAAATAGGGATGCGCCATATTGTCGCGCTCTCTTAAAATTAAACTACCACGTTAGTAACGACTTGTAAGCCATCTATAAACCGTATTAATAATGTCGCGTGGAACTCCATTGTTACAAGTCAATAAATTATATTCAAGAGGATCCTCGAGTTTATCTGGATCCTTGATTTCCTACACGGTTCTCCTCCTAAGTTTAAATGAAGATCACATTTTTAATTAGAATTTTGCTTAATTTCGTGTTATGGACATGGAATAATTTTTAGTTAAAACTAAAAAACGCGAATCGGATTAAAAGTAGACAAAAATCAGTAGCATTTGAAAAACGATTCCATTTGCACGATATTGCACAAGATGTGAGGGTTCGGTGGCCTTTGCCATATAATTATAGGCCCGGGGCATTGATCCTGAAACACAATAGGAGTGGCATTGTTCGGCTCTGCTTGAGCTCTATATCGCCTCGATTCGGGTCTCGTCGTTGCGGTTTCTTCAATTACGGACTCGTAGCGATTCCATTAAAACTTATTCAATTACATTCCCACTCATCGAGAAGTAACACCAATTAGCACTTAACTAGAGCACAGGTTGGTGTTGCTAAAATATGTTCATCTAATTGATTAAAGCCTTATTTAAAAATGCTTGCGTTGTATCACGCGACAGCGACGAATTGACCTATTGAAATGGGTCTACTCGCCTTTTTCTTATATTATAATTACTGATTTAGATATAAGTACGTGGAATAGGTGTATATCATTTCGGTGCACTTACGACCAAGCTGTGCGCTTGTGCTTTGAAGAATAGTACTATATTTAATGATCTCTAAACCGAGAAACTATAAAAAGGTCGATAATGAACTTGATAAATAGTGAGACGTTCAAGTATAAAGTAAAAATATTTCACATACAATAAAAAGATTACACACAAAATACACTTTTTAGGTAAAGACATTTAATAATTTTTCGAAATTTTCCTGTGTAACGTTGTGAAAGGCCATTTTAAAAAATATATTAAAAATGATAACTTTGTTTACTTTCACTATTTATAAATAACGATTAGAATGTTTTGGATGCTAACGAATCATCTTTAGTAATGTTACTAATACTAAATTAATGACTAAAGGACGGCGTGTGGGTATGTGAAAGTGGTTATTAAGCGCAAATAGCGGTCTTTAAAATAAATTGTAAAGATTGAAATCCGTCATACATTGGACAGACTGAAAGAAAAATAGAGACAAGGATCGAAGAACACTTGAGGAGAACATATTTTTTTACAATCAATTCGAGGGAGACCAAATGGGAGACCACGCGAGAACTGGAGGTCATCGTTTGACAGTGAAACGTAGATTTAATAAACATATGTAAAAAAGGAAAGGAACTAGATATTTTAGAAAACTTAGCGATTAATAGTTACAAAAATGTAATCAATATTCAAACTCCATCTATTACGTCCCCTCTTCTGCGCCTAATGACCACGCCTCCATACCCACCGGACTCAATCTCCACTGTCCTTTAGTCTAGCATTAGTAACATTACTGAAGATGATGCGCTAGCATCCAAAACGTTCTAATAGTTATATATAAATAGTGAAAATAAACAAAGTTAACATTTTTAATAGAAATTTAACATTCAAAACAAAATTAAGAGCAGTATCGCAAACCAATAAATAAAATTAGGAATTGTGCTGTGAATCAGCGAGTTCAATTCAGCGAGATACAATATCACCGCGTATGTGCGGTGTGCGTGGGTTCCATGTTCCAAGATTAAGGCGGTTTCTCGTGCGACATAATATATCGGTTCTCAGCGCGTCCGAATATTGCTATATAGGTTTGTTTATGATGAGCATATTATTCAAGTTATATCGAGAAATTCTCAAATCGAAGAAAAATGTCGGGTCCTCGCTACGTCTAAGCTAGTGAATCCAATCCCGAAGCAAAATTGTAATGTGGGATTAGAATACACTCGTTTACTTATTAATTATGAATATAATAAAAATAATGTGAATAAGAATGCAAAATCGAAAAATAACAATTTTAATGTGAAACTAATTTATCATGAATTGCATTGC
The DNA here is from genome assembly GCA_016648135.1 of Agrypnia vestita. Classification (NCBI taxonomy): domain Eukaryota; kingdom Metazoa; phylum Arthropoda; class Insecta; order Trichoptera; family Phryganeidae; genus Agrypnia; species Agrypnia vestita. The sequence goes on from JADDOH010000027.1 coordinate 312,999, forward strand.
ATAGCAATTGCAAGGCATCGATTGTTTCGTTATGTAGACTTTATCTAATGTTGGTATCCCGAAATAAACCGTAAATATTTATCTCGAATCTTTCGGGATTACACGTAGTAATCCCGGAAATCATAAATACTGTAAACTGGTCCAGGATTGGATATCCTATTCCCATGCGGGCCACAGCTGAATACGGTCGGTATGTAAGGGTAAAAAATGGCAAAATTTTAAAAAATCAGGCCAACCATGAAGCTCAAACAAGCAAACGCACCATTACGTGCCTGTTTTGTTACCAAAAGGTGTAACGTTTTTTACTATATTAATATTTACTACATTTATGAACTTAACTTTAGATAAACGTCATATTCGCGCATTTTAAATCGATCGACGAATTTGCTTTATTCAAATCATTTTCGTAGATTTAATTATTATTAATGATACACACTTTTCTAATGACTAATGTGAAACAACTCATGTTTGACTTTTAATAAGTTATAAAGTGGCCACTACATACAATACATAAGTCGTGTCAGGGATAACACTACAGATGTTTTTCATTCTTCAACTTCTCCAAGAAAAATGCTTCACTGTCTACATTTTAAGCCATATTTATTTTCCTTTTACGGTTATATCAGTTCACTTAAGTGTATATCGTAATATTTTCTTACCTACGCGTGCCTGCACTGCGTGACACAGTTCCACGTATCCTGTTGCTTGATTACATGACTTCTATAATGTATTTTAATTTTTGTGCCTACATTAGTATGCACAAGCTAACCAGATGTACGCTTCTTCCACGATATCCGCTATTTGATAGTATGCATTTTTATGCCCTTTAATTTTTTTAAATATAAGTAGGTATGATAACAAAATATTATTTGATCATTCCATAAAATCGAATATTATTGATGTATTTGATAAAAATATGTGGATGAATAAAAATAAGTCTTGAATACAGACTCAATACTTAAACGATTTAAAGGTTAAGGTATGCTCTAAAAGCGTAATTCGTACTGAAAATTACGCTTTAAAGGCGTACTATTTAACCTTTAAAACAATAAAGTAAGAACAAAGTGAAGCGTGATATTATTGGTGAAGGAGCCCGATTTAATATATTGTTACGCCACTGGTAAACACAATACAACTGATTTAGTAGCAACTAGCTGTTGTAACCCGTCAAAAATGGCGGTACTGTCACATGTCGGTTTTTAAAGTAAGTGTTTATTTATTTATTAAAAAATATAAAATAAAAAATAAAATAAAAAAAATTAGAAGAGAAAAAAATAAGAAATTTTTTTATAAAAGAAGTTACGGACGTTACAGGAAGTTGCGACATAGACAGCGAAATTTTTTTTTTTTTGATTAATAAACGAACGTGTTTTATATAAATAAACAAACGGTTCCATATTCCCGGTCACAGTGGAATACTGGAATGTATAGTATTTCGCGATTCAAAATATCACTCGTTTTATAACGGGGAAAGCTTTCAAGGCGTATCGTAAATCTGTCACGGCTCGAGTCGTATAATCCATTTTCCATTTTACGTTCTGCAAAAAGGTGGTAATTTTTTCTACCTTCTTCCCAGAAGGTGGTAAATATTTTCTCGCCGTATTTATAATACTAAGAAAGTTGTAGTACGTCGAAACGTGAGCGTGAAATGTTGATAATCCATTCGCGTTTTGGTACAAAAATATTGTACAATCGGTGCGCTGGCCGCTGCTAGCTATTGTGCTACACTTTTCAGTAACGAGATGTGGTTTGCGACCTAGTTTTAATAATGGAGCAGGAAATGTAAGCTATAGATTCCCATTGGAATTTTAAATGATTAAAACGTTTGTAAAATAAAAGCGAAAGCTAATTACGATATTATCAAAAAGTTAACAGTAGGCACCAAACCAAGAGGCTCAATTACTATAAAAACGACAAAACTTTTTAATTTGAAATTCAGGATTAACACAGCGTGCTGCTCTATCAGAAACGTAATCCAGAAACAAGGGATAATTTGTTTTATGATAAAAAATTTACCTTTAGTAAAACGGTTACATTTTCATCACTTCAAGGGAAATTATTGCATCAATTCGATATAATGTATCAGTTTCGTTTCAAAATATATTATTTTTATTATATTCATCATTAATATAATATAAGGACAATCATGAATGATAATTTTAAATCAAAATATATTTTATGCAACTGTTTTATGGGAAAAGCAAGGTTAATTTTAACAGGTCATAATTTATTGCTCATCAAACTTCATTTCTTATCACTATTTAATATACACAAACATTCATTTAATTCTCTTATATAGGTACATACCTAAATATAATTTTAACTGTGCTATTTTATATACATTTTGTTATTATCCATGCATATGATTTATATATATATTACTCTACTTTCACTATTGCTATTGTATTTTACAGTATATTCTGTTCTTATTATCCACATTTTATATTTATATACTCAATTAATTAATTAATTAATTTTATAGTTATATAGTATTTTGTCGTATATCTTTATTATTTTTTGTTCTAACTATATTGTTCAGCTGCTCATCTCGGCACAGGTTCTCCCTAGTGAGATGAGCGGCTCCATCTCCTGTCATGTAACAAGATGAAGATAAATAAATAAATAAAAAATAAATAAATAAAATAAATAAATTTTAATTAAAATAATAATTAAATTGATATCAATCCATTAGTGAATCATGCGTTGTCGAATACCATTTCACTAGGAATCTACATGTAAAGTACACAAGTATTTTATCTATTAAAATTACTCCTCGGTACCGATGCATAAATTCTAAGCATTGATGTACGTATATATTTTTATAAATACACAATACACCAAACTGATCAATAATTTATTCTCCTGCGTAGATTTACTCCGGAAGTTCTGGCAATTCTTCGATTCCAAGTCAAAAGAAATCCAAGGGAGGCGGACGAGTCGAAAAGTTAATTTCCAAGAGCAGCGTCGTTATGGAAAACATCTCAATTTCGAAAAGCAGCAGTTAAAAGGAGATTTCTCGGGGACGTTGGATAGAGGAAATAGTGGAAACAGTGGAAAAGGAGAATGTCTGACGTAGCAAGGTTTGAAGAACTGGGCAGAAGTGGAATAATCTCCCAACCGAGCTCTCGAATAGCGGCTTTTGTAATGTTAGCAGTATGCGCACGGGCGTTATCATGCTAAAAAAATTATATAATAGAAAATTATATTTCTTGAATTAAAAATTATAGGAAATAAGAAAGAGAGGGCGACCGCGGAAGACGTGGCACGACCAGATCAACCAGATACTGGAAGATGGTCCCGTTAGAAGCCTCAACAACCGGCGAGCTTGCATGCGAAGATGTATGAATGTGGATGAGGCGAGACTTTTATGTCAGGACAGAAGAGTGTGGCACTCTATCCTCTCTGCCTACCCCCACGGGGAAACGGCGTGATGGTAAGTAAGTAAGTAAGCTTCAGAAGTAATGGTGACATTTCTCGGAAGGCGATTCACAGTGGTATTCGATCCATGCCCTAATTTTAAACAAAGGGACAGTTCAGAAATATTCGTTTTGTACTTAATACTTTTCACTAGCTAATTCAAGACGTATCCACCAAAAAAACCCTATTACGACATTTCATTCCACGGCAGTGTTGCCTTGGAAAATAAAAACGCTGCGAACTTTTGCATGAACTGAATACTACATTTTTAATATTTTATAAAGTAGACAACATCTTTTATACTTTTAAGCTATTGTAGAGCGTGTCTCTACAAATACTTGAAGCATAGTTTTGCTCGTTCCGTTAACAAAAGCTTAGCGCATAGTTTTTTTCTGTCTACAATGTTCGCGACATTGTTGCCGTTGGCAGCCGGCTCAATGATCAATGCCTGATACTATTTTTGATGTTTGAGGCATGTGTCTTAGAGATAAAATAACTCTCTTTGATTTCGTTGATTCGTTTAGTGGTGATGTCAGATGGACGATAAATTCAGAAAATGAGAATTTAGATCTGTTATTGAAATTTGCTAATTTTTCAATGATAAAATCACACTAATGACAAAATCTAAAATTGTTTATAATAATCTGAAACAGTCAATAAGTGTCCAAATTTTGACGCATTACAAGGCGGGAAATTACACAATGTTAATGACAATATTATATATATATATATATATATACAGTACAAACACAATATACACTACATACATAGGAATAAGATTTTGGAAAATATATTAAATTTATTTCTAAAACCCACAAAAAATTAAGGGGGGACTTTTAATACAATTGACATTTTTGACCAAAGTAGGTTTTTATTTTTTAAAAATTTATATTATAGGGTTTTTATTATTAATTTATATTAATATACACTATATAAGAGTTTATTTAAAAATCATAATCTACACAGACAGTGTCTTTACTGTGAAGTTAAATTAATAAACTGAATAATATTTGTCATACTTATATATAATATTTGGCATTATTAAAAAGACCATGAATCTTAGTGATCAGTGTACCAGAAAAGTGTAGTATTGTGGAAAATAGTTTTTTTTATGATCTTAAATTGTTAGAAAGGGAAAGACAATAAATTAAATTCGTATTAAACAACATTTAAAAATGAATGAGTTATAAACCATTCAATTTGCAAGATATTTCATTTTATGATAATTTTTAAATGCTTCCTATTCGTATAGGCTGGCAATTTTAATAAATAGGCCGTATTCTGAATTAAGCAATACTGCTATCTATGTATCTTGACAGGTACGTCTAACATTGCCAATTTCGATGTTTCAAGTTTGATATGTTTGAAATTAATGAATTCAATCAATCAGAAAGCTCTAAAACTTAAATAAACTTTAAGTTATTCACAATTACGAATAATGAGTTTTCTAATTGATTGAATTCATTAATTTCAAACCTGTCAAACATAACACCACCATCATAAAATTGAGATAATAAAATAAACGGATAGCGACAAATAACACCATGAAATAATTTTATTAGTATTTAAAAAATATGAAATAAATACTGGGTTATTATTAATATTATTTTGTATTTACCCAGTTACTTAGTAATAGTAACAAAACATTAATAAATTAATAAATTAAGTATTTTTGTTAAAAAAATAAGCATTCAAATTGAAAAGGAAAAGTAAAAAACCTTTAGAACATTGTTTGAAAAAATATTGTTCTGATGTTCATCGATTGCTACGGTAGAGGTCTCAATTAACGAAGGGAAAAACCAAAAGAAGATTCAGAATGAAGACTAGAGCACGCACACTTTCACCAGCAGCAGCAGGTACTGAAGCATTACGCCCTTCATCTACTTCAACAAAATACATGAAGTGAGATAATTGTAGATACTACTACTACAAAATTGTACATGTAGCTAAATATTATCGTCGACTTCAATGAACTACAAGAAGTAGTACTACTTCAAACTTTTATTCATTCAGCCATCACAGATGGCCGTTTTATGACGACGAGGAGGAGACGATTTCAAAGAATCATTTTATCAACATCAACTTCGCAAAAATATGAAGTGTGTAGTTTGTAATGTGCAGTTCACTTACAAACGTGTGAAGTGTACACTTCAGTATAATTTAGTACTATGTTGTAGTACTTAGGCCCGGTTGTTTCAAGTTGGATTATAATAAAGTTCGTTTAAAGTATAGATTTTTACGGAAACGGATCGTTTGATCGGTGGAGAACGCAAAAATCTGTGCTTTTAACCAACTCTTTACTTTAATCCAACTTGAAACAACCGGCCCTTACTAGTCTCAATGTTTAGTGGAGTCACTCCCAGTACGAGTACTTTTACGAGTATTGCGGCAAGAACTCAATGGCTTTCTATTCTCTTTCGGCAACACTTATTATCTCCCCGTGCATGATTACCGCGACCAATCTGTTCATTTATCGTTATGTTATCGTATATGTTATTTATCGTGGGAGCTTTCATCGCTCCTTACAATCGGCGCGGCGCAGTCCGCGAAATCCGAGCAGGCTCGAGCATTGCACACTAAAATTATGTTTACTTTATCAAGTCAGACCCAAATAATATATCGCACATAGAGTAGATAACATGATCAACATTTAAGACAGTGCGCACTCATATGATATTTTTTGGAATTGAAAAACAATTTCGTTATCACACACGATTGTAATCATAATCGCATATCAACAATGCCGCAAACATCTTATATTTGTTGCGTGTAATATTACTTTATATGTTACAAGATACATTCATCAAATGATTAATAATATTGATAAATGATTGTTTTACAGCAATAAAATATGTATATGAGAACTTATCTTCAGAAGAGCATAGATGTTTGTAAAAATATAATTGCAATTTGACGATGATAGTTTCACAAAAATTGTAGGAAGTATGTTAGGTATAGTTATTAGATATACACTTTTTACTGTATAATTATATATGTACAGTATATATTATGGTACGAATATGATTTTCGAAACTAATATATGAATGCTTTGTTTAAATTATTTAGTAAAAAAAGTCTCATAATAGTGAGTAAGTTGATTTATATGTAAATTAATTGCCCACTAAATGATTAATTTAATGCTTACATTTAGGGGTCAAATTAGATGACTTAACTGAGTTAACAGTTATATTTTAAGGCTACATAAATTGGATAACGAAAACAATGAAATTAGCCATTTTTTTTTTATTTTTTTTTTAAAATAGAGATGCGAACACGGAATACGTGTCACATCAATATTCTTATTATTTTCAAACTAAGCTAAACGCTTGTGCTATGAAAATAGGACTAACTTGCTAGTCTGGAGTGAGGTTCGAAACCGCGAAATTTTTCATCCAACGTATTTTTGAATTTGATGTTTGGCTAGTATTGTGGGCTAGCTCTGTTACACCCTGTATAATAATAATAATAATAATAATAATCACAGTACATCTGATCGCTACATGAATGACAATCTGAAATCAAATCTCAAAAGCTTTGCAGAACTGTAAAATTACACAATTTTTTGCAATGAGTCCGTAGCAATATTAAACAAAATTGACTAATAATATACATACAAAGAAGTTAATTTTTAAACAAGGGTAAAGTAAAATATGCATAATCATCATAATCATAATCAACGCCATTTCTCGCGCACCACACAGGTAAATGATCAAAAATCAAAATCTCTTATTTGGCATATATCTACACAACATAATAAACTAAACTTCTTAAATAATTATTGTTCACGTTTGTCCAATTGCGGCAAAACTCACTTAAATTCAACAGCACCGCGGGGAGTCGAGTCTTTAAATCTCTATCCGACCATATTAAAGTCGAGTCTTTAAATGTCTATTAACGCCTTTTTTCGTCTTATTTTATAAATGGATACTATGTTTTTTTACTATTTTTTTTGCTTTCCCTCATTTTATTTCACCGTTTAATTAAAAATATTTGTAAGGATTATAAATTTAAACACAATTGACTAATGTGGTACCAATCGATTATCGGGATCATCGATTCCAAATTTAAATGTAATGACTATCGAATGCTAATTCTTAATCCTAAATCGAATTTAAAACAGTATGATGCGGTCTTATTGAACATCATCTCTAGAAGTCAGCACCATATTAGTGTACGCGCTATCCTCTAAACGGAATTCAGAGACTTTGTCGGACTGTGCGAACGTGACACGAGCGTTTAAAACTAAGTAATTTGGATACGAATAGAAGTCTGAGACACTCTGTTTACACGAGTTGTAAGCATTTCAAATACGTAATACCCACGATATAATCAATTTTATCATTAACTTTGTTTATATAATATTAGGTCCTTACATATGAAATTGGCGTTTTGCCGTACTGGCAAATTTGATCTCAAATATCTTCTCTTTGGTTAGGAATTCCAAATCCAAATTTATACAGCTATTTACTCATGTATTTGTGTTTTGAAAATTATAATTCATTTGTTTTTTCCTCAATTGTTTTTTTCTTTGCGTCACTCAGTTTACAAAATGAAAAACTTGAAATATCGCGTTATTTACGAGTACGAGTTCCACCGTGGCACCAGTGCTGCAGAAACGGCTCGAAGGATTAATGATGTGTATGGCGACGGTGCCGCAAAAGAAAACACAGTGCGTTTTTGGTTCCAACGTTTTCGTTCTGGAAATTTTGACCTGCAGAACAAGCCCCGTGGACGGCCGGAGACCAAAGTTGATAATGAAAAATTGAAGGCTATTGTGGAAGCGGATCCATCGCAAACCACATCCGAGTTAGCTGCAGGCTGCGGTGTTAGTGATAAAACTGTTTTAATCCACTTGAAGCAAATTGGTAAGGTGAAAAAGCTTGAAAGGTGGGTACCTCACCATGCCCCAAGCGAAAATTTACTCCAAAAAAGTTACTTGTGAGCGTTTGGTGGACTAGTGCTGGTGTCGTTCACTACAGCTTTCTTAAATCTGGCCAGACGATTACGGCAGATGTCTATTGTCAGCAACTGCAAACCATGATGGAAAAGCTAGCTGCTAAACAACCGAGGCTGGTTAATCGCTCTAGGCCACTGCTCCTTCATGATAACGTTAGACCACACACTGCACAACAGACGGCTACCAAATTAGAGGAGCTTCAATTGGAATGTCTAAGACATCCACCGTACTCTCCGGACCTTGCCCCAACAGATTACCATTTTTTTCGAAATTTGGATAACTTCTTGCAAAGGAAAAAATTCAACTCCGATGGGGCAGTCCAAACCGCCTTCAAAGATTTTATTGATTCCCGTCCGAATGGTTTTTTTAGTAAAGGGATCGATGAACTACCTATGAGATGGCAAAAGTGCATAGATAGCAATGGTACATACTTTGATTAAATAAATATATTATAATAAAAAAAAATCGGCTTTATGTTCCTCCCATACTAAACGCCAATTTCATATGTAAGGACCTAATATACTGAGTTCAATTATTTATACGATCGATTCACTTTTAAAAATAAATTAAAATAATTGTGTAGGTATACATTATTTAAAAGTATGTTTAACACCAAAACAACGAAGCAATGTGCCTCCTATGCACGGCTTAACATATATACTAATTCGATTGTCTTTCTGAAACTACTCTACTTATTTGTCTGTAGACAAAAAAAAACATTGGGTGATAAATATAAACATTGAATGTATGATAAATATAAAAACTTTGCATGATTATGGAAAAATTAATTATCAGAAAGAATTTCTAGGATAGAATTGGTTAAATTTAGTATGTTATTTGAGATAATATTTTAATGTTTTACTTATATCTAACGATTCCAATTTAATTAATCCTATTTATAAATATAGTGGATCATAAATGTGATTAATTGCACAATAAAATATGAAAAACCTTTTCTTTAATATTTTTTATATAAATCTGGAAGCCCAGATTTGTCATGAAACAATAAAATACCATTACACCAATTTTGAAAAGTAAATTTTAATATGGAAAATATTATATTGTAGACTGTCGGTGTATTAACAATATTATTATCGAAAAATATATTAATTTCGGCTACATTAAAATCCCGATTTTTTATAAATAGTATTAAGAGAATGAAATAATTCCTATTAATAGAAATACGTATGAAAATGATGTCAGTATCGTGCATTTTCGACCAAACTTCTATATTCATATATAAATAAATATTTATATACTTATGTTTTGTTTGTGTGCACTGTGTTATAATATGTGTTTGTGTGTATGTAAAATAAAAACAGACATCAAATCTTAACGAAAGCCGACGAGAGAAGTCGTTAACGTAACGTTTATGCGAGTGGTTCGAAAATTGTGTGATCGATTTCCTTATGTCAAGCTTTTAAAAGTTACCTTAAAAATTCGCCCCATATTAACCATCCTTACCTCGCTCATACGTTCTACATGACCAAACCATCTCAGCACTCCTTTCTTTAATCTGTCTACCACACCGCAGTTAGCATTACATTCACTTCTAATTTGTTCATTCTTCACTCTATCGATCAAATATTTTCCACACAAACGCCTTAGTGACCGCATTTCCACCGCATTCAGTCCACTTTTCACTTCCGTACATCAGAGTTGGCACTAGAACGCTAATGCAATATCAATGTTTGTATTTTTTTTCATTTTTTCTGGATTATTTTTAGCAAAAAGTTGAACTATCATTACAGTAACTTATATCGATCATGAAAAAATAACACAACTCAAATAAAATGATAAAAACCTTGTAAAAAAATCTATTTTCAATTTTTCCGCAAGGTTTCTATCATTTTATTCGACTTGCATTTAAGCGAATGAATTTTTTATAATTGCTATACATAAGTTATTGTAAAAATGGTTTAACTTTTTGCAAAGAATGAGTCATAAATATTGAAAAAAAAACGCAAACTTTGATATTGCGTATATCCATATGGTCATGGTTGCTTGAACATTTTCGACATAGTATCAAGGCAAGAATCCACCTGAAAAGTTTTTGCTACTAGCTATGAGACACCCTTTAGGTATATAGTTTTCTTCTTTACGACGAGACGAGTACCTACACAGAATATTTATCACATCAATATTCTTACTACCTATTTAGAATTTGTTGAGTTACCTGGGACAAGAGGCTTGAACCAATAAACATATCTGTTCCGGAAGACCATAAATGTAGACTTACTTGGTGACGTCGGCCATTAGTTTTAAGAATCTTCAGATTTGATGTGATAATAAATGTATATGTGAAAAGTGCGATAGAAAATGCGCATAGGAGTGAAATTTCTAAAAAGTTATTGACACATGTGAACCAGCTCATTCGTTGTTCACGTTTGTCTTTATGTGATTTTGTTTACCAATTTACATCGCGCAACTTAACTTTGAAAAACATTTATCTAAAAAATATTATATTATTAAAATACTTGATAATATCATTGAAACTATGTACAAATTTATTCAAGTTAATTTTTGAGCTTTTTTTTAATTTCAGTAGCAAGTATATAACATTAAAGCTGATGTAAACAATGACAACTTTTTGATCCGAATGCGGCAAAGTAAACTGCAAAGAAAGAAACATTAATGTGCTACATTTCAAGATAAAAATGATGTAGGTAATAAATACATCGAATCAAAATGAAGTGAGTGAATGAAAATACCTATATATTTCGGGGTGAATGGCCCCTTCATCAGGATACGTATACGTATATCAGGATACGGATACGTATACTAAAAATTTAAAGATAAAAGATAACTAATTTCTAGAATACGTTGTATCCTAATGAAGGACCATTGGCATTGAAACATGTTGTTATTTTCAACAAATTAGTTAAATCTTACAACAAATTATATTCTTATTAATTATAAGATATTAATTATGTCACCACAAAATCATTTTGCATTCATTGAAGAAGAATAAATATTAGACTAGAATATTGGAATTTCCATTCATAAATATTGTTTTGAATATTAGTTTTATTTTTAAAATACAATTTAGGTTTTAATTGTATTTTCTAACCGATAGTTACAATAAAATTCCAAGTATAGTATGAAATAAATTAGTCTTAAGTATTAATTTAAGAAAACTAACAAACTTTGTATAAACCACACTGATTTAGTGTAGTTTACTAATAGTTTGTTAGTTTTCTCAAATTAAAAATTATGTCCAACCACAAAGTTAATGCTATAAACATCAAAAATATATTCGTAAATAACACACTAGGAAATTTTTTTCTTCTAAATTCTGATTTAAATTTAAATTTATCAGTTAGATGGTTTTAACAGTTGAAGATCTTTATGCACGATTTCGCAAACGCACGCAAATGCATGTCTTATAATGTAAATAAAAAAAAATTGGATGCTGGCTTGTAGGGAAATCGGCTGTCGGGCAGTTAGCTTGTCGGGCAGTTGACTTGTCGAGCAATCGGCTGTCAGGCAGTTGGCTGCCGGGCAGTTAGTTGTCTAGCACTCGCCCGACGCACCCAGAGCCCAGAGAAATGTTATACCTGGTACAACTTACTTAAGGTGAGGACCGAGACGAAAATCATCACTCCAAGGATTCTAAATAACACATAATTTGAAGTCCGTGCAGAAGACGATAGTGCCAGTTTTGCTGAAGATTTTGTCATGTTAAATTATATTTAACTTGCATAAAATGATTCAAAGAATCGACGTAAAATTAAAACATAACATTTAGATATTCAGTCAAACAAAAACATTTCACCATTTGAAAAAAGATTTTTACAAAAGATGAACAAATGTTTTCAAATGGGTACGCATCTACGGCTTTACACTACAAATACACTTATAAGCGGAAATTTTTTAAGAAAATCATAATTTAATGAGAGATATTATTTTAATGAGCGATTAATTTTGACTCTGTGGTGATTCTGTAAATTCAACATGAGAACTCGTTTGTATGAAGAGGATTTACCGGTTTGTACTGACTAGATGTGTGATCATTGAATCACGGACACAAATAAAATACCAAAATTTTCACCCAATGTCGGGATTAGTTTTCTCAGTTTGAAAACATTATTGATGGCAAACGCCAACCAGGATATGTATTATCATGATGACTTTAACACGTAACATGTTAATTAGTTTTATTGCTTAACTATAGCGTCACTCTAGATGTTACAAATTAGAGAAGGTCGGCTTTCCACAAAAAACACACCAAGACGATCATTAGATGCATCCCGAGGTTTACGAATCATCTAAACTAAACTAATACATTTTACATATTTATGTAAAAAGTCCTTGTGATAAATGTAATGATTTTCATAATATCTCAGTTGATATCTATGCAAGTGAGGGACATTACTGCACTGGGCGTATTGTCCAATAAATGTGCAAGCATATATATTATGCGGGCAATATTGCAGGGAAAGCATAGTAATAACATTGATTGGAGGGTACGTAATTCATATTTTTATTCAATTTTTGCATATTATCTTTATTAAATCAATATTTATTTATTTTCATTAGTTAAATATCACATAAACGTTAATATTTGTGTTTGTCTTAAACGAAATAATGGTAGAGTTTTATTAAATACTTCGCCATTAGTAATAACTTCGATAATGGCAACGAGATGTAATAGACTTGTATTTTCAGGTACGTGTAAGTGTGTAGGTGTGCTGTGTGAAACTTGGCAAAATTGTACTATTTGGTTCGGTGACCCGATGGAGAGCTTGTGTGTTTTATATATATAAAGACTTATAGTTTTATTTTACTTGTGGATTTAACAGTTTACAATAATATATATAATATACTTCAGAGGCAGACAATTTATATTTATTATATTTTCACATGATGATAACACACAAGTAATCGTGCGTACAAGCATAATTAAAATGTCGTTTTTTTATTTGTACAAACGATACTGCTGTCATACCTCAACCAGATTACAATGATATTTTTATACATTACAAAAATATTTATCATAATTGAAGATGATCCCTTACTAATATTTTAATTGGAAATTTATTGATATGATGAGAAATACAAATTACAACTTTCGATATCATTTGTATTGAGCAACAGGAATAAAAGAAGAGAGAACGGTAATAAATATATTCGCGAGTGTTGGTCGTCGATGAGCATCAGACGTAGAGGACAATCGTGGTAGACTTGGCCCAATTAGGTAGACCGTATACTGTAAGAGATGGTCCTTTTCAACCTTCAATAATCGAAGAACACACGTGATCAGCTGTAATAATGCGAATGAGCTGAGCGTTGTATTTCAGAACAGAAAAGTGTAGCGCTATGTACCCTCTGCTTACTCGACGTTTAGTCGAAATCCTTCACTTTTAGATTTATATATACCGCTCCCAGATTATTATTATTTTTTAAATAATTCTTGTACTAGATTCCTGTGGCCAGTCCACCGCTGTGATCGTCGTGTCCTCTTATACGGTGTTTATTTGGCATCCTTCCAGGGCACAGGAGACGACATCACTGCTCATAGCGTACCGTGAAGCACATGGTCGTCGTAACGAGTTCTAGTAATGCGTATTTTTAGTCTGCTAGTGCAATGCATACATATTTAAATATATTCATCGTAAGAAAAGTGATGTCAGCATTGGTTAAAATCAAATGATATCATAGCACCGCATCGGTTCCAATAATAATACAGACTTCGCTCAAAATGGACAGCATTGATGATGACGTAAGTAGACAGGCACTGTAGTATAAAAAAATCGATAAAATTCTCCCAACATTTATAAGTTGTTATAGCGGAAATTGCAATCAGCGCATAGCGGAAGCGTGAGTGACGGGAATTGTGGGAGACGTGCCTCCTACAAGCCTTACGTTAACAAGTCATACGTGAATTTACAATCGGGATTCGTTGTGAAAAAAATTGTATTTTTATATCTTTTTCTTCTTCTTGTGGTGCTTCTTCGTGTAGTGTAGTAGCCAGCTCCTATCGAAGATCGGCGATCATATTTGCGATCATGACTGTTCACAGCCACTTGCAACAACTCAGTCGAGATAAGTTGGTACCAGTCCCTCAAGTCATTTTCCCAGAATGATTAATTAGTTTAGACAGTACTCTGGTCTCTAATATGTCCCAGATACTCGAGCGTTCTTATCTCAATGGTCCGTAGCAGTTCTCGATCTTTTTCCATATGCTGAAGGACTTCAACATTCGTAACTCTATCCATCCAAAAAACTTTCAGTAATCATTTATAGAGCCACATCTCAAAGGCCTCTACTTGACGAATTCATTTTTTATGCCGGTCTATGCGTCCACCCCATATAAGAGAATGCGAAAATGTAACATCGAACCATACGCATACTTAGTTACGGTTAGAGAATAAAAGTTTCATTCTCAAAAACGCACTTCTTGCCATCTCTATTCGAGCTCTTACTTCTTGAAATGGATCCCATTTTGTTCACCCATTTACCCAAGTACTTATATTGAGTGAATCATTCCAATGATTCGTTGTTAATAGTTGTTATGTTTAGGGTAAGAAGCGATATTTTTGATACTATTAACAATTTAGTTTTACGGGTGTTCATCTCCAGGCCATATTGCCTTGTCTGCAAATAGCACTGCATAATTCGCAAATATAATTTTGTTTAATGATTTACTATTAACCAATTTTCCCAGAGCAGTATCATCTAGAGAGTACTTGTAACAACACTAATCTCTTCACTAATATGTATAGCTCTGTATGGAGTCAACAACATAAAATAGAAAAAAAAACATGCTCGACGCTTTTAAATTTGGTGAATGCTGCGAACACCATGGACTGTGAGGCGGACGAATGCCTCTATTCTTTAGGAATTGCGTACTAAAGAAAGCCTTTCCACAACTCGCAGGAAAATATAGGCTCACCGATAAAGGTACGTCAGATAAATTTTTTGTGTACGTTTTTACATTTTTCTTATGATTAAATTAACAGAGTAACAATTTTTAAAATTTTTGACCAAACACCATTCTGAAATAAGACGGCGGATCGGGCTAATTAACGAGATTCTTAGAGAACCGAGATTTCTACCAGATCAAGTTTACAGAAATGTTTAAATGAAATCAGTTATACAAATACGCATAGTGCAGTGGGCAAGACACTGACTTCTTATACCGGTGAGGTCACAATACATAGTACACGTAGATATAAAAAACAAAAAGCAATTTCTGTTTCCTGTCTTGGGCTTTAATGACAATTATTAAAGAATCAATCAATAAAACACACCAATTAGACCAAGTAGTTACACGATTACTTTACACAGGCCTAATCTAATATTGCAAAAGACGTAAATATACATTAATTACGGGCATAAATAGATACGCCCCGGCTATTTTTGAGTATTGGGGTAGTAATCTCGAACTAAGACGGACTCTCTACTGTAAATCTACGTCTTGTCTATTTTTGAGTGTCGTGGTAATGATCACCGAAATCGCAATCTTGTAATTGTCAGAATACGACTGAATGTATTGTGATTTGTGAGTATAAAAAGTGGTGCGTGACATATTTAATAAAGGGATAAACTGAGACGTTACAAAATTCCACAGTTACAAAGGAACGTAATGGAGTGCCGGGAGTAACCAGGAAGGCGAGTCCCCCACCAGACTGGGGAATTGTTGAACCAAGCTGGAAAATAACTGATACGGCAGCCGCGAGTGGAACATTAAAGCGGGAATCTCTAGAAAAATAAACACAACAGACAAAACACAAAGTGATTCGGCGAGAGTCTGTAAATAAATGTCAACACGGAAATAATTATGGGTGACCTACTTTCGGTTGAGATCCGGATCATCCGATCAGAAATCGCAGACGAAAGAATGTTGATACGAAGATTAATAAATATTCCGCCTGTTTGAGGGGTGTGTCCGATGTCCATCAAATTAGGTTAAAATTGCTCGAACCTAAATTGTACTAAATTTTGCGCTTTTTTAGTTATATTTTTGCCATGCACGTCGCTAACTTTTTATATAGAAAGTTTGAAAAGAAACGTGCATAAGTTTTAATATTGATATATTTATATCTAAATTAACTCAAAATGATGTCATTTTTCTTCGACGAATTTTTTTTTTGCATTCAATAATAGACGGATCTTGTTGCAGGATTTTTTGATTGTCGCTGTACGAATGTGTTATAATCGCTCAAAGAATCCGTGTGAACTTGTCGATATTGTCTCTTTAGAGGTATTTTTCAAACCAATTGACAAGGCGTGATAAATATTCTTCAAAAGTCGAGAGAGGAATCAACTTCATTGAAAGTCACAAACTGCTGCAATAAAGGAAAATAATCTTTGTCACCACCTTTATTCATTTTTCATTTCTATAGTTGTAATTTCAAGAAGATGAAAATCTTCTCGAGCGAGATTAAAAGGTGTATGACGCCCCTGTAAACCAGCCAGGTGCACACTTTGAGAGCCGTCCTAGAGAGTTTTAGTAGATTTCGATAGAAATATAGAGGACCCTTAATATTCGTCCATGTTAATATCCTTTTTTTAATAATCGTCCTGCTTTTACGTCGAAATTGCTGTTTGACATTTGCCCTAAATGTCGATATTCGTCCCACCAGCACCATGGTGCAAAGTGCGCATCAACTCACTGTTTGACGAGGAAAGAGAAGATGATGGGAACGGCTGGGCCAAAATGCAGTTTCGTCGAGAAATGGCACCCAAACATCGCTAATTATTAATTAATTGATTAGCGTATCAGTTTATTTGACGACGACGTGTTTGAACACATTAGGAAAATTTAAAAAACAGAACAGTACAACAAACAACACTGAATAAGTTCGTTAAAAACAAGTGTTTGTGAATCGTCTGGAAATGCTCATAAACCTTACAGGAATCACCAGAATTTATATTACGTGAGGGCGTAATGGAAGGTAACCTCTATAAATAAGAACTCTTAACAACAACCATTGTTATTTTCATCCAAAAAATAAATTTCTGGTTAAAATTTTATTTCCGTACAGGCTAACAGTAACTTTACGGCATCTGTCATATAAAAAAGCATCAATAAGTAGTAGTTAATAAGTATATAATTAAAATAGATTGGAGTAGCTTGTTGGTCTTGTGCTTAGGACTCTCGCCTCGTGATCCGAAGGCCGCGGTTTCGAACCTCACTACAGACACGGCAAGTTAGTCCTATTTCCATAGCATAAGCGTTTAGCTTAGTTTGAAAATAGTAAGAATAGTAAGAAGATCGCATTTCTATTAAAAAAAAAAGTATTTTTGATAATTTCTGAGATCGATTTTCGAATGATTTTTTTTTTGTTATAGGCAAAATTAGACCATTACACATCCTGTAGGAAAAATTTGTTTGATATTCGCCCTTTTTATTATTTTTCCTTCCCTCGGAAACGGATTAATGACGAATATTGAGGTTTCACCGTACTGCCAATTCCAGATCAAAAAGCAAAATATTGATTCGGTCCTTGTTTATTTCCGGCATTCCATCGGGAGATCCGGCGGCCGGTAGGGATTGCATTTCCGGTTGTCATCCGTTGAGCACAAATGTAAGTTGTTACGTAAGCCGGTACGTGCAGACTATTGGCGAACTAATATTTATTTTTTAGCGGGCGAGCTGGCTGAGTCGAGTGCGAACAGCCGGTCATGTCGAGCGTTCACTCTGAAAAAATTCTTGGACGGATTTGTATTCCTGAATAATACCGAGCGCAGCCAGAATTTGGCAATTAAATGTGCGATCTGTACATGAAAAAGAATTTTAAGGGATTCGTTGAATTTATTGAAATGTTGTGGGAAAAATAATAATTGTAATTTTATTATATAAGAGCTAATACGTGCACTCCATATGTCCTGAAATTGAACTGTTTTGCATAAACAATGAAAAAATCATCGACAATATTAAGAAAAAAATACGCAGATATCTAAACTGTCAAAAAGATGATATTACGTTAGCCCTTGACATTAAGATTTTTTAAGGCGAACAATGAAGCAGATTAAATCTGTAATCTTCAAAATAGATGGAATAAAACAATGTTATTAATCCACTAAGTTTAATTATAATTAAATACATTAAACTAAATATAGAAAACATGGTTTAGGTGGGAATACATAATATAATTAGGTACTGAGAAAAGGAACTGGAGGTGCTGGTGTAAGGAGGAAGGGTAGTTGTAACGGGAATAATGAAAGGAGAGAAGAGTTGGTGAGTTTGATATTATAAAGAAAATTTACCCTTTTTACCTTACTAAATTAGTTTTCATTTCTAAACATCCAAAATCTTTTTTTTTTATTATCATTATGCGCTACTTATTTCGACTATGTGGGGTGGTGAAGCTTAATTAATGTACATGAATAATGATTATTATCTACAATGTGGTTCAAGAATTCTGAAAAGTTATTGATGAACAACGACGATGCTCTTTTAGTCTAATGTTGAGATTAGTATGAATATCTACAAGTTACGCCGATTACATCAATAATATAAATAAGTCGTTTTCGTTTCTATGGTTCCGTGATCTTAAATGCAGAGTCAGTCTGTATTGATACTCATCATAGTAGCTCATTACGTTTTAAGTATAAATATAACTTGCGCCAAATATAATTTGAAGCATTAGTGATGCTTTATTAATTTCGAAATGTTGACATGCATATACGAGTATACGTACTTGTATTATAGCGCATTAGAAAAATTTCGCGTACAGAGAAATGATTTAATGTGGAAGTAATAATTATATTGAAATAAAGATAGCTTTCCGCGGGAGTAGGCAGAGAAGAGAGAGCATCACATTATTCTATCCCGATACACAACTCTCGCCTCACCCACATTCACAACAATTTTTCGATCAATTTTTCTTGCATGCAATAATTGTTACAAAAAATAATATAACTATCTGTAGTATATACAACAGAAACATTCAGATTAGTTGTGTATGGAAAATTAACGTGACGGAATGCTGGAGTTAACGCAATTGACGTGAATTCAATTCAATTTTCAATTCAATTCAATTTATTTCACGATAATATGTACATGACAAACAAAATGTTTAAGGCATACATATTAGGAAGTATATATCAAAAATGAAAGTATTTAATAAATTAAAAATAACATAAAATCTGGTCAAAGGTGTAGGAGAATCCCGCTTCGGAAAACCCCCTCAGACACATGGAATATATCAATACCCAAAGCAATTTTGTTCAGCATAGCTGTGGCTCTTCCAACAGGCATAACCATCGGCAGGTTGGTCCTGTATATTGGAATGTGAAACAATCTATGCTGACGATGTCTAGTGTAATTATCAGGAACATACAAACCAATGCTCTGCATAATTTCAGGATTATCGATCATACCGCGCAACAATCGATAAAAATGTGTAATCAAATACACATTCCTTCTAGTCCCTAAACTATTGTAGCCAAGCATACCCTGGAGAAACTCGGTTGGGTAAAGCCAAGGATAATGCCCGTACTCTCTCATGTAGAGATATCTCAGAAACTTCTTTTGAACTTTCTCAACCATAAGAGAGTACTTGCCCTCATGTGGCCCCCAGATCATCGAGCCACTCTCGAGTCTACTCCGCACCAAGGAGTTGTAAAGAGTTCTGAGTACGCGGGTATTCTCGAAAACCCTGGCAGTGCGCAGAACAAATCCTAACATTCTCAAAGCATTACCACTGATCGTCTCTATGTGATCGTGAAATGTTAGGTTGCTTACAAATCTAACGTCTAGATCTTTAACATTTGATGTTCTTGTCAGATTTTGATCGTTCATTTTGTAGCGAAAAAATAGAGTTTTTTGGGCCCTAGTGAAGGATGTAACCGAACACTTGGAAACATTAAACAAAAGTTTATTTCGTCTTCCCCATTCACATATATTTGATATATCTGCTTGGAGAAGACGAAAATCGTCCAAAGTTGATACCTTTAAGAAAAGCTTTAAGTCATCCGCAAATAACAGAAAGCGCGAGTTTAAGATTACATTTTTTATATTATTAATAAAAATCGAAAACAACAATGGACCCAGGTTAGATCCTTGTGGGACACCCGAGAAGGTAAAGAAGCACTCTGACGCGAATAGGCCGTAGGAGACGTTACGTGAAAACACATTACGAACTAGAAAAGATCGAAAAATCTATATTAAAACTGACGTCCGTTCACTGTCGGGATGCGCTACGTATGACTAGGAGATGGATCAAACCTAAACAAATGTGTATGCTCGAGTGTCCATCAATTGTCTCCCCTAAATATTCAAACAATCGGCCAGAACCGACACGATGAAATCAATATACAACTAAATAAGGTATCGGCTATGATTTAGTCGCGCACGTAACAAATACCTTGGGGTCATTGCAATTATATGCAGGTTTAATTTGGAGAATGAGGAAGACATTGAGAATGTGCTGAATATGTTTTTGGAAAATTTAATTATGTCATTCTTATTGCAATGGCGTACAATGAAAACAGATAAATGAATTGTGCTTCCTTTTGTTTAATATTCTATCCGGGTATATAATATTTATTACTTGGTGCTGCGTGTTGTTTAGTTATAATAATGCTTAGAATCTCTCGAGCCAGAACAAAGGATTCTATTTAGATTGTTCGCGATCTGGTTGAGAGTCAACCGCAGAGCAAATAGTAACCTAGAGATGTTGGAAGCTGTAGTGACTGAAAGAATAGAAGGCCAGAGAAGAAAACCTGTCTCCAGCTCGATGGACGGACCGGATTAAAGATGCTGCTGGCCATCCTGTTGGCACGGCTATCCAAACCGCGAGCTGCAGAGAAGGGAGGAGGAAAATCGTCGAGAACATCAGCATGCCACAACCGGGTACCGTGGTCTTCCTCACCACGATCCTCAGTGATGAGTAAGACGATCGAAGAATAAATTGTAATTTGTAGATGTAAAGCGAATATACTAAGTGTAAATAGTAAATTTTATTCTTCTTCGTTCTTTAGTGTCTACATTGACACGTAGTGATCTCAATCAGATCAAACACGGCAGAAATTATCGTTAAAAAGTTATGAAGATAAGCGACTTTAGCATTTTTTGCAGTATAAATCATTTTATTTGACATGCATTAAAGCGAATAAAATTTTAAATATATATATATATATATATATATTGGAAAGACAAGCGTGAAAATTAACATTCGCGCGTATTCCGAAAGCAGCAATATTGGGATCTAAGATTTTTATCCCAACACTTAATAGATGAAAATAAAAAAAATAAAAATAACGGGACGTAGGTATACCTCGGGGGTGTGGTCGGAGGGAGAAATAAGTACATATAAGGTTATCCGTCAAACGTCTAATATAAAAACAGTCCAACAATATTCTCTTTTCTATGGTCCAACGCGACAATGACAATTTTGCCATAATTTTGCATCAGGACGCAGTGAGAAAAAAAATTAATAAGTGCATATGAAATAATCTTTTTTCTATAAGCTTTAAATACAGCATTAGTACTAGTACTTATTTCATGTAATTTTAGTTGAAACACGAGAATTGCGAGGTTACGTTTGCGGCAGAGCGAAGCTGTCAGACCAGACCGCTCGGATAAGAAGGCAGCGGAGAAATCGGAAAGCAAAATATAAAGGAAGGTATAAAATTTTAAGAGAGATACGTGAAAATATACAAATCTTCTTATTTAAGTACGACGAACACCGAACACCGACGAATACCTACGTCTCATTTTTATTTTATTTTTATTTTCGTCTATTAAGTGTTGGGATAAAGATCTTAGATACCAATATTGCTATTTTTGGAATAAGGGCGATTATTTTGGTTGTACGTCTCTACCCTTTCTTCTTGTGGTAATTCGGCTCTTAGCACCTTTAGTTAATTGGGTTTGTCTTCAAGTGTTTTGTTTAAATAATAGATTCAAATTAACTAATTAACTAACTAACTATCACGCCGTTTCTCCGCAGGGGTAGACAGAGAGGATTCAACGCCACACTCTTCTATCCTGGCACACAACTTTTGCTTCGGCCACATTCATACATCTTCTCATACAAGTTCTACGGTTGTTGCGGCTTTTAACGGGGCCATCCTCAAACACTTGTTGTATCTGATCGTGCCAGTTCTTTCGCGGACGCCCTCTATTTCTGTTGCCTTCGACAGTCGCCTCAATATTAGTATAATATAATAAAATGCTAATAGTATTATATAATATAATACTAATATTGAATGTATTAAAACGATCAAAAATCGAACAATAAAGGAAAATTTAATATAATTCGAAAAAAAATAAAAGTAAGCTGAGTGTACTGTCAATATCTTTTAATGTGGGTTGTTCTCTCTTTGTAGAAAAATCAATAATATGATCCAACACAAGATGTTTTCAAGATTTTTATGTTTTGTAATTTCCTAACATCGGGTCAAAATTAAAAAAAAAAAACAAAAAAATAAGAAACTCAAAAATTTTGAAAGCTACAACAGTTAGGCGAGCATCCAACAGACTGGACAATAACGTTAATTGTCAATAGTTGAATAGTACTTTGTAGTGACTGCGGTCCTAGACTTCCAGTCCTCTGAGGACGCCAATGAAGAAAATATAAAAAACTAGCTGTTCGTACCCGGCGTTGCACGGGATAAGAATTAAGCTGAAAATAAATTTGTGGGGGAAACACAGGTTTGATTCGAACGGTGTAGATTTGCGTCGAAAATGTCAGGGGGAGGGGAAGGGGTATGAGAATAGGGGGAAATATCGCCTATGTTACTCGCCGAGTCCTAAAGAATAAGTTTCCAAATTTTGAGTCCGATCGGTCAAGCGATACAGATCTGCATCGAAAATATATCTAGGGGAGAGGAAGGGTATGAGAATAGGAAGGAAAATCGCCTATGTTACTCGCCGAGTCCTGAAGAATAAGTTTCCAAATTTTGAGTCCGATCGGTCAAACGGTACAGATTTGCATCGAAATTATGTCGAGGGGAAGGGATCTGAGAATAGGGAGGAAATATCGCCTATGTTATTCACCGAGTCCTAAAGAATAAGTTTCCAAATTTTGAGTCCGATCGGTCAAACGGTACATTGCATCGAAAATATGTCAGGGGGAGGGGAAGGGGTATGAGAATAGGGAGGAAATGTTGCCTATGTTACCCGCCGGGTCCCAAAGCATAAGTATGCAAAATTCGAATCGAATCGGACAAACGGTGTGGATTTGTATAGAGAACAGACAGACAGACATTGAGTTTTATAGGTATAGATGAAGGACCGAGGAGAGAATGAAGAACTCCTAACGTGGAGTGCACTGTCTGTCCTGGTGTGTTTTGGATAAGGTTCCGCAGGTGGCGGTACCTCACAACAGAGACAACGGGAGGCATGTACATTATTAAACAACATAAAAACCTCCAAATAACTTCATTATTTATTTAAATAAATAAATAAATAATATTCTAAATGACCAAAATTATGTCAGATCTCAAAGAATTAAGGTGACGTAATTTAGTTAACTCAAATTATTTTAATATGTGTTGGAACGGTACATTCGCAATTAACATTGTAATCACCACCCGTTTTAGTATAAAAATGCGAAGATCGTAGGTTTCGTGATTTACATATTAAATATGAGACGATTATTTCATTCGCGTGTGCTATTAGCACCAGCTGAGGGCAAATAATTATTAGATCTCAGCGCGTTCCAACACATGTCCATAATTAAGATGGAGTACATCACTTAGGAGTTCTGGAGGGATTTGCATAGAAACCAGTTTGCCTCGGAGCGTCTTCCAAGTAGAATTACCGCACGAGTTCTAAGATAGAACTTGGGACTTGGGACGTACAGATAATTAAAATAATTACTTGCATACATGTTAAATAGTGAGCGAGGTTTTTTTTATTTGGTTGTTAGTACCTTTTGCAGTTTCCTTGGACCGCTATTGAAAATACTGCATATATGCAAACATATGCAAACATATGTAGGAAACTATGAAGGTAATATTTATAGGATATGACATTATAATTTTAATTAGCATGCTCTTCTTCAAATTTACTTTATAAATAATTAATACATTATTTTAACCGCATTAAAGCGTGATTAAAACAAAGTGTTAGTTATTTTATTTATAATAAATAGTACGCAGCCTGTATCGAGGGAAATAAAAAGGTTAGAAAAAAATGAAAAAGGATTTAAAAATATGCTTGGTTAGTTAAATATATTTTTTATATACGATGGTTAATTTTTTACATAATGAAAGATAGCTATATTATATATTATTTACTTGAACCCGATGCACAGGGATTTTTTTACATGTACCTAATCATGTAACTTATTTTTCAATCCAAAACACAATAACTTTCTCTCTATTCTCAATTCTCAATTCCGTGAAATATTTACACAAAAAATATAGGTACCTATTGCTAACGGATCATATTTTTGTAGGTCACCATTTAATGTTTTTAAAATATTAGACAGCATACTAGTATTTTGTTACAGGCACAAATACAGTTAGAGTTATAACGTCATAAGGTTTGAAATGACAGATATTATTAATTGAAATACCTACCTGTTACTAAGTTCATGGATGCGGTCATATCTAATCTCGTCATGTCATGTTAACCGCAACGCGAAGGTAGTCGCTTAGCTTGGATCACGTGAAATAAAGTCAACTAATTCAGTCACCGTAAAGCTGTCAATGTCTGTTGTATTGACAGTTTATACTTTGATTGCCATACACATACATATATATGGTTAAAACTAAGGTCAAATTTACTAGATGCATCCCCTAAGTGAGACCCACATTTTTCGAGTAGAACTGTTAGAGTCCATTCACTTTAGATGAGCCACTTGCATTAGTGTGAGTAACAATCCGTTTACAAAATCTCGTAACATTCTTTTTTTGAGTGTATGACAACGCAAAAAATAAATATAAATATTATTGAAGTTGGTTTAAAAAATAATACAATTTCACAATTTATGTGTTACAGAGGGCATTACTCACACTAATGCAAGTGGCTCATCTAAAGTGAATAGACTTTCTACCTATTGGTTACTTTTTAACATTCCCGCCGAGGATAAAAGAGTTTTATTTATTTTATCCAGGTGGCGTTAATGTAATCAGGCTTCGAAATACGAGTGAACCCATGAATAGCTCATCATAAACAAACTCGGAAGAAGTATGGAAGATTTTGTGCTACGAGCTCAGAATGAATGATTCATAATTCATTCAACATAATTCAGATATTTTTTATTCAAGACGTTAAACCAGAGACAAAATTTGTAATATGGTTATTATGGAAATGTGGAAAATTTGTACCAACAGACCCCGATAACGAAAACCGACCAATGTTATGTTATAAAGCCAATTATTTCATGAAATTTACAGATATTATATAATTTGACGATTATATGTAAGTATCGAGTGTACAAAATTACTGAGACGTTTTTATGTCAATTCCAAAGTAAAAATATTAATTTATATATTTAATAAAATTGTATAACCTTTAGAATATCGGACGTTACTTCTGAGTTAGTCTAGTAGTGCACACATATTATGTAGGTAATGAATCTTGTGTGCGTAACGAATTGAGTTGTATGAAAACATTTAGAATACGGCGTACCTACATATTGCATAATATTTGTAAGAAATTATACCATGAAAAAAAAGCAGAAAGCGGATAGAAGATTATCTACAAAATTTTCGTTTGTATAGTATAATAGCTATGTGAATTCAAAGTAAATATTGTATAGTAGATTCATACATGTACAAAATAAGACTTTAACGTTACTAATTATCCTATAGTTACTGAAAACTGAAATTGAATAAAACTTATCGGGATATTAGAAAACGAATCTTTCAAAAATATGTAAATTTCATCCGACATAATGTATAATGATAAAAGCGGAATAAAATTCAATCAATCACGTCTCTCTCATATCAATCTCAGACTTCGACGAATTCAATTTTGTGCCTTTGTGAAATATAATGAGGTTGCTCGAGGTTGGAATAATTCAATTACTATATCTTCACATAAAATGATCGAGAACTGTTTGATGGTGACATATTATGCCAAAAATACTCAAGCATAATTTTAAATTAATTAATAATATATAAAGTTTTTGAATAATATTATGTAGATAAATCCCATTTAAGTGTTACCTGATCGTATCCATAATTCGTTTTCCTATTTAATTTCTCCTGGCTGGTCGTTTTATTTTATTAATATTTTTGTTTGAATCAATTTCTTCAGTCCGTTGTTACTGGGGTGGTATATTATATTTCAAAAATATATCTAATAGCTCTAATAGAAAGGAAATTATATTTCCCCTGTGTAGTAATTTTAACTTGAAAAAGGGTCTACTGGTAAATTGATTATTATATAAGAGATATACCTATACCTAATATTTGTCTGTCATTATCATAACCTTATTAAGAAGAATATCCTGTGTAGCAGTTCCACAAATTAATATTAAATTGTCTCAATTTGTTTTTATATTCATTAATATTTAAAACATTAAGATTTAGAGGAGCTGATGGAAAATACATTCTTAGACATAATAGAATTCTTATACATATGTTCAAAAATGTAATCGAGTTAAAGATGGAGGGCAGAAGACAGAGAGGAGGGCCCAGACAAAAATATATTCTCCAAACAAGGCGAATGCACCTACAGACAACTTCTGGACGGGGTCCATGACAGAGACGCACGGCGAGTTATTGATATGAACATAGTGTTATAATATGAAAACTTGTTCTTAAATACCCCTTTCCTTTCAAATCTTTGTGTTGAACGTGCAAAAGGGATTTAGTCCTTAATATATACTAGTTTTATTAATTAAATATTTGATAAACCTTCCACACGACTTCAAAGCTTTCGTGTAATCTATCTACAACGTAACGTATTATGTGAGAGGATATGGGCATTCATCACGAACAAAATCCACAATATTCAAAAATGTATATCGCCCATTTTATGCTTGATCTTCATTCTAAGAGATCATGTAAATATTTACTATAAAAAAATGAGTATTTTACTTTTATTTAGATGCTAATCGTCAAGCAGTTTTGCAATGCCAGAGTGTAGCCATTTTTGCTAATTTATGGGACAATTACATAAGCGCAATATGTTGTGGTGTATTGCTTAATATGTTTGCTGGACGCTACATGATATCGCTAATTGCCCTAATGGAGTAAACTGCTGTTAACAAACGGCTGCTTAATTAACCCGATTAATAAGCATTCGGAAGTCTGAACGAAAAGCGAGAGTCATCTTAATACCAACAATTCGATACCAGATGTTGAACGGGTTAATTGACCGTGGACGTAAATTTCATCAAGTGGATTGGTACTATTTATAGAGCGCTTCAGCCAAATCATTATCGTTTCTCAAATAAATAATGGCATTAACTTGAAAATTCTTTCCTTCGGCCTCGTGCGTGCCTCTACGAGTAAAAACATGGACAATGAGAGCGAATGAGCAGAAGACACTTGACGTCTTTGAAATGTAATGCTGGAGGCGTTGGATAGCAGCCATGCAATAAAGGAATGACTGAAGATAGACTAAAAATGTTCTTATGTTTTCACGGCCGTTCAGAATCTTCTGGTTTGAGTTTTTTGGGATATTCATCCGCGTTTCTATGACCTTTCTGGTCGAAGATTCGAATCTCATTGTAGGGTCCATCATCAGCCCTGATGACAGACCCTGCAACGGGATCCGAAACATCGGCCAGAAAGGTCGTAAAACATGCCAGAATATCCCAGAAAACTCAAACCAGAAGATGAAGGTAGACTGTCCACGATCTATTTAAGAAGCATTCTCAAATTATTCGGATACATGGCCCGGAGAAAAGATGATAACCAGGAAAAGCTGGAGTAACTGGAAAGTTAAAAGGGGAAGAAGAGGCCGATCTTCAATTCCATGGGCTGACCAGATCGATGACGCTACTGGATATCTCGTTGGAACGGCTATGCGATCTGCAAGCTGCAGAGGAAGGAAATAGTCAAGAACATCAGCAGGCCACAAACCGCGGGTCATGATTCTCAGTAATGTAATAATGCAGAAGACAAAGAAGAGATTGAAAAGTTCAGGAGCGCAGTGAATATAGAGTGCCACGGACGAGAGTGATGGAAAAATTGTACTGGAACAACCCGGCTAAGATACATAAACCCCTACAGAAAAATTCTGGTTGGGGGTTGTGCGAAAGGTTAATAACCCATCCACCTAAAAATTATTTAACAGGTAAAAGTTACATCTAGAAATTAATTTAAAAAAACTAAATTTTCATTTTTTTATTTTCATTACCGATGATTAGTCGTCATTTATCGGGCAAAAGACATTAAATTGCTTGATACATACATACATAATATAATAAATATAGGATAAGGTAGCATGCCTCTCGGTCATCACCTATATCACTAGATATATACCGGGTTATTTGGAAAACATTAATAACCTCGCAGGACTATATTCCTGGCTTGATTATGAGTCGAAAATGTTCAAGCTATTATGACCTAATAACAATAGTTAAGGAGATATGCGACATCAAAGTTTGCATTTTTTTTTCAATATTTCCGACTTATTTTTTGTAAAACGTTAGACAATCATTACAATAACTTATATCAAATATGAAAAATTCATTATCTTTAATACAAGTCAAATAAAAAAATAAAAACCTTCAAATTCCAATTGGAATTTTTTTCAGGGTTTTTATCAATTTATTTAACATGTATTGAAACGAATGAATTTTTCGTAATCGATATGAGTTACTGTAATGATAGTCCAACGTTTTACAAAAAATAAGTTAGAGATATTGAAAAAAAAAATGCAAACTTTGATGTCGCATATCTCCATAACTATTGATATTAGGTCATAAAAGCTTGAACATTTTCGACTCATAATCAAGGCAGGAATAAAGTCCTGCGAGGTTATTAATGTTTTACAAATAACCCTGTATAAATACCTGTTCGGTAGCTTTTTTTATCATTTTACCACCATAAATCGACATCTAATTAAATTTGAGTCACAGATAATATAGGTTCCAAAATGACTATTTTATTAAATTCTATGTGAGAAGGAAGGGTTGTGGGCTGTGATACGGTAGTGTCAGGGGAGAGAATTAATACCCGCTGCCGCCGGGTGTATCAGAAGAATAATGTCTGACGGTAATATTCGAATCTTGGTACATTTATTTCGAATATTTTGAAACCGTAAATATGAAAACCCGGGCAGATCTGACCTTAACCGATCATAAATTATTCCTGTCAGCAAAGTTCCCGCACTTAACCACCCTTTTCAAAAGAACGCGTGATTTGTAACCTCGCCTGTTACGAGCATATATTAGCTTTATTTTCTCTTGTACGTACAGCACTATGTGCTGGCTCCATTCCGTTGGTGGTAAAAGCTGACTTTATTTTTTTAGATGAATTAATAAAATATATGTATAAGAAACTAGAAATAAACCGTCGAAATAAACAGTCTTTATAGCATTAATTTATTTTAAAGTTCTACGAAAATACAATGCCAAAGTGACGATGGCGACTGAAAAAGGGTTACCGATAAATTAAACTTCTTTTAGCCTGCGAATATGTTTTGAGATGAATTAAAAATTATGGAAGCACCGATTGATTTAGTGTCAGGTCGATAAAACATTATTTAAATTAGTACATCAAACATTTTGTTTCAAATTATTGAAATACAGTTTCCGTTTTATGATATACCGATTTTTAATTAAATTTTTGTTCGTTTTAAAGGACATACCAAATGGACAGTTGTTTGGTTGCCACGCGACGAGTAGTCGGATATAATAAAATTATTCATGTAGATAATATCATAATAAAAGATGTGTAGATTAAGATGGCCTGTACATAAAATGTTTGATTATATCGGTTCACGACTTCGAAACACAAAAAATACAATCAACCTGATTTGAGCACATTGAGTTTGATGACTTCCGTTTGAATTTAAACCAAGTTTTTTTTTTTAATATTAGTAAAATTATTATTGTATATTAATATATAGGTTATCACAGAGCTACATAGTTCACTTTTTCATCTACATCTTTTTGTATATTCCTGCCTAAATTATGAGTCGAAAATGTTCTAATATTTATTTATACACAATAGGTCGACCACAATCAAAAGACCATTCCTTAGCATTGTCCGGTAAGAAGAAAGCGGGGGAAAATTGCCTGGCAAGCCCGTATTAAAAGCCTCAATATGATATTCCAAATAAATATATATTTTTTAGTTTAAAAAAGGTTACTTACTTACTAGAAAAACTTCTTTTATATTCATTTTTTGCATCGTAACAACATATCAATTTTTATGACTTGTATTAAAACGTATCATCAAAGATAATAATTTTGTTTTCTGTACGTCTGTCTCTCTTTCCCCGTAATTTCGTGTAACGTCCGTAATTTCGTTCGAATTCACGGCTTAAAAAACAAATTAAATGGCCGGAGATGAATTTTGGACCCCGGGTCAGCAAACCTGAAGGCGGCAAAGATAGCGACGTTGCTGCCGCCGAGCCTGCGTCACACGTCAAAAATACAGAACATAAAGGACTTAGCAAAGACGCAAAACATTTGATGTTCCGCCTAGCATAATCGCCAGGGTTTAAAATAGTAGGTACCTTTAAATGCCGGCAGAGGAAATATTAAAAAAAAGTTCAAATATTTTGATAAAAATCGTTATTACTATTTCCTGAGTGTCGGCTATAACTAAGTAAATACTTATTATTTAGAAACCGGCATGCAAAAGTACCGCCATTTTTAACCGGTTACAGCTAGAGTATTTATAATATTCGATATAAGTTACTTTAATGATAGACCAGTATAGCTAACAATGTGGTGTAAATATAAAAAAAAAAACAAATTGTTATCAATTAAAATAATATCGGTTATTTTATTAAAATACTAAATACGTATAAATACGAAATAATATTTTAATTGCAAATTATGAATACGCCTCGGCGATGTGGGCTACGAATAGTACGCGCGGTGAACTGTTTCGGCGATGAATCGTAGGCGGTGAATTATTGATGGTTCCAGTTACCCAATATAAACTATTCTTAACAACTTGATGCGTTGAGGAGCTGATCCACAGACACATTTATGGCTATAAAGGTGGCTATAAGAGTGGCTATAAAGGTCTCTCCCTCCAGTTCTCAGGACAACAGCATCCCTATAATATCTTAAGACGGGACGTAGGTACTTATTTACGAATGCGTAAAGTTTCTAAGAGAAATGTAAATGTAAATGTCAATATTCTTATCAATACAGCGGAAATATTGCCTTTAGTATACACATATATTTGGACACTTTGCTTGAATAAATTATTAGATATGTGTGTGAATCAAACAGACTCTTACCAACGTTTCAAGTAATATTAGTAGGTACCTATTTACTTATTGTATACAATATTCATTACGTCAAAATTGACGAAATGTTTAATGTTATACAATAGCGGTCAAGATGAGATTGTCACGAGAACTCAAACAATGAGAATAGACTATAGAGAGAATAGAAGAATTACCGGAGACTACGAATCGTTGCAGTAATCGAATAACGGTTTGAGGCAAATAAAATAATTAATAATTCAAGCAAAATAACGCATATTACTTTTGTTGACCGTGTTGGAATATTAATGGTAGTATGCTCAAGAATAAATATACCAGGTCTGCGCTTACAAACGCATAAATTTTATTCTGTTGGCATCTGTTCGGAAAATGGAGAATTGAGTCATGAAGTATATTTACCGACTACATTAACGGATTTCATAAAATATTGATGTGCGTTTGGTGAATATAATGTGGGCCTGGCAAATGTAAACAAACCTTTTTGATGTATGTGTATGTTTGTCAGAACCTACCGTCTATCTATTATATCGTTCAACGCCTAGTTCGATTGACCTCCATTGTTAAACCTGAATAGTGCAATAAAACATAAATTTACATATTTATTAGCCAGACACATCTATCTGGTATATTTTTTGTTGCTATGTAAGTACCTCCCACACAAAAATCAAGAGATTTCAGTGTAGGAAAATATATTAAATTGAAGGTTAACATATTTTATAACAGATGTTCATGGAAACAAAGAAATTGAAGACGGCACACAAAATGTGTATATTTCAATTATATATAAAGTTACATATCGACAACAAACTATTGTTTATTGTATAGTAAAGAAGTTATTGCGAACGTTGAACATTTCCGCTTAAGATAATTTGGTAGGTGAAAACAACACAAAACTTATTTCTCGCAACGAGTTCACTCACCTTTTGACAGAAAAACTGCAGAAAACGGCAATCGTCAACAAAAAGGGCCTCTCCCCTTCTCTTTCCTGCACGCGCACACCCTTGGCAACAAATTATAATTATTCACTGTATCACGGATTCCATTCAGGATATCACAAAACACTGCGGCCATCAAACAAAAAGTTGACGATTACCATCGTTCCCGCTTATCCGTAAACAAAATATGTAATCCATAACGAAACATTATCCATTTTTCCAACAGGCTGCATTCTATTTTCAAATTTTGTTCGGCATCTAGTTGGGAAACCCAATACGCGGGAAAATTATAATTCGGACGTTTGTAAACAAGGATTCTTGAGACTGAATAAACCGTAACTTAAATAAACGGTAATTATTTTCTGATGTAAATGTGCGTAAATCTATTCTATATGTATTAATGATAGCACTTATGTGTATAATTTGATAGTTTTATAATCTTTTCATTGATTATTCGCGATGTTTTCGTGTGCGCGCGGACAGAATGGGAGTCGATCGGTAACCAGCGCTGGAAAAACGCTTGTGCTTAACAACGCGACATGGCGAGCTTTGCTACGGAAAGGTACTATTATTTACTCGTTCGGCAGTTTCCGCCAGTTTGCGAATACACCTCGGCTCGCCGCTCGGGAAAGAGAGGGAGAAGTGAAGGCAAAAATACACTACCGTCTCATTACGTAGCTTCCGTAATCCGAGCGTACAAAATTAAATTACTGGGTAGATGATACAACGAATTTATCGTTCTATGTAGCCGAAGCTTGGTAAATAATAATTTGAACGACCGTGTGCCTACCTCTCTAGTAATATTCCAAATGTAATTTTGAACTAAATGTAGGTATCCAAAATAGTTATAATTCACATCCTATACAAATTTATTATTTGTTCTACGGTAAACCTACTATCACGAGAAGAATGATATAGGTATCTCTACCTATCATCATATTGAGTAGGTACTAATTTAACGGTGTAATAAGTAGCATTCTAAATATGGATGTCTGAAAACAGTTTAATGTGACATGTTTTACATATTTTCTCGTGGATCGCGGATCTAATTAAAAGTTTAGTACGAAAAAGCCAAAATAGCAGCGCAACATTGCTTCATATTTGGCATTTTCCCTCGAGTAAACGTACGCCCTTACATTTTCAGAGTGGGTCGATGGTGCGACCCACAATACGAGCGGCCTGCGTCGGTATTGGTGTGTGTAAATGCGGGGTGTACGGGGATGTGTAGCGAGTAGCGAGCGCTCCCTTCAGACCGCGCGCCGCCGGCCACCTGTGGGATTGTTGACGTATTGAACCGGCGCGAAACAGACTTTTCGCGCGTAAGAAAGCCGCCATCTTCGCGCATGTCCGGCGCATGCGCGGCGGGAAAGCGCGGCCGACACCCTCCTTTTATAGTACGGCAGTAAACTACGGAAGATTGTAAATAAGGTTACCCGAGAAGTGGATGAAATTGCGTTATATGCGAGTATATTGGAAGCCGGGACCATTCAGAATGCTAATGGAATTTTTTCCACGAATTTACATTTGTTCTGTAGCAACGTTTATATTTCTTCGCCATTTTGAAATTTTAGACCCAATTTAACAATAATTAAGTAATAGGTACTACAAGGACAGAGAGAGTAATATTGTGCGATGATAAATTTTATTTTTTAATCTGGTAAATTCAACATCCAAATCTCCTTTCACGTTTTTTACTAAACATACAAATTTATTAAACAAAATTATGCACACAGATTGCCCTTGACAATGAATTTACTAGCTGAAATACACTAAAATTATTGGCAGGTATAATTAAAATTGTAATCAATGAAATTCGATTGTATTGATATTCAGATTTAAAATATTAGATAAAATAATTTTTGAACTGTCCTATTTACATAGAATTTACACAAGAGTTGCGTAGGCACTGCTATATAAAATTCAAAATTCTCTCTTAAGAAATCTACTTCTTATTTTTTTTTTTGACATCTGTTTATGCAATTTATTAATTAATTTGTTTGGAAATATAACAGAAACAAGTTAGTGATATACGAGTTATTTTTATTCTCTTATGTGTACAAATAGTAATATATGTACAAGATAAGATATAAGACAAGTACAATATACAAGAGTATAAACAGACAGTAACGAACGTGTTGACTTATATCCTATCATATTTCACATAGACAATAATATGGAAAAAAACATAATAATAATAAACAATAGTAAATAAAATATAATAAAATAAGTAACAATATTAAGTAAAAATATATTTACATAAGTGAAACCTTACTTGTATCTTGCAGAGTAATTTTTATTAATTAAATATTAATTCCATGATGTATTGCAATGCGTAAAGTTTCCATAAAAAAGTCAAGACGTGTATCAAGTGTCAATATTGTTGTCATTATGGCGGAAAAATCGGCTTTAATTGAATATTTGGCACTTTGATGAAGTTGTAGAAATTAGTAGATGTGTGAAACAAACCTATCAATTTTCTAAATAATATTAGTACTTACTTTACATAATATTCATCACGTCCGGATTGACGAAGTGTACAATGTTATACAGTAGGGGTCAAGACATGATTGTTACGATGACGTAAAGGAATTAATAATAAACCCGATAATTTGTTTAAAAAACGTGAGTAGGTGATTTTATCCTGTGATGCCTATTTATGCATCACGGAATAAAATTATCAAGTATTTACGCCCTTTACTTTGCAAGTCTCCAAGCCTTTCAAGGGAATAATATTCGGGGCGGCGAAATATTTGAAAGGGGGGAGGGGTAACGCACGCCAGAAACTAGAAGGTAGTAGGGAAGTGCAACGCAAGGTGAGGGGAATGCGCTTGAAGATTTAACAGCAATCCTTATAGGGTGCGCTCTTGTTTTAAAATAAAATTGCATCAGCCAAACACTGCGTGGGCATCCATAAGCTTTGCTTACAAAAAAGACCATTAAAAAGGGGAATGTAAGAATTCATTAATTGGAAGTAGGTACTATAAGTATGTATATAGGTACACCTACTAGGTACCATGACGCGCTCGGTATGTGTGCGGATAAAACAAGCGACTAACAAGAATTCGAAATATTTGTCGTGTGAATTCAGTGAAACGCTTTGTCGTTTTGTGATTGCGTTATTTATATGTTTTTATTGTTTACATATTTAGGTACATTTAAAGTAAAAAAATCGAAATTCTTCAACAAATCGGTAAAAATTATTTATTTAATAGTTTAAATTCAATTTCGTTTTTATAAATTATTGATATGTAGGTATTCCAAAGTATTATGTTTTTACTTATATGTTTTATATTCTTATTTCTTTGTCGGCATAAATATATATTTCAACTCAAGTAGCTCATTATTTCTTATTTAATTATTTAATATTTTATATATTAAATGTGTTACGTAGCATAAACAACTATTTTTTATTTATTTAAGTTAATAATAATAAGATTATTTTACTGAAAAAATAATGATGCCAGAGGTTTTTCTTGATTATTTTCGAAGTATTAAAAGATGACTACTTGACTTTTGGAAATGCGGACCTCGTATCAGATATTATATCAATATGTCATATATAATATATGAAACTAGTAGAGCATCGTCTGCTCAGTATCAATTTGGTGTAATCTCAAAAAAATGTAAAAATCGTATATGGTATCAGTACACATTTTTTTTATTAATTTGTTCATAGATAAATAGTATATATATATAGTATACATATAATAAGTAGAGCATCGTCTGCTCAGTATAAATTTGTGTAATCACAAAAAATTTAAAAATTGTATTTGGTATCATTAAACATTTTTTTTATTAATTTGTTCAAGTTATAAAGAAGAAGATCTTGGAAATTATATACTTTTTGTATGATTCTATTTTGTATATTTATCTACATTGAATTCATGAAATAAAAATATTTCTTATGAATGTTTTTTTTTCGATTCCCAAATGTGTGTGATCTTGGAGTGACGAAAATGTGAGTGAACATAGCTCGTAGGTAATGTAGCTTAATATAAGGTAATTCATTAAAAAAAATTAAAATAAAGCAACATTGTTTCAAAATTATTGTTATGCAATTTTTTTAATTCCACGGACGACTTAATTTATCCTCGTCCGGGATAGATGTGATAAACGCAATTTTGTCGCCATCACATGATGCTCATTATTTTTTTTACTTTGCGTTTTATTTATGATTGGAATTTGGAATGTTAACTCGATGAGACTGCGTTGGACGTGACCAGGGGAAAAGTTGTACGTTCAGTGTGCGTACATGGGTGCACAGTGGCGTAACTACGCTAATGCAGTCAAAGAAATCCTAAACAAGGTGCTAAAACGCTCTATGTCATGGTATCGATACATGTTCCAGTGCTAATATGGAGTAATAAATTTTAAAATCCACCACAGTAAGAAACAGAATCGATATAAAATAAATCATTTCTCATATTTGCCTAAATTAAAACGCGTGAAATTTCGGTTAGAAATAATATTGAAGCAGTATTTTTTTCAGTTTCAACTGCACATAATACCTAAAACCACGCATTTTTTAAATGCAAATGTGAACATTACAGGAGAGACAAGATTTAAAGTTTATTAACGGATAAAACCGCCCAATCTACATACATATATGTATATTGATATATCTTATTCACAATACGCAAGTACAAGTCTGTTCAAACCTTTAATAGATACGATTTATGTATGAGTAACAGGATGTTTACAAAGAAATATTTTTTAACAAATGTATATTTTTAAAATAATAATAATTTTTAAAATAATAATTATGAGACAACATTTAAAACATACAAAACAACATACGTACATTCCTGACTTTAGTCGAAAATGTTCCGAAATGAAAATGTTTAAATTCCAATTGGAATTTCTGCAGCGTTTTTATCATTTTATTTAACTTGTATTGAAACGAATGAATTTTTCGTAATCGAGTTAAGTTACTGTAATGAAAGTCCAACGTTTTAAATAAGTCAAAAATATTGAAAAAAATGCAAAATTTGTTGTCGCATATCTCCATAACTATTGATATTATAGGTCATGGTTGCTTGAACATTTTCGACTCATAATCAATTGGTAAAATATTGTAAGGCCGTCAATTAGGAAGTTATTAATTTGAAAGGTTTGGAATAAAAAGTAAAATAAAACGTTGAGTTATAAAGAAATTGTGAATAACTTAACATTTGTTATCTTTTTAGAGCTTTCCGATTCGTTAAATTCATTCATTCCAAACCTGTCAAACTTAATAACGCCGAAATTAACGGCGTTACAATGTTATACAATAACTGTTAAGATAACGGAATAGCAATAATGGCTATTTTCAGAATACGGACGAATATCAGCAGGTCATCTTTTTGTATTGTAGTGGCAGACTTGTATAACCAAGGCAGAATACAGAAAATAATTGATGCCACTGTAATTTGGTGTTGGAGATGCACCAATGTCGCTTTACTGCAAGAATTGAAAAATTCCAGACTCGCAACTTTTTGCCAAAGACGAATGCTACAATATTTGGGATATATTGCTAGAATTAATCACTACATATATATAAAAAGAAACCCGTTATTTCTCTACCCGCCAAGATTTCTTCACAACCAAATATGGTGGTTATGGTGGTAAATAGCCCTTGGTATCACATCGAAAATATGCGAGTTTGGTGGGGGTGGCTGAGCGTGGGTACGAGTGGGTGACGGAAATGTGCATTCTAGCACATTGTTTTCATATGGGAAGGCCGCAAAAGCTTTAGATTGTTCCAGAATGGGCCCGCCGACTATGTCGGTAAGTCCAGAAGGTTCGGGAAAAATTCACTCTAGAACGCTCTGAAAGGAGAACGTTATAGAAAATTCCCGAAATTTCTTTAAGGTTCCAAACTAAGTGGCGGAGTGTGCCGGTGAGTCAAAAACGTTTCAGAATGTCGGATAAAACTCTAGAAAGTTCTGGAAGGGGAGTGTTCTAGAAGATTCCCGAAAGTTCTATAAGGTTCCAAACTAAGAGGAGAGTCTAGAAAGTTCCAGAACGTTCGATAAAGCTGTAGAAAGTCACTGTCTGTGTCAGTGAGAACAGAAGATTCCAGGACGTTAGATAAAGCTTCGATAAAGAAGGAGAACGTTCTAGAAGATTTCAGAAAGTTCTCTAAGGTTCCAAACAGTGTGGCGGAGAGTGACTGAGTTCCAGAACGTTCATAAAGTTTCTGAAAAGTTAAAGTTCAAGAAGGTTCTACCTAACTAAAAGGTTCCAAATTGAATGGCGGAGTGTGTCGGTGAGTCTAGAAGGTTCCAGAACGTTCAATAAGGTTCTGGAAGGAGAGTGTTTAAGAAGGTTCTATAAGGTTCCAAACTGAGTGGCTGAGTTTATCGGTGAGTCTAGAAGGTTCCAAAAGATTAAGAGAAGGTTCCAGAATGCTCTAGAAAGTTCTGGATGGAGAAAGTTTCAGAAAGTTCTATAAGGTTTCAAACTGAGTGGGGGAGTGCGTCGGTGGGTCTAGAGGTTCCAGAAATAATTATAATGCTCGTGAAGGTTCTGGAAAGGGAAATTTCTATAATATTTTGGAATGCTCTAGAAAGTTTCGGAAGGTTCTCTCTAGAGTGCTATGATTGTGCGCTGAAATATCTGTTGATATTTTGGCAAAGCGTTCAGCAAGGTAATCCTATCACAGGTGCCGAAACCAGCAAAAAAGAGACGTCAACACAATTCTATGCTTACCGAATTATGGTCCCGATCGAAGCCGGGCCAATCAGCTAGTAAATGATACGGGGAACCCTCGGAACCGACCGAATGAATATCGCAAGGCCAATGAAAAACTCCATGGAGATTAGATCCTCGGCTATGAAGAAACGACTTGGTAATAGAGAAGAAATGATCGATTACATCTATCACTGACAATAGATTATGCCTACCTACTATGACACATTTTTAAAGGGGAGCAAAAAATTGTTCTTAAATCGATCGGGTTACGCATTATTTGTTATATAATAGTAAAAAAAATAGAAAAAGCTGCAGTTGCAACTGTATCATCGTGCAATATAAAATACTTAGGTACCATTAAGAATATTTTTTAAAAGAATGTTAAGCAATTACAAAACTAAATGTTATAAAAATGTGTAGATTTCATGACAAATATGTAATCATCATTAAATTGATGCTACAGCCCACTGTGGGCCTTGGCCTCCTCCAGAATACCACCCGGTCCATCGCCCGCCTTTTCCAGTTTCCACCAGTCGCATCGATTGCCCTTAGATCCTCTACGCCATCCCCCCGTTTTAGCTTCGGTCTTCTCACACTTCTCCCCTGTGGTTGTGTGTTGAGAATGTTTTTCAGTATTCGATTTTCTTCCATTTTCTGTACATGTCCCAACCATCTGAGACGATATGTTCTTATGTATTTAATTGTGGTGGGCTCATTGTAAAGATTTTCTAGCTCATGGTTATACCTTATCCTCCATATTGCATTTTCACACAGGGGTCCAAAGATTTTCCTCAACACCTTTCTTTCGACACAGATATATAATGACAAACTTTGCAATGCTTTTCATAAACCATTTTGAGATTGAAATTGAATCGAGCGATGGTTGTTTGTGAGTTTATCGTTGAGTTTATATTTAATTTCGTGAAATGTTTTAATGATATTTCTAATGATGTTTCTGAGTGCTTTTAATTTGCTTTATTCTTACTGTTTTCTGATGACTTAAAACTTTACTCAAAAATCTCCACACTCGTTGACACAACCTCCAAAGCGACTTAAACAGATTTCATGATTACTGTACACAAATAAACTATTCTTAGGCTTTACCAAATGCAAATCAATCAGCTTTACAAAAAAATCGTCATAAATATGTTCACCAGCACCACATCGGTGGCAACGAGCTTCAATCCGTTGATACAATAAAAGACCTAGGTGTTATCTTTGACGCCCATCTGTGCTTCGATATACTTAATATATGAATAGAAATATAATAGAAAACTTAATTAGTAAAGTAATAGTAAACTTAATTAGCAAAGCACAAAATATGACAGAATTTGTACTTCGCTTCACCAGAAATTTCAAAAATCCTAAAACTTACATGCATCTGTACCAAAC
Source organism: Agrypnia vestita (assembly GCA_016648135.1). Taxonomy (NCBI): domain Eukaryota; kingdom Metazoa; phylum Arthropoda; class Insecta; order Trichoptera; family Phryganeidae; genus Agrypnia; species Agrypnia vestita. Next base: position 353,644 of record JADDOH010000027.1, read on the forward strand.
TCTTATCCGACCGCACCTCGAATATGCACCCAGCATTTGGAATCCCTGGTATAATGTACATATTGAAAAAATTAAAAAAAATACATATAAAATACATAAGAACGCTTAGCTTTAGGTTTCACATTCCTCATTCAGATTCATTGAAATAATTTAACATTTAATGTTTAAAAAAATAGACGTACATCTCTTGAAATTTTCAACTTGTATAAGATCTGTCGAAACCAATATAGTTATCCACCCCTGTTATCACTTATAAACATTCACGACCCAGCAAGGGCTTCTAGAATACTCTGCCTCTCCCACACTCCTGTTGCTCGCATCAACTACAGATTACGCTCACTCATAGTGGGAATGTGCCGAGCTTACTACGACTTGTTCACCGACATTGATATTATTTATCTTGTGTCTTCATATGAACTAAGAATACAAGTGAATATTATTCTGCGTCGTAACATTTAATTAATATTCAAATACATATATAAAAAGCTCCGCTATGCAAGATATGAATGAAGTTTCACATGGGTATCTAATTATGTCTTTGTTTTATTATCTCTTATCGTCACTTTTTTTATTATATTATTCCTTTACTACTTCATAATATTCGTTTCTATTGCTACTGTTGTCTTTTATTTTATTTTTTTGTTCTTATTATTTATACTTTTATAATTTATTTCTATGTGAAATATGTTGGGACATAAGTCAATATTCTGATAACTCATGCTCTTACTCATACATTTAAGTATATCATCAACTTGTGTCTATTATATTTCTGAATAAATAAATAAAAAACATATATTGTTTTTAGTATGTCGATAATATGCAATTCAAGAAATCAACGCGTTTTCTATAAAGTTTAGTTCCCCTTCGCAGAAAAGCTATTTAAAGGTTCGCCGAATATCTATTTCATATCAAAAGGGAGATTTGCTAGGGTACAGATGACGTCATCGTGAGTAATTCTGCCGGAATATCATCCGGCCTATCAGATCCCTTGCACTTGCTTCCTGCTTTAAATATTCACCCTCTACTAAGCTCTTAAGTTCTTCAGTATAGAAAGTCATACGCACGAGCCTCTCGGCAAGTAAAATGTGATAACCTAGTAAAAAGGTCGGGGGAGTTTCCTTTCCCGTTTTCAATACGCCATCTAATTGAATCATTGAAGTAGTTAGAAGGGTGCATGATTAGCTCTCTCTGGTGTGAAGCTGTGTGTATGTATTAGATTGTTGCGAAAGTAATGGCTATTTTAACAAATCATGTCGTTACAGTTCTTTGCTAGAAAATATATGTATTTTTTGACAATTAGAAATCCGTTATGTATACTAAGATTGCGCTTAAAACGCATCGAGTAATGCGTTGTTTTTCCATTTTCAGCTTCAAAAATTAACCAAATCGCATGATTTTTTGAGAAACGAAGTGTAGAGATTATTTTAAAATACTTTTTATTATTTAATGTGTAAAAATATTATATATGTATACTTTATGTAACATTTAAGTCACTTTAAGGCGAAATATGTTTTATTTTTTCTGCAGGCAAGTATATTTAACACCTCTGTATATTAGACAAATGTGTACTCAAACTTTTTTCTTATATGGTAATCTTATTCTATTCCTATTTCTCGTTTTATAGTTATGTGTTTCACTTTTTACAACAATTCTGTTCAAAAAATATATTGGCATTTTGTGTGCAAACATGAGAATTCTATAATATGATCAAAAAATATAATTTCTAAGCGCAGTCTAAGCCCGAGTACCTATAATTGTACCGACTCCAGCGCACGCAAGTGTCGGAAGGGAGTACCTAATGCAGGAGCCGTAATCAACCAGCGGAATGCACACACTGCGTTCTTTACTCCACGCGAAGGGTTAGTAAACCCCGAGGGCCCTAGCGGCGGTTTCCCTTAGTTACCCCCCCCCCCCCCCGCAGCTGCCACACCCCGCAGACAAAAGGTTCCCCGGAACAGACGCGATCGAACGCCTCCGCCACCCACTTTCCCGCCCGTTTCGCAACTTCGCAACAAAAGCGCGCGAAACTTCCTTTGTTTTCGTTTGCGTCCGCACACCCGCCATATTCGTTTTTCAATATGTGTTTAAAGATGACTTCTTCGCCTCCCTGGGTGCTTTTACAAGCGTGGTTAATCGATTCGAGTTTTCTACATTCTATCGATTTTAGAATTTAAATTTCAACAGCAATTAATAAATGTAGGAATTTTTGGTGAAATTACCATGAATTAAAATAAATTTTAATAATTTTATGTCTTACAGTGACGAAGCTATTTCTATGGGAAAGCGTTTTTTACACAACGTTCACGATTCCACCCAAGAACAACCACACATCTAACAGACTTTGAATGTTGTGTATGTATGTTATTTATGCAACATATTACACATATTTACATACATACTACGCTATCGCCATCTATGGTTTGAAAATTTGTCATTATCATTATTTGGTAGAAAAAAAAAATCTTCACAAATTGTTGAACAATAAATAGCAATGACTTAATTGTAAGCTCCGTGCATTTTAATGTTCCTCAGAGACGAACAAGAGCACCACATATTTTTCACTTGGATCATTGGAGAACAAACTACGGCAAAAATTACATAACTAACCGTGTTCTTGATATCTCTAACATGGCTTTTGCAGATCTCGACACTCTTTGCCTAAGCTTTGAACAGTTTACTCTGTTAGGGGTAAACTTGGGATGTGACATATTTCCCCTCACACATGCGCGCGGTCATGTACACGCACACATACTAGCATATTCACGCATAATCGCACGCACACGCATATTTGTATTAAGTAAAAATCGGCAATCGTAGATCTTATGCACAACAATCTTAACACTCGTCCGTAAGTTTGCGATGTTTATGTTACTCTGTATAAATAAATAATTGTTATTATTATTACAACTTCTACATTGTTTACTTATTCACCACGTGCACTATACACTGACACGCCTGTCGCTGTGCAGTACATGCCAATTCGTACATTAACGCATTGCATTGATACAATGAATATTGCATATTGCTAGAGCAGCCCAAAAACCACAGAATAAAGAATACACCGAAGACTCACCGAAGAAAATACACTTTGTTTGACAGTAGATCTAATTTCTTTTATATTCCCACGTGAATGGACATAAGGAAATCAATAAATTAATTGTAATTCAAGGATTAACAATAAAGTAGGCAGATAGGATAGGACGCCACACTCTTCTGTCCTGGCGCACCACTTTTACTTCGTCCACTTTCATGGTCTCGGGCACGCTCGGTTGTGGGAGCTTCTAACAGAGTCATTCTCTAATATTTTAATCAAATTAATATAAATATCAGAAAAAAATAATTCTCTACACAAAAATTTAATTTTTGTGAAAGTTAAATTTTAATTTACATTTTGTGAACAACTGAAAAAATTAAATGAAATTTCAGCATTAGCAGTCATTTAGATTAACAGAAACGTTGAGTTCATTCATATTCTCATGTGTTAATGTGTAAATAATATTAACTAATATCATTGAAAGATTTGGCAGATACTTCGTGGCGCAACATTATAATTTCAAATATGTTTTATTATACTTTGTAATACACACACAATATGAGTTATTAAATTACAACTATAGTTTCGAGAGGAGCAGTCCCCCTGACCCCCTGACCTACCCAATTAGATTGATAAATTTTGTATTTAAGTTAGTTATTATCTATACCTGATGATGAGAGAGACTGCTCCTCTCGAAACTATAGTTGTAATTTAATAACTCATATTGTGTGTGTATTACAAAGTATAATAAAACATATTTGAAAAAAATATTAACTAAATTTAAAAATATCTTTATTGAAGAGAATTAGGTATGCGTATTTATGCATATACCGCTAGGACATTAAAACTACTGAATAATAGAAAGTTGAAGTTCAAACACGTAAGAATACGTCATTTTTAACGGGTCATAGATAGTATATTATATTGATTTTGGATCTGACATACATAAAATCTACACCTCATCATCATCAGCGAGTTGCGAACCGATCGTTAAAGATCATATAGTCATAAAGGCTATGCAAATTATTTATACTGGTTATGTCACTGGCGCATACTATTCTGAATGATCCGGTCGTGATGAGCTGGACAGTAATTTAGTTGGTAGTGTGCTGATTATAGGTTAAATATCACGTTGTGTGGTAGAGATGTGAATTTTAGTTCACTTAACTACACTGTCGTTCACCGGATCGTTCAGTCAAGTGAACTGTTCACTTTGAATCGTTCAGTAGTTCTTTCACTCACAAATTTTCAAATCCGTTGGGGCTTACAGTTAACTAACTAACTAACTAACTAACTAACCATCACGCCGTTTCCCCGCAGGGGTAGGCAGAGAGGATTGAACGCCACACTCTTCTATCCTGGCACACCACTTATGCTTCGGCCACATTCATACATCTTCTCATACAAGTTCTACGGTTGTTACAGCTTTTAACAGGGCCATCCTCAAACACTTGTTGTATCTGATCATGCCAGGTCTTTCGCGGACGCCCTCTATTTCTGTTGCCTTCAACACTCGCCTCATGTATTTTCTTAACCATCCTTTCCTCGTTCATACGTTCCACATGACCAAACCATATCAGCACTCCTTTCTTTATTCTACCACACTACGGCCAGCACAGCATTCGCGTCTAATTTGTTCATTTCTCACTCTATTTTCCAAAGATTTTCCACACAAGCGTCTTAGTGACCGCATTTCTACCGCATTCAGTCTACTGTTATTGCTCTTTTGCCAACTCCAGGCTTCAACGAAAATTTTTTCCGAACGAAAATTCGCTGCCTAGTGATAGGGGGTGGGGGGGGAGTACTTTCAATTTCCAAAAATATAATTTTCATTAGCCAAAAAAAAATGCCTCCCAAAGATTTCATCGATATTTAGATTTACGATTAAATGAACGATTTTTTCCACCCATTAATGAATAGTACCTTTCGTTCGTTCAGTAAAGAGAACTGTTCTAAAATAACAGTTCGTTCATGAACGAACCATCTCTATTGTGTGGGACGCGGATAGTAATTATTTCAGTACAAAGGAAACGGAAATATTAATAACGTATTTGCTGGTGGTCGCTCAAAAGCGCCCAAGGTCGTGATCTGGTTGCTTCGCTTACCTCAACCTCTGTCATCTGGTCCAGGATAGAAAACAAAATACAAAAAGGGCGGGCTATGTTACATTATTTAGATTTTACAAAAACGAGGGTCAAAATTTTAGAATATCGATCAATTTGTTTTATTTATTCAGTAAATGCAAACTTTATACAAGCAGAGAGGATAGAGCGCCACACTCTCCTGTACTAACATACAACTCTCACATTATCTTCGCATGCAAGCTCAACGGTTGTTGAGGCTATACCCCACACATATTCTACAATCGTAACATATTTTTAGCATTTATTCCCACAAATGAAAATGTATTTTTATTTTTTCTGGTTAGAGTTCTGGGATGCACCATCGGCCCTGATGATGGACACTGCATTAGGATCCGTCGGCAAGAAAGGTCGTAGACGCCCGAAAGAGTATACCAGAAAACTATAAACGGAGGATTCTGAACAATAGTGAAAATCTGAGAATATTTCTTCTTCTTCCTCTTCTTCTAGATCTGTTGATCTGTTCTGGCGGAAAGCTGCTACTCTTGGGACTTCTAGACCCAAATATCTCCCTACCGTCTAGGCGATCTTCTAGGAAGACGATGCTCAGGTAGGATTCCGCTAGCTGCAGTTGTCCATTCTGTTTACATCTCTCCAGAATCTTCTTCTTGCTCTGCTCCATCGCGCAATATCTTCGGTGCCGCAGGTCTGTCTTATTTCTTCAATTTTCTATTCATTTTAATTAAATTTGTTGTGTGTTTTTTGTAATATGTGACGAAAACAGAATCGCACTTTTGATTACATTTGGGTCAATTCATTCATTGAAGAGTGGATATGGTAAAGCAAATGGTAAAAAAAACTGGGATACAATTTCAACATTAAAATACTCACTCGGTCAGTCGCCCATAATTAATAGTGTTAGACGTTTATTTCGAGGATGAGATGCTATCTTTTTAAAAGTCGTCTCTATATGGGGCGCCCGTCTTTGTACAACTTTCTTGTTGCCATTAATGGAGGCCGCCTCGAGGTCAGTAAACTATTCCGATTTCTTCATTTTCTCTCGCGAAGTATCATTTTTATATCGCGGAATCCGTCGTGTTCGCGCATCGCGTATTAACCTTTTCATGGGCAAAGTGTGACAACGACAGCGGCGTCACATTACGACGCACTGTGATCAATTGTGTTCTCGTATATGGACAAAATTATTTTTGCAAGAAGGTAAGATAAGTAAGGGTTTGGTAATTAGTGGTATAGCTTAAATAATGAATGTCGGAACAGAACGTTCTAAAAAGAACCGGCACGGCGCGCGGCGACACCAATGGCAATGGAGAGTCTAGAAGAAGAAGAGACGCACGCTTTGTTCGTTTCTCTTGCATTGTTTTATTAAGAAACTGTGCAAACACACGTGCATATTTTGTTGCTACCTGCTGAACATAATGTGTCTATTCAATTAAACGAAAACAAATTTTAACAGATCTTATAACAAATCGTATTAGGACGCGCTTCGGTCGTAAAAGAACGATGTTTCGGCGGGTTTCAGCCCGACTACATTGTTGGTCATATTGAGTGAATGAAAGAATAGGAAGAATGATCTATGTCTTGTCAATGGCAAGTCTTGAGGACGGCAGAAATAGTGAGCGGTCGCGGAAGGCGTTACCAGGTTAACCAAATATTGAAATATGGTCCAGTGGATATATAGACAGATCGATAGATAGATTTATTTCACATTCATAGGTGACAACTTTTTATAATGTTTAAAAAATTACATAAGCATGTTTCATTGTTGCTGAGGGTCTTGGTAGCAAAGTAAACACTGCATTAATTTGACGCCCTACCTGCTACACTAGTAATTTACTGTATTATTGCAGACAGTGCTCTTCCAGTAGGTACAGTATATGTACAACAATATTTATTATTATTTATATAAAGTAGCTATTATATGAATAAATCTTAGTGCCAATCTATCGCGCGAGCGAAATCATACTCAACAATTGACGAGCTTGCGAAGATGTATGAATGTGAATGAGACGAAAGTTGTTGGTCTTGGTAGAAGAGTGTGGTGCTCCATCTTCTCTGCCTTCGTGGATTTTTTTCTTAATTTAAAAATAAATTACTCAAATGAAAAAAGTAGGCACCGTTTGTTTTTATAAGTTAAGCGTGAAATAAAATTGACAAAAACTGTAAAACGACAAAAATTCACAATTTTATTTTACGTTTACATTATAAAAAGCATCTAATACTTTTAAATGAATACTTACATAATTGAAAATTATCATAATTTTTATGGTAAACTCACAATTACACTTGCGCTCCGCGTTCAGCGAAACTGATTGATCTGAGCGTCCGACTGAAAACATCAAACGATTTTAAATGTTGCCACGTCTACACGGCGGTAAACACATACTCATGAATATTGGAGTGTTCAAATATGGCTTGTTTTTTATAATTATCACATACATTTGAATTGTATGATGAAATTTAATCGTTTTGTCTACTTAACGTAAGAATTAATTGACGGTGCGGCGAGCAAGAATTATGACGAGACGACGCTTGACGCAACAAGGGATCTCAGTAATTGATTCGCGTTGTCAAGGTTAGTGGATCGCCAGAAAAAAGTGCATCCAAGGTACATTTACAAGCTCGTCTGTGGAGAGAAAATGGTATTAATGTCTGTGTACACAGTATGCGTACACGATTTACGATGGAGTAAATGTGTTGTCAAGTAAGGCCCGGTTGTTTCAAGTTCGATCAAAGTAAGCGGTCGATAAAAGCATAGATTTTTACGAAAACGGATCGTCTGATTGGTGGAGAACGTAAAATTTCAGTTTAAACTCTACGCTTACTTTGATCGAATTTGAAACAACCGGGCCTAAGACACAAGAATAAGTCTTATGAAACTAGTTACTTCTTATTGCTAGCAGCTATAACGCCAGCTTTTTAAAAAAATACAATGCGTACACGGAATACATTTCACACGAACATTTTTACTACATACTTTCAAAATAAAGGCTTGTTTGTGCTATGAAAATAGGATTAATTTGATGGTCTTTTGGAATGAGGCGTAATGTCTTTTTTTAAACATTATTTATTACTGTTTATTTATTCTAAATAATTTATTTCATCGAAGAATGTAAAAGAAGTTGCTTAACTAGAAATAGTCTGTTTTTAAGCAATAATCTGTAGTATTTTTGAAATTTGGTTTTAAAAAGTGTATAATAAGCGTGCAAATACCATTTAAAAAATTTCAATCATAATACATTTTTTATATCTATGTAATGATTGTAAAACCGAATGTTGATATTGTACCATCGTTAATGAAAAGGCGTTTCTATAATAAATTATTATTATTTTATTACTAATAAAAATCTTACACATAAACCAGTTTAAAAAAAGTCATATCAACTGTATGTATTAAAACATGTTTGAAAATTAATTAGACAAAAATTTCAATGAACAACATTCCATTGGGAGATTCAAGCTTCAGACATTTGTATGTACAGACATGAACATGAATACAAACATTATAATAATTTTGCTCGTTTTATAGAGGTATTAAAATGTGAATATAAACATTTATTATGATTAAAGATTAACAATATTAAAATATCTGTATATTTGAAATTTTGATGACTTCTGCACGCAGACTAGCAAACCTCAGTTACGTGATTATAATAAATTAATAATATGTATATTATTTCGCAGTACGCAAATAAAAGATGACTGCATCAGATACAAAATATAACTTCGCTATCAATCTTTATACGAAACTTATCAGAATAATATATTATTTTGAAGAAGGCAATTTTAAATATTTTGTTTGTATACCTATCTTTTAATTTTAATATTAGGTAAGGTATGTTATTCTATATAAAACACCAATGAAACTTTAAAACATGAAATGTTATCGTTGTTATTGTTATTGTCAACAAAGAATGTAAGTAAAATTAAAAATACTCACAGAAACATTTTTAAGCAGCTGTGGGAAGAATCCAAATCGATAAAAAAAATGTTTTTCGATACTTTTAACAGCTATACTGTATTTCACAAGTTTATTTTAAAACGTTACTTAAAAAAACAGTGAAAACATATAACTTTCATATCCGAGTAGAGTTCTGTCACTCAAAAGTTTCGACAATACGCGGGTCGAACTAAACACGTTGGCGCCAGCGGAAGAGGAGAATGAACTCCCAATTTCCAACGCAAACTAACAGAATCACGTTCGGTGATAAATTATTTATTCACGGCGCGGTTCGACAAAACCATATTGAAATAAAAACGCCATAGAATGCCTTCCTTCCTCGATCAAACTTGATTCGTGAGTAGGTACCGCTAGTGCCGTGTACCTCGCAGCGCTGGCGTCAGATCCGAAAGAGAATGCAACAGTCTTCCCCGAGTTACAGCGACTGACTGGCAAACGAAACAAATCCCGTTGCACCAGACTACCAGGACGCACCACTACACTACACTGCGGGCGGTGTACAATGTAGGGCCTGCGGGGTACGTCGGACCCCACGAAAAAGAAACCATTACGATTGTGTATTACGCCTATTTCTGTTGGCGTGCAAAGGAGAGAAGTATCGTGGATGTTGCGTCGGGATTAGGGTACGGAGAAGTGCATTTGGGGATCGAGGTTGATGCATTTCTTCCACGCGGGGCCCGTGTTTACGACTGAAACAGAACTCGAGTGCATCCGACACAATTTGTTGTTTATGAAATGGTTAAGCAGGTATAAATTATTGGAAATAACGTAGGTAATTAATTGCTTATCGCATGAAGGGAAATTAAATTTTGCAATAGTGTATTCTTACTAATCTAATTTATTTTATATCTGGCTTGCAATTTAGCCGCCAGATTCGCCGTATAATTAATTGCGTTAGTCGTATGTTAAGTTACTTACATTGTTTTGAATTGTGAAAGGATAGAAATATCTTTTTTCTTTTAAAAGTTTTATGCGATGGACATACGCAATAATAATTTAATTAATACAGATTAAATAAATTTACTTAAAAAATATTTCTTTAGAACAAATTCAGTAGCATAATACAATAAAAATAATCATAGGTACTATCGGGTAATTCCTTATAATAATAAAAACGTTTTCAAAATTAGTATGTAGCTGATCTCATTCCGTTTTCAATATTATTAAATAAATTGAAATCATTTTTGCATTTTTTAAATTAGTTTGATTTCTGATATTAGGTATATGTGAAAGTTTACATTTTGGGTTAATGTCCCAAAACACTTTTTTGTTTTGACTAATTAATATGTAACTAATAATTAAATAAGTTAATGTAAAGATGAAATTCAAAACTAAAAAGTCCGTCATTGTTGACGGGTTATAGCTTGTTCAAAAATATTTTGTCAAAACGTGGTAGGTATATTACGATTTAAGAAAGCTTTCTTTCCAATTTATTGTTTTCACGTACATATTTGTATTACAATTTATACCTCCAAATATTTTGAAGGCATCGTCGGTGACCGGATTTTTCAAGTCACTGTATCCGCCTGCTGAATGACTGATATTAAGCAATTTATTCTTCAAAAAACAAAAGAATTAACGGAAACGAACATCGGTTTTTTGAGATTTTGAATAGCAACAATAAATAATTGCACTGGACATAATTTTTTTTCGCTCTCAGGAAATTTTGTCTGAACTTTATAAATCCATGGGTGCTGAATTTTGAATCTGATTGCATATTTTTTATTACCCGCAATTTTGGAAAGAAAAGTGTTTTTTTAAATAAAAAATATAAATGTTTACTCTCTTATCACAGAGCAAGTAGCTTAATTAGTATGACTGCCCTTCCTGAAGTGTGTGCTGGAAGATTTAAGTACCTACAATGATTTATAAATTGATTAACATTTATTCAACTTCTTTGAATATGGTTGTACAATTATCTAAATAATTAGTAAAAGAAATAAGTATTAAATAGACAGCTTGCAAGTTAAAACCGAAAATTATTATTTTACGAAATATGAATACATATAACAGAATGGATAATTTATTTTTCAGTGCTTAGTTTGTGGTACGAATTTGTCATTTTGTGAAAATATACTAGAGAAGAAAAATATCTAATGAAATCGGACATTCTTGGTCTCTCGGACGAGCTCGAACCCCCGGGCAACTTGTTCACGAGCGAGAGTCTTACCGCCAAATAAGCGCGTCCCTTGATTCTATGTGACTCTATGTTACACGGTCGCATGTCACTACGTTCTCCCCTATCGTGAATTCTGTCCCCTCATCTCTCCAATTCCAGACAAGCAATTTATAATGGTTTTTATTAGAGGGAGGCTATTTGACATCCAGTATTTCAACAATTGGTCGACCTTCAGAAATGCCTTTGATTTGTACATTACACATGCAATACAGACATAATATGTTTAGCATTCAAGAAAATATATTTTTTATTGTTCATAGTAGTAAAAATAGACTGATGATGAGATGAGTTCAAATTTTGATAAACTCTGCTTCTTTTTCGGTGACAAGATGATCACAATTATTTTATTGGTTTTAATAAAAAATCATTAGTTTTATATTATCTCAGATGTGCACCCTTTTATGTTTTTATAATACTAATTGTAAACATATTTTAAAATTATAATTAACATTCGAAGTAAGATTGAGAGGCAGAAAGAAGAAAAGAAAAAGCTATTGGAAAATGAAGTCGTATGTATGTTGAACGATTTGTCCCCTAGTGAATACATGGTTTTAGCCAATAAACCACAAATATTTACGCAACAGATCTTTAACTACAACACACCGAATCCGTCCCGATCCTAGCGACATAACATTTTGTATCTCAAAAATCAGGATTAAAGTAGCACAGCCGGTCTTCAGACGAGTAAAATGCTTTAAATGTTGGAATGGTTTTCGCAATAGTCAATAAATGTTGCAATAAAAGGTTGTGTTCGAAGGTAATGACCAAAATATGTAATAAGATGTACCTACCTACTAAACATGATAATTTAAAATGTTTATATTATATTATTATTATTATATTATAAATATTCGATACACTAGTTTAAAAAATACACATTCAATTCAGTTTACAGTAGATAAAGATAATAATGAGAAAATATGTAAAATGCAGGATCAAAATCTGATTTGTAATTTCTGAAAGGAGAAATAAAGTCGTTTTCCAGATTCATTTTTATTACCATGATAAAGGAAAATACATTTTTTCCGAAACTGATTGGTTTAACGAACAGTTTCATGGTTAAATACCTAAAAAGCTAATTGTTTAATAAATATTATTAAAATATGTCTGATCACAATATTTTTTACAATGAATTACTTCGATTTTATTCCGGCATATTGTAATAAGGAATTAAATTGTCAATGTTCAAGATTTCTAAATACTTAATATCATCTCATTCATAGATCATCTACGTCTTTATTTTGGAATTTTAAATATACACCATAACCATACACAGGGAATTTTAAACCATATGAATGAAGAAGTCTCGTAGCTAGCTAGTAGCAAAAACTTGGGAGCCTTCTTCATTCAATTTTGAACATAAAATGCTCTTTACACTTTGGGTGAAATGTCGACAGTTACGGAGATAAGCGACGTGAAAGTTTGCATTCCAATATTTCTGAAAATTATCTTGAAAGCTATATCGAATATTAAAAATTCATTTGCTTTGATGCAAGTCAAATAAAATTTTATTAAAACCTTTTAAAAATTGTAATAAAATTGTCAGGTTTTGTCCCTTTATTTGACTTGTATTGAAGCGAACGAATTTTGAATATTCTATACTTATATTCTATACAAACTATTGTTCGAGTATATACTCTAAGATTCTATATAAGTTACTGTAGTGCTAGTACTGTAGTAGGTGTTTCGAGCCGCTAGAGATAGAGAGATGCACTCTCAAGTGACATTCAACGTTGGGGGGACGTGACACGACGCTAGTGGAAGGAGAAATGATAGTTCTACAGAAAATAAAGGTACAGATACACATGCTTATTAGTGGCATGCTAATGAGCATGCCACTAATAAGCATGCCCTAACAACTGTACACACTTGCTCATTACTGGCATGCTTATTAGTGGCATGCTCATAAATAAGCATGCCCAAAGCTAACAATCAAACACACATGCTTATTAGTGGCATGCTCTTGTCATAGAATAGAGACGCTCTTGTTCAAAATGGAAACTTTGCAAACTGAAATAGAAAATTCAAGTTAATCAATAAATCAAAAAAGTTCCCGAGTTTCCATCCGCACATTTTTGATTTTAGTTTATATAATTTTTATTGTAAGATTTGAATCATTCATGCCTATTAATAAAGTTTCGTAAACATTATTTCTCACTATATTATTTTTACACAACGGTGACCGAGTATTCCACAGACATTCGTGATTCCTATAATAAGTTACGAAAAGTAATGTTTTATCATCTCCCCAACGCGCCATATTTGTTTCATCTGTCGCGGACTGAGAAGATCGCATCGATAATACTAGCCGCGAAGCCCGCGAATGACATAAGCATGCTCATAAATAAGCAAGTCTGTTCACACATGCTCCAAAGATACCCCTTCTCTATGGTGAATGACAGTGGCATGCTTATAAATCAACCGGCGGTTGATTTTTGAGCATGCCACTAGGTGGCATGCTCATTTCTAGCAATGTGCGTACACACATGCCACTAATAAGCATGCCACTGTCAAAGTCGATACTGCGCATGCTCACGTGCCACTAAAGAAGCATGTGTATCAGACGCCTTAGTCAGAAATGTTGAAAAAAATGAAGACTTTGATGCGTTTATCTCCGTAACTATAGACATTTCACCCAAAGTGTAAACGATACTTTCTATTCAAACTTAAATGGAGGAGACTCCCCGATGTTTTTGCTAGTAGTTTGCGAGACACATGTATACAATCAACTGTTTCGAAAAAATATCATAAACACCTCTGTACAGGTACGGTGAACGAACGAAACTATATTAAAAATAAATCTAATACAAATATAATAATTTCGTTGTGTCTCTCTGTCGGTACGTAAATTCGTAACTTGCTGGAATTAAAACCATAGATAATTAGAGTATTACACGCAATCAGCGCGCGGCTCAAGCAACTCGTACCTAAAGGTCGAAATTATACGACATTTTAAAATTACATATTATTTTATTATATTTAGTTTTAGTTTTAAGCGAATATTTTTCACGGGTGCAGCGAAATTACTAGTGTATTAATAATACATTTTCGTTAATAATATCTGATTAGAAACATTGTAGAATATACTAGGTAGTAAATCATCGAAAATCGGCAAATGTATCTAGGTACACGAAAGAAAGCATTTTCTGCTTGCACCGATCGCGATCGCACGTTCGTCCGACGTAGTGAATGTTAGTACAACTGGTAAACGTTTAAATAACTTCGTTGTTTGTAGTCCGATTTAGATAAAATAAATTGATAAAAAAAAAACAGAAATAAGTCACTTTAATAAAAGTGTGCTAGTTTTCTCCTCTCCTTTCATCTTCACTTATGAGTCGTAGATCATGTCTTAATATTATGCGGCATTATGCCCTATCAAACGACTTCAACCTCAACATTGTTTAGTTCACTCTTTCGTTTAACGACTTCAATCTCAACATTGTTTAGTTCACTCTTTCGTTTAACGACTTCAATCTCAACATTGTTTAGTTCACTCTTTCGTTTAACGACTTCAATCTCAACATTGTTTAGTTCACTCTTTCGTTTAACGACTTCAATCTCAACATTGTTTAGTTCACTCTTTCGTTTAACGACTTCAACCTCAACATTGTTGAGTTCATCATCGGCCGCTCTTTCGTTTTCATAGCAACGTTATCCTATGTGCCTCCGCTCCGGGTAACGAGATGTGTCGCATCAATTTGTCACGAGAAGCGAAGTCTCGCCATATTTTTTATATCCGATTCGATTATATCAAATAAAAAATAAAAGCATTCAATGTCATACAGGTATTTTTCCAAACATTTTACGCACTAACAGTATTTATAAAAGAAGAAGCAACCCTCCCTACGTGATTTAATTCTGTTTGAGCAGGTAGGTAGGCAGGGAAAAGCGGTAGAAATAGATGGTGGAACGCCGGTAGGTGGGTACATTTTGAAGTCCTTGAAGGGAGGATATCTCTCCCATAGCACACATGCTTTTACGACAAATACGGGTAAGACAAAATTCAGATTCTTCATTTTTTTAAAGAGGTTTCGTATCTCTTCGAATAACCCTGGAGACCTTTGTAGGTACGCAATGGCGTGGAGTGGGTATAAACTTAGGTTATGCTGTGACCGACTATATACCTATATTTAAAAAAAACATATATACGCGTATGCCTATATCGGTATATACATATTTTGAATTTTTTTAACTGTGTATAATTAACTATTCTGAGTAGCTTTAATCCACAAAAATTACTGTACTGTAAAATAAGTATTGTAAACAAGGATTTTATAAATAAATAAATATTTTATTTGTAAAACGGCAAATTTTTTAAATATATTTCGAAGACGATTTACATATAATTAAAACGGGAATAATACTAATTTCAGATATACGTTTCTTTTCCCAAAAATAAATCAGGCATTTTATGAAATCATCGATGGCAATGTCGTCGTAAATAAATATTTTAATATTGCGTATAAGATGTTCAAAAACCTACATTTTACAAAATTTCTTAATAAATTACTATAAACTAATTCATGTAAATAGAAACGGATTGAATTTGTGTGATTTTTGAACTCAGTAATTCATATAAAAATAATAAAATAAAAAAAGAACAAACGTACTCAACATAATCATTATGATTTGACAGATGGAATTCACCATAGAAAAGAGAAATAGAATTCACACAAAAAGTTTTGGATGAAATTAGTAAAAAATGCCATTTCTGCAAGTGACGTGCGCGCAGTTCGCACGTCACTTTGAACCTTTCGAAGAAACACGCTATTATATGAAAGATTTACCTGTTCATTACATTAAACTCGCAGACATAGAGATGAGCCAAAATACAATGTTCAGGACTAGTTTTTTCTCGACTCGACTTTCTCGAATGGAACAAATTTGCTGGGAGCAAATAAGTGAGATAAATTATGAATTGACATGAAGTAGGATACAGAAACGTCGGAAATAAAACATCTAGTCGTAGGACAAATTACGGCTAGAATTTTAAGTCGACTTCCCAGAATATTTACAAATGCACAGCTTTTTTGCTTTTGTATGCACTGCACGCCAATGGTAGGTAGTTGCTTGCTCTTAACATATTTATGACCCATGGACGATAAGAATATTCTGGAACGAGTCGAGTTGATTTGTAAACAGTGACACACTTGAACAGACAAAATCATCAAAGAATCCGACATTTAAACATTTTTTAAATCTATGAAATTACTATCGAAAGCTTAGAGTATATACAATCTAGATTGTATATACTCTAAGATCGAAAGTACCAAAGGCGGATTGGTAACCTAACGCCAGAACGGAAAATATTGCAGACAACCGGCTCAACCGTAATTATCAACTTGATTAAAAATAATACTTTTTTTTGTTATTTTATGTAGCATGTTTTTGTAGCATTTCTGTTACAAATTTAACAATTTATTTTTATAATAAAATTAGCGTATACCTACATAATATGTAAAAAAATCATACTTTTAAAGATCAGACATAACAAATATTAAATATTAATAAATATTTATAGATTTAAAGACCCACCAGTCTCAACAAATTATTAGCCTCGTGTATTCTCTCTCTCTCTCTCTCTGGATTAGTGCACGACGTAATAAAAGTTAGTGCTTATTCGGAATCCATTTTAATATAAATGCGCTATTACGAGACATAATTGAATTATTAGTAATATAATGATTTTCATGATCGAGTGATTAGTAATCGATACACGAGACATTGGTAATATATAGAAATTCGCGACTGCGAGACATTTCCATAATCTTTTGCTTCATCAACTTACAAAAAATAAAATCTGACGCGGGAGTGGGATTCCAAAAGTGTACTACTACAAGAAGTACTACCTGAAAAGTGTACTACTACAGTAATATTTTCAAATACATGGGGGAAGGGAGGTTGTTTCAGTTTCCGACCAATTCATTATTCGATCCAAAAATTTTCAAAACCATTTTCAGACCATTTTCAATTTCCAGAGACTTCTTCAATCAATCCCAAAATTTTCAAACCCGGGGGGTGGGTTGTTTCAATTTCCACACATTTTTCAATTAGTTGTTTGTCACAAAATTTTTCTATTAGTTGTTTCGGTTTCCAAAAATTTCTTCATTTATCTATAACGACTTCGCAAAAATTTCATTATTAATCTGACGGGGGGATGGATTTCAAAAATTCGTTTTAACTAGTACCTACCTACTATTTAATAATTCGTAGTTGTTGAATTAATACTCGTTGATAGTTATTCGATATTCGATGATGACAATATCTCGAGTTATTCGAATGATTTCAATAATCGAATTATTCGAGTTATAGTAATTCGAAATCGCCCATCGCTACATTTTAATACCTACTCTTAAAATAAAAATAGAAATAGTAGGTATAATATTTTGTTAAAATGACAATATTTAATTTTTAATTTAATCTGATTAACTAATCTCTGTAACAATAAAGATCAATATCGAGTGTTGGAATACCAAAGTGTTAACCTCCATTCAGAAAAACAACTGTTCTTCGAAAAATTAAAAAATATATATATCTTAGTATTCATTATTTCTTATGGAGAAATTTGCTTTCATTTATAAGTGCTCTGGATTACGAACATGTTTTTCAAACAAATTGTTCTCGCAATCCAAAGTTTAACCGGTCGTATGCCGGAGCGCAGATCTGCGCTCCCTGACACGTATGCGAATTCGGTCTATTTTACCTGCGTTTATGAGTTTTTAAAACTTATCAATGGTTGTATCTCAAGTTTTTGAATGAATGAACGTGTTCTATTTCGACGGCTCCTACGTATAATATCGTAACCCACAAAATTGAATTTTACAGGAGAAGGATTTGAACATATTTTCGTCCGGTATAAATCTAAATATTGCCCAATTTTTTTGAAATTTCGTTTCAATATTTTACTTTATACTGTAGTTTCATAAATAATCACAAAAAAGTCGAAATTATTAAAGGTTTTTGTAGAAATGCACATACGATATTATACTTCGGAAAAGACGCGACGTAAAATAACGTAAGTGTTACATGCGATAATTTTCTTATGTTATTTTCTCACGCATATTATCGTAAGTGTTACATACGATAATTATCTTATGTTATTTTCCAACGTATGTTATCGTAAGTGTTACATACGATAAAATTATCTTATGTTATTTTCCAACGAAAATTATCGTAAGTGTTACATACGATAGTATACTTCGTAAAAAATATGTGATTGTTTGAGATACGATAAAATACGTTCGAAAAAAACGTTATTTATTGCAAAAATTTTTTTTTTCTTTTTTTTTGAAATAAAGATATAATTAAATACATATGAAATACACAAAAAACTAAAAATCGTCGATTTGTGGGTTACGATATTATACGTAGGAGCCGTCGATTTGTCAAGTAACCTCAATTGCCGCGCAAACCGGACAAAAAATCATTCCAAATGTCCATTCGAACCGCGCATTAATTGTGTTATTTATGTGTTAAAAAATTGTTGTTTTTAAATAAATATGTGTTAAAATGAAGTAGGTATTTTTATATTGATATATTTAGAACGAAAATATTGAAATACAATATCTTTAGTGTTATTGCTTCCATGGTTTTATTCGATAAACGTGTGCGTACATTTGTGATAGTAAATTTCGTTGGTTATTTTCATAGTTAATGAATAAGTAATTATTGTACAAGTAATTATTGAAATATAAGTAATTATTGAAGTCTGTATATTGAGAAACCAGAAACTGCAACTTCTTAGCGATTATTGTTGATTTTTACATGAATCTAACCATCACAGAAAAGTGTCTAAAAAAACAGCAAATGTGCGCGAAATTGCGCGGCAGACAGGGTAGCTACATTCCGCGTCACGTACGGCCGGCACACTGTAGGTATGTGTATACAAAAGTGGCAGTTTTAATTTGACTGATTTTATTACGAACAAAGTGAATGAAGAAATGTGTGATTTTATCAGCTGGCTTGTACAAATATCGTGTTGTATTGTGGAGTTTATGAGAGACTGCCTCTGTATTTAACATTTTAAAATTGTTTTCCCACATGATGATTATGCTGAATCCTGTACTACTTGAAAATTCCGATGATCCCGCACCATCATTTGGACTCCTTACATTCCATCCACCGGAGCTCTTCGAGATTCCATTCTGAGTGTGAATACCTCTTCCGATCCTGATCCGTCCGCTGTGGTTCCTGAGAGTCCCGCTTCAGAATGTTCCTCACTTTTAGATTCATCTCCAACTCCACATAAAACTTCTTTGGGCTTGAGCTTAGATAATATTTTTCTGAACTCCTGAAAAAGTTAATTGATTCAATATTATTTTTTTGTTTTTTATTATACCTAATATTAAAAATGATAATACCGTTTGAAGTCATAATATATTTTCAAAACAATAATAATTTCATAACTATTTCCTTTTCATTTGAGATATTTCTCCCTGAGTAAAGCAATAAATAATAATGTATTACATCTAAACAAAATTTAAAGAATTCATTCGGAAAGCTCTCATATTACAAATGCACTGTAATAAAATAAAAATAATAATATCTAAGAAATTAGTGGAAGTACAAAAAATGCAGAAAATCTATCAGGAAAAATATGCACTTATAAATACAAAAAAAAAAAAAACTTTTTTACATAATAGAAGGCTTTAATAATTAGTATTAAAACAGGTATGTATGTAATGAACTGTAAATGTTATAATAAAACAAGTCATTCCAAATTTATGGATAGATTGTGAAAAATAATTTAGTATATTATAGCTAGACCGCATTCAAAAGAATATGCACAAAAATATATGTGTTGTTACGATGCAAAAAATGAACACAAACTAAGTTTTTCTAGTAAATAAGTAACCTTTTTTAAACTAAAAAATATGTATTTATTTGGAATATCATATTGAGGCTTGTAATACGGGCCTGCCAGGCAATTTTCCCCCGTTTTTTTTTTACCGGACAAAGCTAGGGAATGGTCTTTTGACTGTGGTCGACCTATAGTATAAGATAATAGAATTGCAAATCGTTATATTGTCGCGAATACCTAAAAATTAGATTGACAACAGAAATAGAGAAAAAGTATGGAAAAAATAAGTAGAGTCAATCTGTAATTGAATCAACGAGATTAAAGATCACCAATGAAGACCGATGAAGAAAGGCTAAATGAGACTTGCAGACAGTTGCAGCTAGGGAATGCAAATCCGTTCTGTTTTAAGATCCGGATTTTTAAGAACAGATTTTGTTCCAATCCGGATTTTATGGATTAAAATAAAAGCACATTAAAATCTAATCAAACGATTTCTTAAATTTTTTTTGTTATTTGGAATTACATATTCAAACTATTATAATTAAATACCGTAATTATGGTGTTATTCTTATTAAAATAATCAGTCTGTGACTCGCGTGCTGAGTAACGTTACTAAAATAATCAACAGGTACAAATTGAAAGAAACTCTGAAGAATAAAAATAAAGACAAATAGACTCCTTGTCAAATTATTAAACATAAACAAAAGTAACAAAACAATTTAACTTCACTTAAATCAACATAAAAACAACGTAAAAAAACAATTTAACTTCACTTAAATCAACATAAAAACAACGTAAAAAAACTATGCCATTTTTATCGGCGAATTATTAGCCTACTCTTGGGTTGACACTAGGGTTGTCACTTTATTTTTACTCCCTTTCTTTTAACTCGTAGCGTCTGAGATTCCGACGCATAAGGTAGACACGAAACCCGAAAATAAACTTCTGTTCTGGGTATACTGTGCTAATACTAATTAACCTAATGTGTGTTTTCCCCACATAAATGCTAAGCCCTGTGGAATGATTCAGTAGGATATAAAGTGTGAATGTACTATACTTGCAGCACCCTTACTAGTAAATATGTTCCTATGGCACATAAGCTACACAAAAGAAAGCAACATGAATTTAGTATGTATTTATTACGATAAAAAATCATACATGCATCTAGATGGGATACATCTCATTACATCACTAGCAAACAAAGTTTAATTCTTTAGGATTAATATTTTACAAGGTATCGGAATCTGGTATATATCTTAAATTTTTTACATGCTTAAAATTACTTTGAAAAAAAGAAACTTAAATCAAAATTACTAAGTACACTTATAATATTATAATATTGAATCATGCCAATGTGGTATATCTCATCACATTTAATTATTAAGAATACATATAATTTTAATAATAAATTTAAATAGACTTTGTGTACTAAATATTCCTACACATCTTATTATATCAATTATTATGGCTATGACACTACTCATAACATGAAAGTTAATGATAATTATTAATCAAAAACAGGATTAAATATGAAATCCTTATCATTTCTCACAAATTTTTGTTTTTTGTATGGCTGTTGTTTAGCCATCTGTGGTTGAAATATAAATTTTGAGGTCGACTCTTGGGGCTTGAAGCGATTTGCCATTATATTGGCAACATTTTGTCTTCTTTCATTTTCAACTTCGTCAGTTTCAAATAAAGGCATTGAATTCCGCCTTTGGGATTCCAGTTCACATTGCAATTTTTGGATTTCTCTGTTTTTCTCCTCCAACCCGACAGCATATTCTTCTGCTAGTCTTTTCTGTTTAAAGCATTCTGCTTGCAGATTTTCAATCTTCTTTTGGTCATTTTGTAATTCCACTCTAAGTCGTTGAAGATTTGAATTGTGATACTGTTCTAAACTTGTAGCCCTCTCTCGAGCATGCTTAGTGACGTTTTCATGATATCTCATTTCTCCTTCCAACTGATAAGACCAAAATGCCATAGCCCGCAAAGCTATATCCTTGATCATATCTGGCTTCATCCCTGCGAGGACTATTGATTTAAAAGCTTCCGAAGGATTCAGATCAGCTTGCACCACATCATACTTCTCAGTCAATTGTGAATTGCATCTTGGGCACAACAAAACATCTTGAAAATTTTTATTACTAAACTCAGTTTCACCGTGTTCTGTACAAAAAGCATGAGAACAGCTAGTTATCCATGCTACAGTTGTCAATGGCTTTCTACACTTCTTAAAGTTACATAACATATCCAGAACCATTTTTCTTCAATACTCAATCAAATATAATCACTTTCTTAAACTTTTGAAACTTTGTAAAACAACATTTCTTCAAACATTAAACAAAATTGGTCTTCTTTTTGAAAATGGAATGATGCCTTGTGGTTGTTAAATGTATTCACAATTACATTTTTTAAATTAGGTAGGTCCTGCAGGTACCTGCATATCTATTTGTATGACATTTTAATTAACTTTTGATAAAAAATATGTAAGTTATTCATATCTATTGTTTTTAAATTTGATACAAATATTAAAGTTTTTATGGGATTTAAAGTACTCCTAGACGCTCATATGAAAACTACTTGTGATATGACTGAAGTTGGAGAAACAGCATCAAGAGTTGATACACTCATAAAGGATGAAATTGGTCAAATTGGTAGGTGGACATTACTTCCATTATTATAGGACATTAGTCTGTTTAAATCTTTAACTGGTCGAATGCTGGCCGTACATAACGCGGAATGTACCCTGTCTGCCCCGCAATTTCGTGTACGATTACTGTTTTTAGATACTTTTTTTGTGATTGTTATATTCACGTAAAAATCAACAATAATCGCTAAGAAGTTGCAGTTTCTGGTTTCTCAATATACAGACTTCAATAATTACTTATTCATTATTTATGAAAATAAGTAACGAAATTTACTATCAGAAATGTACGCACATATTTATCAAATAAAACCATGAAGTAATAAAACTAAAGATATTGTATTTTAATATTTTCGTTCTAAATATATCAAAGAATATAAAAATACCTACTTCATTTAACACATATTTATTTAAAAATAAAAAATTTTTAACACGTAAATAAAACAATTAATGCGCGGTTCGAATGGACATTTGGAATGATTTTTTGTCCGGTTTGCGCGGCAAATGAGGTTACTTGACAAATAGAACACGTTCATTCATTCAAAAACTTGAGATACAACCATTGATAAGCTTTAAAAACTCATAAACACAGGTAAAATAGACCGAATTCGCATACGTGTCTAGGGTGCGCAGATCTGCGCTCCAGCACACAGAGGGTACAAAAGTTTTCATGCAGATACGCGCTCCGGCACCCAACCAGTTAATAATGATGACTTTTGTGTGAGTGCTCATCCGGGAATTCAATGTGCATACACGCTTTGATTGTGTTAGTTCATGCTAAGCGCCAATAACGTTTGCCAAACAGACCAATACAGTTGTCACTGTTGTCAGTTGTCAGTGCTTCTCTGGACGTTGAGGTGAGAGCACGTCACTTTATATTGTAAAAGTATAGGTTTGTATATTTTTTAATGATTGATTTTAACATTGTTTTATTTATTTATTAATGATAACAGTAAGTATTCTCTTTGAAAACTTAATTTGTACTTTACTTTATTCTTTTTCTCATACTTAATTTTCAAATATTCAATTAATTTTTTGCTTCTTTTTCAGCTTCTTCTTTTTTTTATATTTCTTAAGTTAGTTAATATGACACTTCTGTATATACAGAAATATATTTTATTTTATTTTATCTAGTATTTTACACTTCTTTTTTTCCAATATTCTACAATCTATTACTTATATATTATCCATAATAATTTACATATTTACATTTACGTATCCCATAATATTATACAATCCATAATATAATAAATATATAATACATCTTATGCTCTACAATTCTAAACTATTTGTAAAATAATTATAGCATATGTTTTTAAAATCATTCATTCTTTGTCGTTTACATACAGCCATTGATAGATAATCATATTAACATGAGTATAAGCAGATCATGCCTTTGGCCAATTATAAAATAAACAAACGTAAAATAACAACAACAAAAAAACTTCTATTAAAAATTTCTGTAAACTCATGGGAAAAATTTTGTAAATAGATTAAATTAAATTTATTTCGCTTATTATATTTATTTTACCAGCAAGTTTAACATTCAATATGTCACAGAATACAAAATTAGATTGCGGCGTACCTCTTTCTCGCAAATCCAAATAATTAATTTCTAATGTTTACCAACCAATATTTCCAGGAACAATATAAACACAACAATATTACAATATCTCCTTCAGAACTCAATTCTCTGGTTAGGTTTCAAATATTGAGCTTTAAATCTTGTGCAAAACTTTTTTCGAATTCGAACATGGTTTTTTGCTCTAAAGAAAGATTATATCACTTGTTTGTAGGATGTTTAGGATGGCCCTGTTAAAAGCCGCAACAACCGTAGAACTTGTATGAGAAGATCTATGAATATGGCCGAAGCAAAAGTGGTGTGCCAGAATAGAAGAGTGTGGCGTTCAATCCTCTCTGCGCCTACCCCTGCGGTGAAACGGCGTGATGGTTAGCTAGTTAGTTTGTATAATAAGTATGAACTTAAAGATATATTGAGATCTCCATTTGGTCGAGGGTGCCTGAATGGAAAAAAAAATTGTTCACACAACAATGCAGAAGCAACTTTTTGATTTTTGTTAGCTGTTATACAGCGTAGTCCTATTTATGAAGGCAAATGCCATCCCAGTATATGTATATAAAAACAATTTCATCATTATTATTTTTATTTTTTTATTTCTATTTAATTTTAAGTTGATTGGTTCATTGAATAGGTTTCGTAGGTTTAAATTCCCTGCTTTGTTTCATTCAATGATCAAAGAGTATCTGTGTCTTAACCTTGAGAAAAGTATCATATTCAACTCTGGATCTTGTCTCCACACTTTGCATATACGTATAGGCAAGTAGGGTTGAGGGGCCAGCTTTGGCCACTTTCAGATATTTTTTGCCAATTGTGCATCACTACGAACACAAAAATAGTCAGAATCGAATTGTTAAAATTCTCCATATAGCACATAAATTACTCTTTTTAAAATGTAGAAAACAAGTACAGTCGAACTCGGTTATAAGGAACGCGACGGGACCAACTAAATTTGCTCCTTATAGCCGGGACTCCTTATATCCGGGATTCACTTTTTTCACAAAATTTTTTGATTGTGTAATGTTATTTTCAAGAGCAACTAAATAAACAACCTTATCTTTCCAGAGTGATTGATGAGAGTGACTTTTAGAGACACTTTCGTTTGTTAGTGAACACGTTTAACCGATTAGGCTTTTAAATGCTAATACAGTAAAATGCATCAAATAAACTGTCCCCATAAACATTTTGGAAACCCCCAATAATCGGAGTTATATGACCAGTATTCTCGACCTTCAGTTAACTATCGCTTGCCTGCGCACGTGGGATTTTCGGATACAAGTTTGTGTACATCATAAAATGAACCCTAATTAAGTGCGAGCCACTTTAAAAGCAAAGTGAAAAAGTTCATTGTTATAAGTACGTACACAGTACGTATGGTACGTATTTGTCTTTTTTTCTGTAACCCAAGCAAATATGTTTGCAGAGTTTCTAAAATTAGCTCCGTATATCCGGGAATTGCGCTCCTTATAGCCGAGACCGATTGTATGGGACTACACGCAAATAAAAATGAATTCGCAGTTTTTCTCATTATAGCCGGGATCTCCTTATATCCGAGCTCATTATAACCGAGTTCGACTGTATATAAAATTTAATATAATTTAAAATAGAAACATCAAACTTGAAATGTGTTCAAATGTACCAGTTCTGGACATTTTTATCTAGTTTTGGCATGTCATTGTACCAGCTCTGGCCACTTCGGTTTTTATAAACATAATCTTAACATAAACAACATCTTAATATTTTGAATAAAAATAAAACAAGTTAGGTAAGTAGCTATAGGAAAATTGGAGGTTTTATTATAATTATGATCTTGTCATGCCTAATGAATGAGGTAACTTTTAATGCCATACTATTCCCGGACAGGACAATTTGAAAATATAAAAAAGAATTTTATGCGTGTAGTTTTCCGGGATATTATGCCGTGTGTATTGGACCTCTCTGGCCGATGTTTCGGATCCCATTGCAGAATCTATCGTCAGGGCTGATGTGTTTTTGTGAGTGTTGGTGTTGTGGTCATGGGATCCGAAATATCGGCCAGAAGTGTCGTAAAAACACGGCAGAATACCCCAGAAGACACGAACTAGAAGAGTTTCGTTTTCTATTTGTTCTACCAGCTCTTTTCTTCATTCTATCTTTTCTTAATTGTTTTTCTCTTCCATTTCTGCTTCTTTAACTGCCATTATAGTACTTGCCAGAAGAAATATAATCTTGCTGTTGGTATTTTTTTACTAAAAAATAAACTAAATTATGAAATAACCTTTAAACAATGTTTCTAGGACTTTCATTCAATAGACTAAATTGATTCACAAACACAAACATAAGTGATTAATTAAATTAAGTTATTTTTACAATATTCATCCATGGGCCCTTATTGTTTTTGTTAAGACTTTAATAATTTATAACGAATATCACCAAAACCTTCAATCGATACTCAAAGAAAGAAAATGGCGGTACAGCTGTTATTTATCAAAACAAAACACAGTTTAAAGAATTGATCGGCATAAATAAAATAACAAATATATTTTGATTGCCTTACTTATACACCTTTGAATGACCAAGTGGCCAAAACCAGGGCAGTGACCAAAACCGGCCCATCAACCCTATATACTGATACTAATTTATTACGTGTTTGTGGTCATCAAAATATCTATAGATATGGGCACAACCCTGCTTTGGTCTCACCTATACCATTATTTAACACTGAGAAAAGCAAAGAGCGTCATCATTATTTATTTGCTGCAAATTAAAAGTGATATAATGGTCTAGATATATAATGCTTTTCAATAGTACGGCAACAAAAGATACCAAGACTTTTGTGTTATTTAGGAAAAAACATTGAAATGAAATATTTGCATGATCGAATATTATGATAAATTAAAGTCTGTCAAACAGGGATGCGTAATATTACAGTTGTTTTAAAACCTGTACGTGGATAACTGTATGAAAGAACTGAAGGAATTAGAAGTAGGAGCGAGAATGGACGGGCTCGCCATATCTTGCCTACTATACATAAAAGATGCAGTATTAGTGGCTAATAATGAACCTGATTTGCAGTGTCTGGTGGCTAGAATATCCGATGTGTGCATGGAGGATGAACTTCTGATAAATATTAGGAAATTGAAAGGGATGGTTCGAGAGAGGCGAAAAAGTTACGTTAGTTAGTTAAAGTCTGATGTAATGGTAAGCAATGAATGCTTAAGCCATGTATTCACTAGGGGACAAATCGTATAATATTCCACGCGGCATGTCGTATCAACATCTACGCTCATGTTTCGGGGACAATGATGCGGGCTTTTGACATGTACACACCGGGACTCACATATCACTTGTCGCGAAAATGTCGCCCAAAAGGGTTATGATGATTAGTGCTGCGTATCTATTTATTCTAACGAGTTTATCGAAACGTAAGAGCAGAAAAAGGTGGTGGGTATGAAAGTATTTACTGAAAAGGAAAAGAAGGATGGATATTCTATGCGATCTTCGAATGTCTGACGGATCATTTGTCAATTTCATTCGAATGACAACAATTGATTTTGAAAATTTATTACAAATGATCGGTTCTTCCGTAGCCAAGCAAGACACAATATTACAGAACGCTGTTTTGTATCATATCATACATGCAACTGTAGCGAATGCGTCTTAGCTTGACAACATACCACGTGGTACTGACGCGCGGTACGATGTCACCGCGCGCTCGCTCGGGAACCGTGCACATGGCAACGTTGCTGGGTCATGTAGAAATGCCGCGCGACGTCGCAGAACAGTGTGCGACATTGCAGCGTCACGTAGACTATGCCGCGCGTGATGTTGAGGAACAATTTATCCCCTAGTGAATACGTGGCGTTAGAGCATGTGAACAAGTTTGTGTATTTGGGAAGTATGTTTAGTAGAGATGCAGTTCTAGTGCCAACTCTGATGTCCGTATATGTGACACAGTGATGCTTGGAATTGGCGAAAAAGAAATGAATGCAGGTAGATTAAATGCGGTGGAAATGCAATTGCAAAGGAGCGTGTGTGGAAAATTTGAATGAACAAATTAGAAATTGCTGGATGTAGCGTGATACATGGAATAAAAAAAAGATTGCTGAGACGGTTTGGTCATGTGAACACATATGTGCGAGGAAAAGATGGTAAAGAAAATATATGAGGCGAGTGTTGAAAGAAGCAGGAACAGGTGGTGCCCATGAAAGATCTGGCAATGATCAGATACAACAAATATTATAGAATTCAACAACTATAAAGCATGCATGAGAAGATATTTGAATGTAGCCGATGCAAAGTGCGGTGTGCCAAGATAGAAGATTGCGGTGTTCTATCCTCTCCTACCTACTCCTGCGGAGAAACAGCGTGATGGTAACTCATTAGGTATGTCAACATAGACATATAGAGAAAAATGGAAACCGATAATTTTATAGGAATAGTAAAATAATAAACAGCTTTTAATTACGTGTATCATATTTTATTTTTTTTACTTATATAATGACCAGAAAAAGCAGTTCAAATGTCACATCTTTAATAATGTTGTGTAGCAGATTTTTTTAATTGTAGGTATATTTCTTCATGTTTATTGCAGTACTGAGAATGACAGAACAATTTTCATATTTTACACAAACTGCATAAATAATCTCTCATTTTAACCAATAATAAATATAAAAAACAATAACACATTTTAATTAGTAGCTGCAAGAAGGCGAACAAATTTAACAATGAGCTACTGCAGGACTACACTCGCACATCCACTGAACATTTCAAGCTAAATACTCAAGTGTTTTAAACCTACAACAAAACTTAAGTCAATACCAATACGTTTACCACAAATGTAGTTGTTTTATGTACAGAACAGATTTTATAAATGGACATGACATTTTTGTACATACATACTTCTATATTAAATAATAAATTATATTTTACAATTCAACTCAACACATTTTGAGCTTTTTAATATAATGTAAATTATAATCCACTACGGGGTTTTATAAATAATACAAAAAAACATCATAATAAACAAAAAAAAATTAATCTCAACTACACAATGTGACATGAATCATGTGTAGACAATATTTTAAATATTAATGCTTGTGTAATGTATTCAAATATAATTCTGTACCTACCTGAAAAATATTTGTTGGAGTGAAAATATGAAAAAAATTAGATCGGGGTTCAATCTTATTTTTATTTTCATTATTGTATTTTTCATCAATTAAATTTGTTTTTTCATTTTAAAAATATATTTGTAAAATCAATAAATTTTAATTGCTGTCCTGTAACAGAAATTGCAAACTTTTTCCCACAAGTATATACCCAATATTTAAAAAATCATGCCTATATGAATGTGCTTTACAGTATTCAAATATTTTTCAGATAAAGAATTACTTATTGTAAAAAAGAAGACTTTAAACATTTTAACAAGTCTTTGGCATTAGTCTCTCACTAATGATGATTTTTATAAATAAATAATCAAGCTAACAAAACATGTCTATGAAGACGTAAACCAACATTATCAAAATTGATCATTGAATGATTCATTAGTACCTCATGATAAAGTAGAATATTTGCAAGGAAAAGCAGAAGACACATGAATAGTAGACTAACTGCAAGAATTATTTTTAAAAATTTAATACTATAGGGTAATAGGAAAATGACGCATTATTATGAAACACATAATAAAAATACAAAAAATAATAAAGCAACAATTTTTCCATAACTCCATGAAATAAACTCCATTTGTACATTCTTCAATACAAAAATAACTTTTTAAAACTTTATCACAAAAACGACACAAATTATGAAACAGTTAAAATTTATTACAAAAGTATAAAAATCAAGAATATATTGTATATATATATGTATATCTAATTCTACATTTTTGTAGACAGTATGGCACCTTGAAAAAATAGGTTATTTGTTACACTACGATAAAATGTATCAATATAATCTAAGACTATTTTCAAAATTACACAAAATGAATCTGCTATAAAATTGTTCCCAGGTTTTCAAAAAAAGTTTAAGTATAATATGTTAATAATTTACTATAGGTAGTTCCGTGAAGATTGTTATTAGTGAAATGTTCTTATGGTATAGGTACCATTAAAAAAACAATAAAATATACAATACAATAAAAATTTGGCAAAAGACTGAGTTAATTATCTAATTTAAATATTTAGATGAGATGAATAAAGCTATTTGACAAATCAGTATACTGTTGTTGAAGATGAAAATGTGATGCTGAAATGCAACAATGAAAGAACTAAATTGAATGATTTTTCTAGCTTCGACACAAAATGTATAAAATAACTTACAAGTTCAATAAATGAATATTAGCGACCAAAATAACATTAATGTTTGTTGAAAATGTTATTATTTAGAAAAAATATTTCTTAAAAACAGTGGTGAACAATTAATGGTGTTACTTTTAGGAAATTTAATTTTAAGAATACAAATATACTACATCATGCACATTACATTTATAGAAAAAGGTTTGAAATGCTACATTTAAGGTTATAACTTTAAAGGGATTATTAAAATCACATACACAAATACATTCTCACTGAGATTACATAATATCTTAATATACATTCAGATCAACATGCAATATCTTTTCAGAAAACAAAAAAGTTATAAAGTAAGATATAATTAATAACAATAATTATTTTAAATATGTAGGTATCACATGGGTACTTCTTAGGAGGATAGAATCGATAAAAGTGATTATAAAAAGAGAGATTTCAAATCACAAACATTGTCAAAGATTAGTCTGAATTCGATTCCACCAAAATTTTTATTGAGTTGGGATATTTTAATTCATAATAAATGGAATTCAATCACAAGCGTCAATTTTACTTTGAGGTGTGTTACTGTCTTATTCGTAACTATGATATAGTTTTATTTGGCACACAATACTTAACCCTAGAAATATACAAAGATTACCCTTATACACAAAAGATTACTGAATACTTTTATAAATATTTTCATAACAAGTGCCTATAAATTAATGGACAAAAAATGAAGCAGACTCCATTGCAAGAACCAGCAAATTGTTTAACCATTCTGTTAATTTACTTTATACAACTCTAACAAGTCATAATAAAATCATTAAAACCTCAAATATGAAAAGATTTAAAATAAAATAATTTTTTCATTTTAATTAGGGACAAGCACATGTTTTTTAAATGAAAGCTCATAAGAAATAAAAAAATATTTGGAGCTAAAATGCCTTTTAATTTCGCCGTTGTGATAAAATAATGTGGATGCATATAAAAATATGCACAAAGTGTGAAAAAAAGTGACCACAATAATTTATTACTTATTTGAGCATTGGGCCCTGGCCTCCTCATGTAACTTTCACCATTCTGATCAGTCTTTTTTGCAAGATCCATGTTACGGTGGGCCGTAACATGGATTTTCCACCCAATAAATAGGTTTTATTTCAGGCTATTTCTTCGCTGTTTAGCCAAAATTATTGAATGTGACCAGTCTAGCTGATATTTTTATAGCTTGGACAATGTTCAAAGATATATCACATTTATTTACACAATAATTTCCTGTATATCAATCTGAAAACAATCATGTACACATTGGAAACTTGTATTCTGAAAGGACCATAAAATTCTTTGAAAGAAAAATTCTCTTCTGAATTAACGGCCCCGTAAATGAAAGTGATGTTCAGAGATGGAGATGAGTTCGACAAAATCAATAAAAGTTGGAATATTTCAGCTAAGGCGTACGCATCGCATGAAAGGAAATCACAATTTAGCTTTTTAAGATTGCCAGACTTCAGGGGTTTTAAATTAAATATGGCGATGAATAAAAGGTGACGCATCCTGCAGACACTCAAAACTCACTCTGATTGTAGACTGACTAGAGTTGTAGCGGTGCTGCTGCTGCTGATGATTAACACGAACAAACAGACATTCCTAGGATTATCCAATAAAATAAAATTAAAAGATTCTTACTTTTTCATATCATGTGTAGTGTTTAAAAAGTAGGAAAGAAGATATTTATTATATGCTCGTCATATGTATTATAAAAATTACATTTAAGTTACAGTCAAATGAGTTAAATTGGTAGTGCAACCAATTCAATTGTAATTGTCTTCAATACCCATAGATGTCAAGGAATGAAAAAAAGCCATAAAGATTAGAAGATAAATTCTTATAACTATTTTGTACAATTTAAACAGGAATGGGAAGACTTTTAACAGTACAACAATTACAATTATTACAGTTTCACAATTTTTATTTGGTGTTGTTCAATATCTCAATCAATGATGTATACTTGAAATTTATTTCAATGTTATAAATGTAAAATGTCACCAAAAACTTCCATACATTTACAGAGTTTAGATAGTACTCCACATTAATGTAATCTATAGTTTAATGTTTATTATATCTATACACCAAATATTTGAAAAACATGTTAAGGAGTAATATAAGTATGTTTTATAGACCACAAATAATTCTTAGGATAAACTTATTGCTATTCTATCTTCGTATTCTTCACAATAAAAAAACTTATTTTAATTTTAAATCAATACATATATACAAATATGGTTACAGACTAAATCAAATATAAAACAGATCCAAAATGTGTTCTCGTCTAATATTTAAACACTGGAAATTTTAAAGCTTATTGGAGAGACACCAACAATGTCACAGGTCTAATACTACATACTATTGGGAACGAACTACGTAGAATCATTACTCTGTTAAACTACTTTATTTCGAGGAGGTAAAAATTTGGGCGATCACGACTTTTGGAATGAGAATATTAAAAGATAAAAGCAAACAATGGTAAATTCACAAAATGGGAGCGCATTTTCAAAATATAAGATAAAGTAAAATAATTCATACAATAAAATATACATACATATACAAATTTGTTATTTCCAGATTCAATTAGACTTGTACAAACACCATAACATTTAAAAAATGAAATAGTTAACATCTCAACCTCAAACCTTAACAACTTGTATAAAAAAACATTTGCATCAACAAAAATTTATTGATTTTTACGAAATATATAAATTTACTCAAATAGATCATATTACAATGAGCATTTATCATATAAATTATCAAAAATTTAAATAGATTAATTTCATAACAACATAACGTTAGTTAGCAGAAAAGGCTTCACAATACTGTCTCATAATCGCTCAATACCTCCGTTTTAATTGCTACATGTACGTGGGTTTAGTTTTATACGCCCGCTTCCAGATTTCACACAAACATACAGTGGAATGAAACCTGTAGAATATTGCTAGAGGCATTGAGACATGCGTGATTATAGTCCACGCCCAAAGGCCATAGAAATGTAGCTGAATGGGATGAGACTCCGCTCGGCTCTTTTCTAGAGTATTGATTGCCCACATGGCTAGGTTGGTAACCAGAAGAAAAGTCACAATTTCCCTTCCCGGTTTTCTTCTCATTTGGTCTGGAGTAGAAACAGACCTTTTGCTCGCATCCAAAATGAACATTGTTTGGCATGTGGTTTGTATCAAAGAAGAAAGCGCTGTTATAAGCACTAGTATAGTGTTCTTCTCAATGGTAAAATGACCCCCGATAATAGTGAAAGTGCTATATATGAACATGCCAGTTTGCGCTCCAATCAGAAGAATGTTATCTAATTCCAAATTCCTGTTTCCGTCGTATCTCAGATGTCGAACTTGCACCATTCCGATAAGTGTCGCTAATGTAGTCATAGCGTACAATGTTAATTCACAAATGTTAACTTCTATCACAGCCAGATTTACAAATTCATTCTTCGAAATGAGAACGAAGAAGAGAATTAAAGATATGATTGTCAACACCAGTATTAAAATTCCGACAAAGAGACCTTTGTGCGCCCGGGCACAGTCCACAGAATAGAGATGAGGGGATCTTTTGTACGTGAGGCCTTCAAGTTTCATTTTACTCAGAACTGCAGCCATATTCTTAGAAGGATATTTTGAAATATTCTTCCACATGACATACAAGATGGCGGCGCAGATGAGTGAGTATTCAATAGTGCAAGGAAATAGAAAAGGCGAAGCATCTTGTACAAGCGTTCCCATGATGTTACTTCTTCGGCACTCGAAGATATGATGTGGCCCTTTCAGTCCCCTCGCCACCCTCAAGTGTGCTGCGGAAGGATGATCTGATGGAACTGGTGTTGCTAAAATGCCGTTGAAAGTATTCTTCAAAGCTGAAAAAGAAATTCAAAATACGTATGTATCAGGATCACAAAAAGGAAAATACGGGAATATAAAATATCTAAGTGAAATACTAGCAAGATTCAAAATTTGTGGCATGGACAAATTGGACTATGTGAGAGCAGGTACATATTCTTGATATGAAAAAGTTTTGACTTTACTCCGTACTCATAAATGATTGAAATTATTCTTTTTTCTCATTCTATTGAAGGATTTTTCTCATTCTTTTAGAACGATTCACCATTGATAATGAATGAACTGTTCAGTTTACTTTTACAAACAACTGCTTAGCTGTTTATTACATTAAAGCAATAAAAAACAAACAATAAATAATGAATCCCTTTTAGCCCTATATTTTTGGCCGCTTATTAAGTTTGTTGAGTATTTTTCTATTTCAATATGTATTAGGTTTGGTTGCTATAATCAACTAAGTTGCACAAGAATTTAATCTATGAACTATAAAAATAACATGAATCAGATGGTGGAGAATCCAATAAGTATACATACATATTCTGTGAGCTATTCCAAGAGTATTGTTCTCAGGATTGTAGAAGGTGAGGATCTCGTGTTTAGTCTCTTGAATGAGGACGTTCAGCCAGACAGAGAGATTGGTCCCCACCATATGCATTAGTCCAAATCGAGCCACCACCTTGTGCTTGTACACTTTCATTTGCTGGAAAATAATAAAAATAATATATTACATATTTTTTATTTCCAAATGATTCAATGAATCAGTTTTTTGAATTAAAAAAGAACATTTTCTGACAATTTCCTGCACTTTTAACGGAACTATATTTGGATCGCCTGGTTACCTAGAACACATTCTGTACAGCTTTTCACAATTCTGATTTCAGAATTATTTGAAAGCTTTCTGGCATTGAAGATATCCATTAAGTGAAAAGAGAAAATTTGAAAAGAAAGAGCAGAAGAGATGAATTAATTATTATCATTCATTGCATTGAAAATATTATAGGAAGATGGAATAATATTCAACAAGAGATACCTACCTAAAATGTTTTAGGAATAATTTGACATAATGTTATATGAATACAATTTTAGAGGACATAAAGTCGGTCAATTGAAATAATAATTAAAGCATGCAAAAGCAAGCAAAAATGTTCATAGGTTTTCAAGGCCATTAAGAATCTTCTGGTTTGAGTTTTCTGGGATATTGTGTTCCTACGGCCTTTCTGGCCGATGTTTCAGATCCCATTGTAGGATCCATCATTAGGGCTGATGTATGCGGAAATCTTTCAGAGTAGCGTAGATCAGAAAGTAAAAAATGAAAATCATATTTCATGCACTGACATGCATACACTGATTGCATATACACATTAATATTTACATTTTTCACAAAAAAAAACCTCAGCCACAACACATCAGCCCTGATGATATGTTGTGGGATGTTGTTGATGGGATTCGAAATGTTGGATTCGTATGTATTATCGCGTATGTACTATCCATAAGCTCACTTGTTTAAAATCATCCTTATAGAATATTTTGAATGTGTTAAAATTTATCAAGAACATAATACTGGATTTTATCCCCAGGGGGACATCATTAATCAGGATATATTATAGATGTCTCATAGAGACGAAGCTATTTCTTATATGGGAGAGTAGGTAAGGAAGTCATTCATGGGGATTACGACCTATCGTATGGCATACAAGATCTATATAATGGATAGTGGCACTTTCATCTATACTCAATTGATGAAATGTTATTGTTTTCATTTTTACGTATAAAGTATACATATTAAGAATATGACATATTAAATGAAGGGAACCTACGAAAGAAATATTGATTAACTGTTTGTTGTGTTTGTTTTAATAGTCGTGTCAATATGGACAGTTTAGGTTGATGACTGCCGGTTTTTGCGGCAAGTGCTTAGTTAGTCCTTCTGTTTTTCAGTTTAGCGCAGATCAGAAAGCAAAACTCGAAACTTATATTTCATGCACCAATAATCTTGAACATGCGCTGATTGCACATTTACATTTTTCATAAAAAATCTTAATTTCATAAATAAAATCACACTGAGGATGCACCAGAAAACAGCAAACCAAAATTTTCGTTTTAATGTATAAATGAATAATATTTTCTTACCTCATTATTGAGGAATATGAAGTACATCTGTATGAAAATGAAGGCCATCCTGGTGGCCGGTGTAAGCGCTAAGAGGACGTTGTGGCAGTTGGTGTCCGGCTCCAGTTCAAAGTACTGCCCGAACTCCAGGCCAGAGTAAATCATGGAGCCGATGCCAAAAGCTAAAAAATTTAGATTTTTTATTTAATTTAATATAAGGTACATATACAAATCTACACATTAAAATATATTAAATTGAAATTTTTTTAGAGTTTGTTAGTAGTCATGTAGTCATGTAGACCTCATCAGTGAAGAGAAGCTCTTGAATCTGATATTCTCAATTCTTATTTTGTATATACCTATGTACATATTATGTAAATCATTTAATAATACAGGTGATAATAGAAGGTAATTAGATAATGTTATTGTAATAATATTGTAGTTATATGTAATATGTAATAAATATTGGAGTATTTTGAAAAAAGCTGTAAATTTAAACGATTTATGAATTTATGTTGGATTTTGAGAAGGTTTTAGTTTTTTTAATGCGTTCTGAAAGATTATTGATGCGGCATATCTCGGTAGGAAGATTATTGTAGTAGTTAAGGGCTTTATAAATATTCAATAATTTTATTAGTTAAGTGAGAATTTATTAAATCCAGGCATTGTATACCTCCATACTGAAAACCGTATTCTAAAATTCTGAATATTTTTCTTGAATTTAAAAAAATTCTTATACATGGTGGTGTCTCATAGCTAGTGCCAAAAACTTCGGCCGAGTCTTTCTCATTCAATTTTGAATAGAAAATATTTTTTACATTTTGGATAAAATGTTGACAGTTACAGAGATAAGCGACTTTTTTTTTGGATTTTTTTCAATATTTCTGACTTATTTTTTGTTCATCACTAATTTATTTGCTTTAATACAAGTCAAATAAAATGAAAATAACCTCGCAATTTTTTTTTAATTCCTGCAATGTTTTACTAATTTTATTTTACTTGAATCAAAGCGAATGAATTTTTAATATTCCATATAAATTACTTTCATACTAGCGTAACGTTTTACAAAAAAAATCCATAAATATTGGAAAAAATTGCAAACTTTGATGTTGCTTATATTTGTAACTGTTGACATTTCACCAAACGTAAGAAGTATATTTTGCATTCATAATTGAATGAAGAAGACTCCCTCGAAGTTTTTGCTACTAGCTATGAGACATTTTGTATAACAGTCGTATATGTCTCGTTAGCACAAAAAATATGAATAATTAATTAGGTATAAAAAAATAATCTCCCCTATTCTCGGGATAGCAAACTTGTTAGCAAATTTCATTTTGTGTTTGCGGGATAGCAATGTCTTTAATATGCTAATATAAAATAGACGTACTTATTCATGTTCGCGAAAATTTTCTGTGAGAAAAGTTAAGACATACCTAAGTTATTGAATAACATTTTAATGCCACCAATTTTGACGTTTTTAAGTTTGACGGGTATGAAATTAACGAATTCAATCAATCAGAAAGCTCTAAAACGTAAACAAACGTTAAGTTATTTACAATTATGAATAATTAGCTTTCTAATCGATTGAAAGCTATCTTAAAACTTCAAAATTGGCGGCATTACAATGATATACAATAACTCTCAAGATACAGAAATAATAATAACAATACGGCCGTATATGAGTACGTCTATGGTCAAGACATAATTATTATGACAACGTAACGACAACTAATGAGTCACTTTGATCAAGTCACTTTTGCTAAGTAATTGTGTTGTGTTAAAAATAAAATATATTACCAAAAAAGGAAAGTGATCGCCCATGCCATGTATTCACTAGGGGACAAATTGTCCCTCAACAGCATGCGCGGCATAGAGTCTACGTGACGTTGCAACGTTGTGCACTGTTCCGCGACCTCGCGCACAACATAGCGCGGCATTTCTACGTGCCGTGGCAACGTTGCCATGCGCACGGTACCCGAGCGTACTCACTGCAACATTCCGCGGAGCGTCAGTACCACGTGGTATGTTTACAAGTGAATACGCATGCGCTGTATCTGTCAAGATGACAATGCGGGGAAACGAAATCGTTCTTGAACTCATCGAGCTGTATCGATCGAAGATCGCATAGAATGTCCGTCCTTCTTTCTCTTTGCAGTAAATAATTTCGCATTCTCCTCTTTTTCTCCTCTTACTTTTCGATAAACTCATTAACATAAACAGATACGCGGCTATCATCATAACCTCATAGGGCGATATATTTCCGTGACGTCTGGAAAACAATAATTATTTGCAAAAGGGACCTTGTTTTTAATAATATTCAATTTACTATTACTACTACAGTAAAACCGCGTTAATTTGAAATTGCGACCCAAAAAAATATTTCGAATTGCGCGGAACCCCGTTTTCACCAAATGTGATACCGCAGCTGTCATCCATAACCTCATCGGATGACATTTCCGCGACAAGATATGCGAGTCCCGGTGTGTACACGTCAATTGACCGCGTCATTGTCCCCGAAACATGAGCGTAGATGTTGATGCGACATGTCGAGCGGAATGTTTCGCGATTTGTCCCCTAGTGAATACATGGCTTTATTCTCGCGCCCAAGCGGTCATAATTATTATTAATTTTCAAGAAAAACTTTGTATAAGCCACTTGGAGTAACTTTACGTCCACCGGTTTCGATACATCTTCGGCAGAACGGACGCAATACTAACTATCCATTATTTATTTGTAAAAATTTTGAACAGGGCCGTGGCTGCAGTTATGGTGGGGTATGGGAGATTGACAAGTAGACACCGAAATGGGGAATATATCAAATAATGGGTTATTCGTAAAATTTAACTTGTTATTTATAATATTGGGGTAGAAAGCCAAAAGGGCATTAGTGATTACTTCTAACTTTGCAGGAGAGCAAAATAATGTTTTGTCAATCTGATTTTGTAAATATTTATTTTATTATTTAACGATTTCCATTTTTGGTTTGGATAAAAAAAATATGGAAATCGTTTAACAATAAAATAAACATTTAAAAAATCAGATTAACAGAACTTTCTTTTGCTCTCCTGTAAAGTTCGAAATAATCACTAACATGCTTTTGGCTTTCTACCCTCGATATTGGCTTTAGTATTGGGGCATTTCTTGATTTCTAACATTTCTAAATTATCAAATCTAAGGCCTGTATTATTTATGTTTAGGATCTCAATACTATTTTCTTTTTAAAAACTTGTTGATTGCCAGCAAAATTCCAATCAACATATACTTAGGCAAAGGCCCAAGATTTTCTGAATTTTTTGTGATTTATCTTTTTACGAAAAAACCATGAAACCATGCGTATATTAAAAAAATCACATATACATTCATATTATTTTATCGTAAGTGTCGAAATGCAAAGATTTTTTTATCGTATTTTTACTTAAGTAAAAAAATAATTCTTTTTTTCAATTCCGATAATGTTGCCAACACAACATTATATGAAAAATAAATATTTATTTATATTTTTTTATTAGAGACAACACTACTATTAATTATTATTTGATGCCTACCTAATAATCTTCTTCTGTGTGGTATATTTTGTTGCACGGCACGGCACACAACGGAACATCGCACTCATAACACATAAACATGATACACTTTCACACACGCATATTTCAAATAAACGCAGCATAATTGCGTGTATTTTTGTTAATAAATCACTGTTATAGTATTCAATTGAATCATAAACCAACAAATCCCGACAAATATCGCAAAACGTATCGTATATATTTGTGTATACGTGTATAAATAAATCGAAAATCGAAAAAAATAAAACGTATTTCCCGCGCACCTTGTACGTAACCATGAATGACGGAATACATATTTGAATTTCGATTGTACAACACGCGTTTGGGGCGCCATCTAAAACTTTCCTATACGATTTTGACGACGGAAAAACTTCTATTTCGATTGTCGATTTAAACTATAATCGGCGATGTTTTCGAGTTGAAAATAGAAAGACAGGTCACCACCACCAGGGATTTCTCTACTGGGAAAAAATCACGTTTTTCAAAGTCAATACGCGGCCGTCGAGAAATCATTAATTACATTCCCGTCGGATATATGCGACGTTGCCTGTGGGGAGAGTGCCTCCGTGACCTGAGGCTCAAAAGAAGACGCGAACCATCTTTTGGAGACAGGCCACACATTTAGCGCTAAAAATATCAAAAAGATCGTAATAATTATTTAGAAGATCTGAATGGTCATTAAAGGTTTGTCAGTTTTCGATAACACATAAGATGGTTTTCAAGAAATTGATATAGGTATATAGTAGGGATGGGCGTTGAAT
This sequence comes from Agrypnia vestita, assembly GCA_016648135.1. Classification (NCBI taxonomy): domain Eukaryota; kingdom Metazoa; phylum Arthropoda; class Insecta; order Trichoptera; family Phryganeidae; genus Agrypnia; species Agrypnia vestita. The sequence goes on from JADDOH010000027.1 coordinate 394,535, forward strand.
GGACGGACTAGTTGAAATCAACCGTTGACGTTGCATCGACGCGTCGACGGTTTACGTTTATCGCATGGACTAGTTGAATTCGTAGACGGTGGACGGCGGACGCCGCGGACGGTGGACGATTCGAGATTCAACATGCAAAGCAACGAGCGAGAGCAAGACAAAACGTCTCCGTTTATTTCTCTCTCATCTCTCGCTGCCGACTTGTAGACGCCATAGACGGCTCGACGGGTAATTTCATTTCAACTCTAAAGTACACGATCATATGGTGCAGATCTGTGTACACGAACAATGACAGAGATTTGAAATTTGAATGCATGCGTAGGGAGAGATAGTCTTAATAAGCTATTATCTATTATTTTTTACTTGATTTTTTGCGATGTGCACGTGCGACGTTTCGGTGAATTCCCAATTTTACACTGTATAAAATAAAACAATTCTGTATAATTATTTTATTTTTTATTGAACTATTATTAATTAACAGGCCGGCTAGATAGTTTTCTAAAATCAATATTTTATTCGATCGATCACGACTTCTTATATCTACCTGAAAAGGGATGGTAAAATTTAATTATTGTGTTATTTCTTTACTTTTCAACTTTAGCATATAAATGATAAACAAACTTGTAGGGAATAAAATTTTCTATACCTAACATTAATTATTATATATGTAATATAATCTTGAATTTAGGCTTAATTAATTTTTATTAAAAATTCCCTATTTTCAACTTAATATATAAAAAATAAATCTATTATTATTTTGTTTACATCACTTTTTATTGGTTTTTTACATGTTTCGGGAACAATGTTCCTTTTCTCAGATTGAGCCTTAAACTAAAGTTGACAAATAATACAGATATATTTATTTATTAATAATTTCACCACAAAGTGAAAGCCTGACTTTGAAAGATGTATTCTTCAATAAATTTCTAGATAACATCTCAAATGTAAAGTATTTTTAAATTATGTACCGGCAACGGTTGAGCCGTCGAGCAGCGTCGCGTCGAACCGTAGACAGTTGACCATCGTCCCGATGTTTAGATAGAACGTCCGCGACGTCCGCGTAACGAAGTTGACGCGTCAACTAGTTGACGAATTCAACTAGTTGATCGTCTCGTCGATGGCCGGACGTGGACGGTCTCGTTTCGTCGACGGTAAATACGTCGACGACCCATCCCTAGTATATAGTATAATAACTAGTTTGAAGAATGCACACATTTTGCTTTTCTGAAGCCTTAAGGACCAGTTAGCTGCCCAGAACAAACGTTTTTAATTGACCTCTAAATTTAAAAGCTTTTGTGAAAAAAACACCTAAAATAAAAGAAAATGTAAAGCAATATTACAGGATATATCAGTTTTTTGGACACATATTATATATTTTTACACACTTGGGCAGTTAGCCAGTTTTAATTGTAACAAGTGCTACAAAGTGAAAATGCGCGAAGTTACACCCGATGAAATAAAATTTTCTGTAAATAATGGCGAAATTTCAACGTTTCATGGGTCTGCTCGAATCTCGCTTTCCGCAATCTGTCCGAGATGGGTACAATCATATTAATCATATTTAAGGGCGAGGGTTGTTGCGAATGAGGGCATGCGTACAGAACCTCACTGCAGTCTTAACTCGGTGCCAAGTGGACAAAAAAGTACGTTTAAAACTTGTTACTTACCACTAAAAGGTTATACAATTTTCAATTCGTCGAATTACAAGATCAATCAATTTGATTTAATTGCCTGTTACCACCAGATTCAGCCTTTCTTTATGCAAGATAACTAAAATAAATGTCAAAGGTGAAATTCGATCTTTCAATAGTTTTATTTTTTGTACATACGTTTAAAAATTTTTAATTTTCAACTTCAGCATCGTCTCGGATAAATAATTATACACATCAATATATTAAGTTTCATCCTGATTAAGCAAATGAATAGTAATTATTTAATAAAAATTTAAAATAAGAGCAATTTACTAACGTTACCATAATTATAACCAACTAGCCGTAACTTGTCAAAAATGACGGTACTTATACATGTCGGTTCCTAAAGAATAATTTTACTTATTTATTTTATATAAATATAATATATATATATTTAGATATATATATATATACTAGCTATATATAGATCTAATATAACTATATATAACTTTCCCCGTGGGGGTAGGCAGAGAGGATAGAGCGCCACACTATTCTGTCCTGACATACAACTCTCGCCTCATCCACATTCATACATCTTCGCATGCAAGCTCGCCGGTTGTTGAGGCTTCTAACGGGACCATCTTCCAGTATCTAGTTAATCTGGTCATGCCACGTCTTCCGCGGTCGCCCTTTCTTTTTGGTGCCATCAGCACTTGCATTATATGTATTTCTTACCATTATTTCCTCATTCATTCGCTCAACATGCCCAAACCATCTGAGCGACCCTTCTTTAATTCTATTAATTATGCTAAGATCAGCTTTACATTAATTCCTAATATCTGCATTCTTTATATATATGTATATATATATATATAAAATCGTCGATTTTTGCGTTTTCCACCAATCAAATCAATGCTTTTTGCTTGACTATTACCATTACCATCGATCAAACAATCGGCCTTTAGTAAAACTTAATCGTTATCTACACTAACTTAACATATGGGATAGATAACATGAATTTAGAATGAGCTTCCAGGTCTGGGGCGGTCGGGTCAACTAGGCAGTTGGATTTAAACGTATCTACTTTAGTGTCCATTTATATTCCAGGGACCTTAGTATTCATTCCGAATTCTGTGTTATCTAATAGGTCGTCTCGTAACTTTAGGTAACGGGAACAATTTGGAACAATTCGTTAGAGGTGTAATATATCCATTTAATTTCGATTATATTAGAGGTTTCTATAAAAGTTTAAAGGTTGATCGAGAAATTGATGTTTTGATGATATAACATTTTTCAGAGATAAATTTTAGGTAACATTCGAGACAAAAAACAATCTGTATATGTAGAATGGAAAAAAGGTATCATTCGGTCACCAACGCAACGCTTATTCACAATATGTACGAGAGGGTATTGTAAGTGTATACTTTATTTATTAAAATAAGTAAAATTTGGAATACTTATTATCGGTCATACTGGTTCGTCAAATTTTCTTTTCGGAATTTACGAATAAAGGATTCGAAATGCAGTAGAATCTCACCAATCTGGCATCTCGGAGGTCCAACACGACCAGTAATCCAGTACTATCAATGGTTGTTTTCTCTCTTGCTAATATATGCAATTCAAGTTCCTTCAAGTATCATAATGACACCGTGGAAGTAGCTGACCATGAACGGTTTCATGGCTAATTGAGGCTGGGGTTTGGGAAGAGGAGTACTTGACTTTGTGAAGGATCGAGTCAAAGATAGAGGCTGTGTTATCTAATATTAAGCAACAAAAGTTTACCACTGGCTGGGTTAGGGATCTGCATATACAAACGACGAAAAATGACAAAATCTACGAAGGACCGATATGTCATAATCCAACCTTCTTGCAGAGATTTCCATTTCAATAAAACCAAGCTTTAGCTTTGTCAAACTTGGGCAGGAGAAAATGGTGTATCAACTAAGGGCCAGTTGTTTCAAGTTGGATTAAAGTAAGCGTTCTTTTAAAGCATAGATTTTTGAGTTCTCCACCAATCACACCATCCGTTTTCGTAAAAATCTATGCTTTAATCGACCGCTTACTTTGATCGAACTTGAAACAACCGGGCCTAAGGAAGTTTTGCAATTGCGTAAATTGCGGGAGAGGAGCGCTTTTAAACACAAAAGGATTAAATGTGAGAAAACAATCATCGATAAGAGATTATTTTACTAAACAAAATAAAAATTGTGCTCGCAACAGATCATCGCAAATGATGCGTACTAAGGCACCATTATTGTTATTTATTAAAATAATTATACAAAAATGGAAGTTACTTATGCGACGATCACGTATAGGTAAGTCTTAAAACGGAAGGTGCACCAAATCTGATGCAGGACGTCGTCAACACTGAGAAGAGTGTTCAAACGGTTTCGTAATCCAACCCGCATCGCGGGAGCGGCGCCCACTGAGGGACATCTTGAACAATTCCTAGGGAATTAATGGCGCGGAAGTCGTTTCTTCTGCCGAACCCTCTCCCTTTATCTGCCGCTCAACTGTGTGGAACATCCGTGATATTTTTTATCGACTTACATTTTTGCTGTTTCATCAGCTACCACGGTATTTATGTGATCTTAACGAAACAGCGCCAGCTATTTCCGTACACGGGAATAATGGGTGCTAGGTTGGAAAAAACGGTGTAATACCATGTCATACCGCACCAATAGTAGCACTATAATGTAGTTGGTACAGGGTTAAAACATGGGTATATCGCGGAAATTCCCTCATTCAAATAGTCAGGGGATGGTTAAACAAAATTGATAGTACGTTCAGAGCTACAAGGAGAAAAATATCTACATTAACACAATCGATGATCTTATATTCACACGAGCGTTACAATTACAGAAATAAATCACACGTAATAATAATGGTGGATAATTATTATACAGCCATTTTTGTAAAAAAAAATAACTTCATAAATTATTTCAATCTAGAATTAAAAAAAATACATATACGAGTACAAAAACAATTACATGTTTAATAACCGATATCCGCTCTACTACCCGAGTAGGTACATCTGTCGCATGGCAGACTTTTTATTTGTAGGAATAACACCGATATTATTTAAAAGTGCATTATAGTTATTTTACACAAGATTTTTATATGGTGTAAAAATCACGCGGCAAAAACGAAAATGCTTAGATGGTCGGGCGTGGTTACGAAACTGGACAGGATTCGTAACGAACATGTATGAAGAAGTTTTAAGGAGCCCCTCTTCCCGAAAAGCTAGCAGAACGTCGCCTAAGGTGGTACGGACACGAGATGAGAAGGGACGATGAACACGTGGTACATAAAGCGCTGGCTGGAAATAATGAGAGGGCGCCCTCTGCTGACATGGTGGACCAGCATGACGAAACTAAAGGTACAGATACACATGCTTCTTTACTGGCATGCTAATGAGCATGCCACTAATAAGCATGCCCTAACAACTGTACACACTTGCTCATTACTGGCATGCTTATTAGTGGCATGCTCATAAATAAGCATGCCCAAAGCTAACAATCAAACACACATGCTTATTAGTGGCATGCTCTTGTCATAGAATAGAGACGCTCTTGTTCAAAATGGAAACTTTGCAAACTGAAATAGAAAATTCAAGTGAACCAATAAATCAAAAAAGTTCCCCAGTTTCCATCCGCACATTTTTGATTTTAGTTTGCCTATTAATAAAGTTTCGTAAACATTATTTCTCACTATATTATTTTTACACAACGGTGACCGAGTATTCCACAGACATTCGTAATTCCTATAATAAGTCACGAAAAGTAATGTTTTATCATCTCCCCAACGCGCCATATTTGTTTCATTTGTCGCCCGACTGAGAAGATCGCATTGATAATACTAGCCGCGAAGCCCGCGAATGACATAAGCATGCTCATAAATAAGCAAGTCTGTTCACACATGCTCCAAAGATACCCCTTCTCTGTGGTGAATGACAGTGGCATGCTTATAAATCAACTGGCGGTTGATTTTTGAGCATGCCACTAGGTGGCATGCTCATTTCTAGCAATGTGCATACACACATGCCACTAATAAGCATGCCACTGTCAAAGTCGATACTGCGCATGCTCACGTGCCACTAAAGAAGCATGTGTATCAGACGCCTAACACCAACTACCCGAAGGTCGTTTTGGGCGCAGAGAGAGTGAGTGAGTGAGGGCTAGCCGGTCCCATCTAAAATTGGAAGGGACAAAGTTGAAAAAGAAGTATTACAGTTTTTTTTTTAATATAAATAAAAGGATATATATAATAATGAGGGGTAATTTAATTCTGAAGGAAATAAATTCTCAAACAAGTTATTTTTGAATTATCATGATTCAATAGTAGTTCGGAATCCTTAGTGACTTTTTATTTATTTCATTTCCACCTTCCAAGCCAAGCAAAAAGCGCAAGGAAGCTGGCATGACATGTATTGACCGAATTTGGTTTTCATCTTGGGTACAGTAAAGCTTACAAATGAATTCCTTCTACACTAGATAGTATTTTAAAAAAAAGTAACCCATAAAAACCAAGTTTTTATTATTCCCTTTCTCATTTACTAGTGGAAACTGATTTGGCGTTTAAACCTACGCGTAGGGCTTCGGTCGACGCTACGAAAGGGAGTCATAAAAAATTTCCAAAAATCCAAAATTATACTATAATCAGGTTTCGCGTCTACCAGACGCGTTGAAATATTTTCATACAACCTAGTAAGTTGTATGAAAAACGATCAAAAATTTGAAAAATCCAAAAATATATTAATTTTTTTAACGAAAATTTGATCTTGATCGTCGCCACGAGTCTGCTTGCAAAGTTTCAGCTCAATTGGATCACGGGAAAAGGGTTAAAAATCGATCCAAAGTTTTTTCGACGGCAAGCCGGCAAGCAAGCAGACGCCACGAGTTAATATAAAGGGAGTAATAAAATACACATGCGAATTTATGCGTATGGTTTTGTAAAATGTTATTTAATTAGAATTTTAATTTTATTTGGCTGATATACAAGGCGTTACATAACATGACACCTCTGTACTCTTAAGAACTCTGCATTCCAGACAAGGTAAATAATAGACACCACCACCGTATAGTAAAGATACTTTACTATACTGTGACACCACACTCTCAAAAGCAAACTATTTGTTCCCCATAATAAGGAACGCTGCATCAGAGAGTCTAATTAGGAAAAGCTTAAAGGAGCATCATGTTCACATGTTAATAATTTATCATTTTAAACGCTAGTGTAGGAATACCAAGTTTGCATGTAAAACGTTTACATGTAAGTTTACGTGTTAAAAACATGTAAAAAAAACTTATGGGAATTTTTTATTAAAATCATAGTAATCATCAGCAGCGTTACACCCAATGAGTCCTGACTGCTTGCAGGATTTGTCTCCACTTCCGTCTATTTTTTTAGCTCATCATCCCCGGAGCGTGATAGTATATTAATAATATTGAAATTAGTGGTTAATTTATTTAGCGCCATTTTCGTAAACTTCACTTCAAGGGACTCAAAACTGTATGGTCTTGCACTAGTATTTAAAATTTGTAATTGATTTCTCAAAAAGGTGCGTTTTCAGTAAATTTTATAAAACAACGTTTCTGATATATTTTTCGGTATTACGGAGGGAAGAGAGTTCCTCTGGGCCTGCTGCCGCAATTGCCCGTTCATTAAATCGATTCACTGTTCGAAGAATATTTTTTCTTCTTCTGCATGAAGGCTTGAACTTTGTGGTGACATTATTATTAAAATAAGACACAAATTACTTTGTTTTCACCACTTTAAAGTGGTGAAAACAAAGTAATTTGTGTCTTATTTTAATAAACTTATTCGTCGTAACTGCGGGAAACAAAGTTAATGGTGCACTGAATGCAATTATGGCCAATAAGAATCTGTCAAAAGAAGCAAGACTAGCGGTACATAATGGCGTTCTAGTGCCAACCCTTATGTATGGAAGTGAAGCATGGAATTGGCAAAAGAGGAATGAAAGTAGACTGAATGCGGTTGAAATGCGGTCACTAAGACGCTTGTGTGGAAAATCTTTGGTCGATAGAGTGAGGAATGAACAAATTAGAAGTGAATGCAATGCTGGCTGTAGTGTGGTAGATAGAATAAAGAAAGGAGTGCTGAGATGGTTTGGTCATGTGGAACGTATGAACGAGGAAAGGATGGTTAAGAAAATATATGAGGCGAATGTTGAAGGAAACAGGAATAGAGGGCGTCCGCGAAAGACCTGGCACGATCAGGTACTACAAGTATTTGAGGATGGCCCTGTTAAAAGCCGCAACAATCGTAGAACGTGTATGAGAAGATGTATGAATGTGGCCGAAGCAAAAGTGGTGTGCCAGGATAGAAGAGTGTGGCGTTCAATCCTCTCTGCCTACCCCTGCAGGGAAACGGCGTGATGGTTAGTTAGTTAGTTAGTTAGTTAGTCTGAAAAAGATTGGTCGGTTCTACAACTCTTTCCGTAGCTGAAGTTACAGGCTAACCTCAGCGTCTTCCATTCAAGTGGTCCCCGATACAGATCTCTCGAAGATACAAAGGCACCATGTATTTATGTCTACTTCCACATCATCATCAAATCATCTCAACTTCTTCCAATGTACGACTTCCACTACCCCAGTAAGTATAATCTTCAAAAATGAATTAATTAAACTATACTGACATCTCCATAAATGTCATAGAGTTCCGCATTATGTCTCCAGACACCGTATCGTTGACGGGGTCATAAATTCTACAGAGAATTTTTCTTTCAAAGATGTCTAGGGTCATCGTGTTTTGTCAGTGTCCAAGTTGTCGACGTGTAGGTACATGAGCACAGGTCTTATGAGTATTTTAAACAAGGTAAGCTTTAAGCGTCTGATACACATGCTTCTTTAGTGGCACGTGAGCATGCGCAGTATCGACTTTGACAGTGGCATGCTTATTAGTGGCATGTGTGTACGCACATTGCTAGAAATGAGCATGCCACCTAGTGGCATGCTCAAAAATCAACCGCCGGTTGATTTATAAGCATGCCACTGTCATTCACCATAGAGAAGGGGTATCTTTGGAGCATGTGTGAACAGACTTGCTTATTTATGAGCATGCTTATGTCATTCTCGGGCTTCGCGGCTAGTATTATCAATGCGATCTTCTCAGTCCGCGACAGATGAAACAAATATGGCGCGTTGGGGAGATGATAAAACATTACTTTTCGTGACTTATTATAGGAATCACGAATGTCTGTGGAATACTCGGTCACCGTTGTGTAAAAATAATATAGTGAGAAATAATGTTTACGAAACTTTATTAATAGGCATGAATGATTCAAATCTTACAATAAAAATTATATAAACTAAAATCAAAAATGTGCGGTTGGAAACTCGGGAACTTTTTTGATTTATTGGTTCACTTGAATTTTCTATTTCAGTTTGCAAAGTTTCCATTTTGAACAAGACCGTCTCTATTCTATGACAAGAGCATGCCACTAATAAGCATGTGTGTTTGATTGTTAGCTTTGGACATGCTTATTTATGAGCATGCCACTAATAAGCATGCCAGTAATGAGCAAGTGTGTACAGTTGTTAGGGCATGCTTATTAATGGCATGCTCATTAGCATTCCAGTAAAGAAGCATGTGTATCTGTACCTTTACTCTTTTTGAGAGATACTTTAAGATTGCCATTGTTGAATAATAACACATTTTGTCCTGAATTTTTTTGAACATACTTCTATTACATTTAAAACAAGGTACAAAAGGTAGGTATATGAATAAATTAGAAATAATATTTCGAAATTTTCGTGATTAAATTTGTGGAAGTTCACTGTAAATAACTATGAATAAAACACAACGTTGTTTACTTCACACAATGACACTTTAATTGAACAAATTAATCAAAACGTTTTCGATGCTTACTGCATCATCTTCAGTAATATACTAACTTAAGACTAGAAGAAATTTTATCTACTACATTATTATTGTTTTTCTTTGTACCGAAAAGACTCATGCACAGACACAGTCATACACGCAGACTCTACACATCCAGAAGCGCAGAAAATGGCTGCATTTAATTCAATGATTCGTAGATTAATCTCCATACCACTATCGCCAGAGGGCTATAAGATGGAAGTAAAAACAATTCTCAAAATCGTAACTAACAACGGGTACAAAGAAAAAACAATAATAAATAAAATTTAAAAAAAACGAAAAATTTATTTATATTTTCTCCTTTTTAGTCTAAATGTAAGGTAATTAATATAAATTAACTTTGTTTAAACCACTTATTTATTGAAAAAAATCAACATGTTTCAAAGCCAATGGCTTCTTCATCAGGAAAACAAAAATAATATTTAAAAATCGAAGTATAGATCAAAATATTAAAAAGTTATATATGGAAAATAATAATATAAAGTACCTAATTAATATGAAAATAAATTTAAAAGATAACTATTTGCAAAAAGGACCTGATTATTTATAATATTCAATTTACTATTTACACTCTTTCTTATTTCCAAAATTTCTAATTTATCAAATTGTGATTCTGTATAATTTGTATGTAAAATTTGTAAACCCTTATTAATATCAAAAGAATGACCCGTAGCCAAAAGATGGTTAGCAAATTCAGAATAATTATTACTATTTAAACACCTTAAGTGTTCTTTAATACTAATTTCAAAATTTCTACACGTTTTTCCTATATAAAAATAATCACAATCATTACAAATTAATTTATAAACACCCGATTTTAAGGTACACCGCGTACAAAATCATTTCAGTGAGAAACTATTAAGCGTAGTAAGCGCCATTTTTTGGGAACTCATTAACTAATTTCCTACACAAAACTTTGAATAATTAAATACGATGGATTCATTGATTCATGTATTGTCATCGAGAATACGTTAGTGTGCAAAATTTCAGCTAGATTGGACATTGGGAAGCGGTGAAATATCGATTGTAAGATTCCGTCCAGATAAACAGGTGAAGCTAATATAAGCGTGGTAATATAATATGCGGTCAGTTTTGGTTTTATGTAATACATCAATTCAATACTCGGGCACAATAAAACCTATTAAATTGATTAATGTCGGCACAACATAAAAGGTTTGATATCTTGTGTCCCCGTATGATTGAATAATGACTTGTTAACATCGGAACATTTCCTCTGGTACGCTCCCACGATAAAAAGCGCCTGTTTCTCCCCGTAGGATACACTTAATCGTATCTCTAAAGGTTTTATAGCGCGATGGATGGCCGAACACTCTACGCGAACAGGGACTAATGTCACGGGCTAGGGTTACGCGGAAACGCTCTTAGCTTCACATATAAATGTACACTTTATTGCAACGATCGCGGATAAACCTGAGAAATGAATACGTTTTTAAGGTAAATCGTATGTACTTATATAAAATCTAACAAATATTAAATAAAATGCATAAAATAAGAAACAAAAAAAAAATTTTGAACACAGTACATTTTATAGTTGCTGCAAACTAACACGATATATATATATAATATATATATATATATATTATATATATATATAGATATATATATGTATATAATATATATATATAGATTATATATATATATGTATATAGATCATATATATATATTATATATATATATATATATATATATATATATGTAACAAAAGGAACTTCTGGACTCCCTCGCGTTTTCTGTAAATGGTCTCCGTGAGAAGACCAAGGCCGACGTTTCGACACGGTATCACGTGCCATTGTCAAGGCTAAAAAGGCCTCAAAAGTTACGGACTAGCCGTACTTGTTCGCGGGTGACATGAAAGTCTCCCACCAATAAGGGAGGGACCAATAAGTCCAGAAGTTCCTTTTGTTACATACAATAACGCTCGCGGAAACCTCAAGCAAAACATATATATATATATATATATATATATGAAGGATTATTTTCTAGGATAACCCGCGTATTGTAGTCTTGAAAAAGACTGTTATTATGTACCCAAAGTTTCGGACAGATAGCACTGGCCATTTTCAGAGGGATTTTCGCCTTGTATTTCGAGTTCTGTTTTGAATTGGTGGCAAGCACACCCGTTCACTCCAGAAGTCGAGATCCAAGTGAAGCCTAATGCGAAGCTAATTGCTGAATTTACTTTGCGACCTGGTTATTCTTCTATTGTTGTCGGAAATTCCGTTATTGTTAGTTATATTAATATGTTCATTTAATGCGCCTGTACTTGAAATCGGATTATTATGGGCTGATTTTGAAAAGATTTTAAAGTCGTTAAGAATAGATTTCCGAATAAGGAATTCGGATCGCGTCGTTGCGGCAATTCATGTTATTTTTATTTTTATGTATTTCTATTGCTTCCCTGTATATTCTGCATGTTTCGTTATTAATATTTGCGAGGGTTGAGGCATTATTAAAATCTATTTTATATCCTTCCGTAAGGACATGATGAACTAACGATGGGGTGAGTTTTTTTATTTGTAACATCTACTTAATGCTCAGACACGCGGCAGTATATTTTTCTATTAGAAAATAGTCCGTCATCTTTCACCCGCAAAAATCTTAATATTAACATATATATGTATACGCCACAATGTTCCAGGATTTTAACTTGTTATGTGCTCGTTGTTTAATCGGTGGTAATGGTAATAATTATGTATAAAGAAACCCGTGTTTCCCTACCCGCCAAGTTTTCTCCACAACCAGCCACACCACCCACCGGTGGTTATGGTGGTGGATAGCCCTTGGTGTCATCGAAAATATGCGAGTTTGGTGGGGGTGGCTGTGCGTGGGTGGGAGTGGGTGACGAAAATGTGCTTTTTTTTTGTACCACATGCGCTAAATATAAATAAGTTTTTAATTATAGTTACTTTTTTATATCATCTTAATTGCCATAAAATACCAAAACATAGAACGTTATATTATTTTTTCTAGTTGATTTTGTATGTTAGAGTTTATGAAAAAATAAATATCTTTTTTTTCAGAAATTTTAGAAATTTTACTGTAGTTCTTAAATAAATAAGTAAAGTTTAATGTATAAGACGTATTTTGATTGAAAAACCTTTTAATTAACGATATTGTAAAGTATCACGTGTACAAAGTTTATATATTTTGCAAAAAAAATATTTTTTCAAGTACCTGTCGTTTCGACGGATGGTTAGCTTTAACTCTTAAAAGACTGTGCTAAAAAAAAACTTTGGGGACGGTGGAGTAACACAGCGTTACCTGATTAAAAATCGGCATGGTTTTTAATATGTGATAAAATATACATATACACAATACAGATAAGACTTTTCAAAGGTCCCTTTATATAATTATGTAAAGTAAATATACATATTTGCATTATTTTAGTAAATTATTATAAAATCATGGCAAATCGAATTTGCGTGCGCTTCCGCCGACGTTTCAATAGCAACTGAATACAACGACGCGGTCGCCTGCTCGCTTCAGTCGCATGCACTCCGTCTTTGTCTAGCACGTGTTACCCGACTCTATCGTACTCTTTCTATATTGTTTTTTCTTTCGCCGAAACCCAAGCAACCGCCATCTCTGTCCTACATGAAATGTATGGTATTGTCGTGCTCTTTCTTGCTCGATTTAATGCGATGCATAATATACTGCTCTCTCTTACACACTGGCCGAAAATACGAGAGTAATGAACAAATATTTTTTAATTAAAAAATCCGTACATTCCTAACAGTTTAATTTAGTAATTTTGGTGTGAAAATGTCTATTCGATGATTACAAAAAATGTTACGTTTTAGTTTTCGTAAATAAGGTAGATATTTCATATTTTGTATGACAGGTAGACCTACGTTACATCACCGACACACAGGAGTTAATGGGGTACGCCCGAACGTTAGCTATCTAGGGTTAAACGGCCGGGGACGGGACTTGAACCCCGGGCCAGCAAACCCGAACCGGCCGCTCTATGCTAAGCAATAGTATCGTATAAATATATATTAGGGCTTAGCAAAGATGCGAATCAAATATTTTAATAAAAGTCGTTATTACTATTTCATGGGTGTCGGCTATAAATAAGTAAATACATATTCTTTAGGAACCGGCATGTAAAAGTACCCTCATTTTTGACGGCTAGTAGAAATATTAAACACGAATGTACAAGGTTTCTAAAGAATGGGTGAATGTTGTTTACAAACAAGTCAGTTTTGAGATGATAATTATTTTGTGGAGACAATCCACAAATTGCCAAAGTTTCGTCTAAAAATTATTTTTGTTTTCAAAAAGTCGTGTTTTAATTCCACGGCATTAAAAATTTATAGAATGTTCTTAGGTTTTCACGGCCACTCAGAATCTTCAAGTTTGTGTTTACTGGGGTATTATGTCGTGTTGTTACGACCTTTCGGGCCGACGTTTCGGATCCCATTGCAGGGTCCATCATCAAAGCCCTGATGATGGACCCTGCAATGGGATCAACAACACGGCATAATACCCCAGTAAACACAAACTTGAAGATTAAAAATTTATTTTTATTATCTTTGCCGACATCATATCTTTGTACCTATATCTTTTCAATAATTACGATTGTACTATTTTATGTAATTGTATGGTTTTTGCTAATGATTCTGTGTATCGTTTACAATATCTATATAAATAAAAATGTAAGTGTTCGTTTGTACAAAATCGCTAATCTCTGAAATTTCTTCACCGAATACTTTGAAATTTTAACACAACGTTGCATTCAAATACGAGGATGTTTTTGTATACCTACTTTGTTTTTATATACCTACTATTTATTTATTTATATAAATAAAAATGTAAATGCTTGATTGGCCAAAATCCTAAACCGTCTAAAGTTCTTCAACAATCGTTTTTAAATTTTGTCACAAAACAACGTTCCATTCGATTTCGTACAAATTATTTTAAAAAAAGCGCCAGTACCTACCAGTTTTTATATACCTACTATATTAGTATGAGACAAAAAAATATTACGGTACTAAAAAAAAAGCTTTTTTGTAAAACAGCACCGTCTGTTGGTCGTAAAAGCAACACACTATCAATCAATACCTATAAAATGTTGTATACCTACTCCTTAGGATCCGGCGGGTAACATAGGCGACATTTCCCCTCTCCCCTTTTACCCTTCTTAGTTTCAAAGCAAATCGATACTGTTCGACCGATCGGACTCAAAATTTGCAAACTTATTCTTTAGAACTCGGCGGGTAACATGGGCGGCGCTTCGCAAAACTTTAATACTTCATTGGCAATTGTTCTTGCACTACCCCGGACTGTTTTGGTTGTTTTGGACATAATAATTCAGTGTATATTGGTAATCAAGATGTCACAGCTCCTGAGCAAATGCAAGATTGTACTGAATGACAGGGCGAGGGGTTGCCGCCGGGTGCGGGCGGGGCGGGTTTTAGTTCCAATCCTGCCGCACGCCAAGTTATGTTGGGCAAGCAATAGAATTCCGTTCCTACTAGTGCCCTAGCCGAGAGCGGGTCAAGACAACGTGGGTCTCACTCTACTCACTCTAGGCTGTGTACGCGTCCCTTATGCTATTTTTCGTAAATAATTGAATTTTATTAAACAAAAACTTTAAAGTTTTCAATCCCTCACAATAATTTTGAATGTCGAACGTCGCGTTGATCGACCGAATTAATAGGTAGATATAATAACACTTCTGTAGTAATCATAGAGTATATACAAACTAGTTGTAATAATATTTTTTTTACATTCATAATATTTATAAATATATTTTTGGTTCGTCCGATTTAACTCAAATTGTGCTTACTTATTCCTTACGACCCGGCGGGTGACACAGGCGACATTTCCCCCACCCCTTTCTTTAGGGCTCGGTAGGTTACAAGCAAACTTATTCTTTAGGATCTAGCGGGTGAAATAGGTAAAATTTACTCCTTCCCCTTTACCTAAGATATATTCTGTATTTCTGTACAAATCTACATCCTTGAGCGATCTAACCCAAATTTTGCACACTTATTCTTCAAGATCCGGTGGGGTAAAAAAGGTGACATTTATCCCCTCTCCCTTTACCCCATCCCTATTCCTGATGTATTTTATGTACAAATCTACACCGTTCGACCGATGTGATCCAAATTTTGCATATTTATTTTATAGGATCCGGCGGGTAACAAAGACAACTCTTTTCCCCCTCCCCTTTTACCCTACCCCCCCACTGATATATTTTTTGTAGAAATCTACACCGTTTGCCGATCTGAAATTTTGCTTACTTATTCATTAGAACCTGCCAGGTAAATGACATGGACACCCCTTACATCCTAGCCTAAATTAAATGCAAACATTGCTTTTATTGGAGACTTTGCAAAACAATGGAATCCTTGTTTCCCCCGCCCCACAAACTCATTTTTAACTTAATCCTTAACCCTTGGAGCAACAGCTAGTAATAAAATAAAAATATTCCAATTTGCTTGTGTTGTTCCAATTTCAATATGTCACGCGTAGGAAAATTTGTAAGAAAACTAATAACACATTTTTTGTTATTACCAAAATGATTTTTTTCGTCATCACGTAAACCAAAATAATCGTAGACAATCAAAAATATACTCATTGGAGATCACATTTTTCTGAATACGTACCTGCATCAAGCGCACTTTGCGTTTCCAACACAGTACCTATCCATATGATTTTTTCTCGTCATTATTGACGGCCTTTCGGAAAAATATTGAAGAAACTTGTATTCCGCCTCTTCATCTCTATTTATCTATCTATATATATGTTAAAAAAATGTAATAGCGTAAAATATCATTTTGAATAAAACACATGCACTATTATCTAAAGGCGCTAAAAATTTCCTCAAACTATCGAGTTCAACTGCAATACGCTACGCTACTGACTAAATATTTAACATCATAATCCTGATCGAGTATCGAGCCAGGTTCGGGGCTCACATCCCGATTATCATGCATTTAAGGTTGATTTATATCATTTGAACGTACACGGGTCGTTGTCGCACCGCGCCACACAGAAACGCGTTGTGTTTCTATGCGGGGAGGGTGCCTGCATAGACCGCGCGGTCAGACCGGCATACTGTCATTCCTACAGATAAGTATTTGGGTAATACGTGTGTGTAGGGTCACTTTTATTATAAGCACGTCCATTGACGGAAATCGATAAAATATAGTGCTAATAACTATTTGCGGGTGACGCGGATCCATATTTGTGGGAATACAGTAAACCTTCCATTTGACGAACTTGCGAATTATAATGGACAGAATTTCTGGTCTGTATATCTAACTCACTAATTTGTCTTAAATTGTTAGTTAAGCTTTTAACAAGGCATCCTCCAATATTGTTTGATTACGCCAAACTTATGATTAAATTATATATTATGTTTCTGTTCATGGTGCACGCAAAATTTTCCTCAAATATTTTCCTTATTCTCCTGGGTTGGTTTGGTTAGCTAACTTTCTATTTTTTCACTAGCCTTACCTTTAATAAGATATCTTCGCAGCATTCCATCGATATAAGAAAAGAGCCCCAACCTACTGCCTAGATTTAGAAGATAATATAGTAATATATAAGACATGTAATAAACTTAAAAGATCATATCTTTGATATACATTACTTCCAGATAAAGTGATAAAAATTAACTACCCTCGCTTTCCTTACCAAGAGACGCGACCGAAAAGTTCCGAGATGACGCATGTCTCTCGTTAATATATTGGCAAATCACCCCTATGTGCGTGAACTTGTATAAACAAATAAATAGTGAACACGATTAAGAAAGAGCCGATAACCAAGCCTTGTGTATGTGGATTGAACGAATGGTGAGAAATATTATTCGACGCGAGTGTGGATGTACCAGACAGGGTACAGCGAAGCTTATTTATGCGAATAACGAGGGGAATTGACAAATCACTCATTGATTGGCCGCGCGGAATGCAGCGGGCTTCGGAAATTTCGGTATTCGGCCCTCACGGTCCGCTGGCCCTGGCGAGGGGATCGCCAACCCGCCGAGCACGTTTTATTCTAATCTCAAATCCAAAATCTCTAGAGCGAACGAATCTATTTGCCGGTGTTTCTGTCCGATTACCTTTACTAGGTAGGTAATGTATTGTTGACCTCTGAGCGATCTCGGACAGTATTTTTATTTCATTAAATTAGATGAGATAAATCAATTAGAAAGACATATGGAAAATATATTTCTATCGAAATAATATTTGTCTTTGAATAATAATACGCCAGGTGACGCCACGAATAATAAAGTTTTTTTATTTTATTAAATCTATAATATTGTCTGTTGTGATACAACTAACATACAATATAACTAGTGTATGTCAGTTGTATGTCAGTTACCATTCAGGGGCGTAGTCGATTCCGTGGGTGAAGAGTGTCCATTGTGCTAGTACTTTCGTCCCCTTCCACAGCTTCCAGTAGGGCCTGGTTATCAAAATTCGAATGTCGACTCTTTACTGACTTGTCATCTAAGGATGTCGACACCTTTTATTCGCGATTAATCAAGAAAATAAATGTTTTTTATCGCAGAGGCATCGAAAAACTTGTAGGAAGTTGGCAAAAAGTTGTAAATAATATAAGAGACTACATTATTGATTAATTTATCGTAATTTTGTTGTTGTTATGTCCTCTTGTTCTCATTTTTGTAAAAACGGAGAACAAGAGGTGTGTTTTTTTTGTAAAAACGGAGACAACAATGGAAAGGTGAATGTAATTGTTATTAACAATTACATTCACCTTTCCGCGATTCTTTCATATACCTAAAGTTTTTTTGTAAAAACGGAGAACAACAACGGAAAGGTGAATGTAATTGTTATTAACAATTACGTTCACCTTTCCGCGATCCTTTCATATACCTAAAATTTTTTTGTAAAAACAGAGAACAACAACGGAAAGGTGAATGTAATTGTTATTAACAATTACATTCACCTTTCCGCGATCCTTTCATATACCTAAAGCATTTCTGGTAAAATACGATTACCGAGAGACGATAATCGTATATACTTTTGACACTTACTATTAACAGTTTTCAGTTTCAAATATTAATTGAAGAAAAATAGGTTCTTTCTATATTGACTGACGCTTTGAAATCCTGCTTTTTCGGGAACACCTAACCGTGAATATTTCGTTTTGAACTTCTAAATTGAAAAAAGAAAAAATATTTAATAAAGATCATTGCAAAATTATCAAGAATATATATGTATAAAGATATATGTATAAAATGAGGAATCAGGTAAATACACAAAGTAGGTGGATGATACCCAGATCCTAATTTAATTAGATCCGAATAAACTTATTTAATTTGTGCTAGATCGCTGGATTTTAAATATCGCTATATTTTGTGAAAAAGTAGCGGTGCTAATCAACACCCTTAGAAGGTTAGGGATCCCTGCTCAAGCATGACAGACAGTCGGCGCACTACATGAATATGGTAATGGTGGATGAACATATATCATCATTTCCGGTATATTGCATGATACCTACACACAATTTCAACTAGAATATTGATACATGGTTTAGTTGGAGTATCCTATAACTGTAAATTCATAAAATTTCGCAGTATGCCTCATGAATAAAATAATAGACAGCTTAATTAAAAAATCTGAGAAATTAATCAAAATAAAATATTTTTGTGATAAAGTCGTAATATTTTATGGAAATTATAGATTATTTTTTTATATAGAGTTATGTTAACATACTAGTAATACGTGCCACATAAATACTTTTACTACATATTTTCATACTAAGTTAAATACTTGTACCTATATACTTTGAAAATAGTACTAACTTGTTGATACCCCGGGATGAGTCTTGAACCTTTGACTACTAGGTGCGTTTTACCGCTAGACTAACAGGAACGCCATAATATTATATGCGTCGTATAGTGATTTATTTACACATCTATTCAAGAAAATTTGTAAATTTGAGACTGTACCATCTGTGTCGAGAAAGGCAAAGTTTACAAGCGAGAATACAAAAAAAACAAGCAAAATACATTAATAATCAAAACAAATGTAATGGTACCAAAGAATAAATTAAATGTACAGAAAAAAAACGGCAGTATCTCGTTTTAGAAATTGAGATAAATGTATTTATAACTAATTTTAAAGTCAGAGCGAAAAGAAAATTCATTATTAACATGTTTTCAAGGGCAGTTATCAGTTGTAAAACCCGTTATTTGCCAGATAATCATTTTCAAACACGCTATCCTCTATTTTCATCAGTTGCATAGTGGCGGCTGTGTTTCTGTACTCATCCGATGTATATTTTGTGTATAGAGACCGAAAGAATGTTCATATATCTTTCCGTGATTGACACAGGTACTTACATGAAAAAATATTAAATTTAAAAAGAAATGTATGAAATATATTTTGGAAAAAGAGTGCAGAGAGAGAGTAAGGACGTATTTTCCATAGAAATACACCAACACTTATTCACTTAAATCAAATGCTTACGGATTTCTGAATCAACGAAATCTAGAACTCTCATTATTTAATAGCTTTTAAAGAAAAAGGTTCAAAAGATTTGGAACGGTATAAAGAGTATATTTGATCAAAACTTGAATTCAGAATATGACCTTTCACATTACGAAAGGAACATACACGGTGAAAATAAATCACGTGGATTCAACGGTCCAGAATGCCGTGTTTAAAGACCGAGGTTGTATTATATTATTTTTGCTTTTACATGGTCTTAAATTTATTAGCGTAATAATTTTTTTTTTTTTTTTGAGATAGGTACCTACTGAAGGAACAGAGAGTGCCTACGCAATTCTTATTGGATCTTTTGACTTACAAAATTGGTAATACATAATTATAATTATAAATTTTTTATCTTTTATTTTAATTATAATTTATAGTCAAAGAAAAGAATATCGAAAAAATATTTCATTACCACCGCGATGCGAACCCGGAGCTTCTACATTTTGGAAAACTGGTGTAAACCAAGTTCGCCACGCCAAGTTTTTAAGATTTTGAGTATTTAGAGACTTGACGATGTAATACGTAGTTTTTCGTAAATGATAAAATCAATTTTATATTCTAAAGAATCCCAAAAACCTTTGAGTGATACACGCCAGGTGGCTCTTATGGGTTTCTGCTGTCAACTCTAATATATGGAAGTGATACCTGAATGTGGTAGAAATGCCAATGCATGTTTGTGTGGAAAACCTGTGGGATATGAATAAATAAGAACTGAATATAATGCTGCATGTAGCGTAGTAGACGTAATAAATGAGATGGTTTGGTCATGTGAAACATATGAATGAGTGTAGGATGGTAAAGACAATATACGAGGCGAGCGTTGAAGGAAGCAGGAACAGAAGACGTCCGCAAAAGACCTGGCACGATCAGATAAACAAAATATTGGAAGACGGCCCTATTAAAAGCCTCAAGAATCGAAGAGCGTGCGTTAGAACATGTATGAATGTAAACGACGTATTGGTTAGTTTGTTAAAAAACAATTAGTGTATATTATAGATATCTCACAGAGACGAAACTGTATTAATTATGGGAAAGTAGGTATAGAAGTCATTTGGGTGTAACAGGACTTATGACCTGTCTTTTGGTTGGCTTAAGTGATCACTTTACACAATTGTAACATTCACCATTTCCACCCATGATAGAATATACCATGCTTATTCATTTTTTGGAAGTTGTATATATGTTCAAATTGCGTGAAGCTTTCATATATGAGTTGTAAGCGCCTTTTCCATGCGGCCTGTACAAAGCCATTTTCATTCCCCTAAATCCCCACAGATGTCGCTAATGAGAAAATCTACGATTGATTTTATAGATTAATAATGTCTCTGTGACATAAATCCAGCACTGTTCTGAAAGATTTGAACAAACTCAAAATATTCTGGAATGTTAAAAAACATTTTGATTTGATATTAAATTAATAAAGTATTTTTATTGTTTTGTAAGTATAATTTATATGTACTGTAGATAAATTTATATAATTTAAAATTCTGCATTATATTATTTTTAAAATAATTTCCTAGAGATGGTAGAGTGAATACATCTGATTTACAAAAAAATCGATTTTAATTCAATATTGTACCTACCCAATAAGTAAAACAATATTTTTTGAGTAACTAGTAGGATATTATTTAAACTGCGAATCAATGTTAATATCACTTAAATGAATGAAAATAATAAGTATTTTTAAAATTAAATTGCTGCGATGGTTCAAGTTACGGGGATTTTCGAAAGAACAGTTCTAAACCATAAAAATATCAAAACCTTTAAAAAAAAATTTCTATAAAAAGTAAAGATTGCTTACGTACCTACGCATTAATTTATAAAAAATATCAATTTTGGTTTCAATTCGATAAACAGTTACATAATTTTGACTATGAGAAGGAAAATTAGGATTTGTCTACAAAATATTGCGAAAGCATCAAGAAAGGTATTTCTATTATTCTTGGTATCGGGAGCAATGTCTAACTTGAGGATTAGGGGCGTACAGAAGGGGGAGAGCTGGCGGAGAAACATTAGACGACCATTGTTTGACTAATCCTCTCCGAGGAAACCTCAAAGAAGCGTATATTTACAGAAATCCGACATACGAATTGAAACCGTTGGGAAATTCACACCGGAGAAAAACGATTCAAGAATGTCCCGCGAGGATGGCATCGAGTTCAAGTACCTTTGCATTGCAATTTTGTACAGTTTAACCCCTTTCTATCGTACGAATAACGTATAATTCGAATGCAATTCTTTATTGCAAATATTTTGAAGAAATAGAAATCGAGTTTTATTCGAGAATTAATTAAACAAAAATGGTGAAAATTGATTAATCTTGTATGTACTGAAAGAATGAAGATGAAAAAACGTTATCAAGTTCTACATAAATAAGTGGCAAAGAACAACAAAGATGAAAAAATAATGTTTTGGTCTCATAAACGACTTTTTCATTTAGTAGTCATTCCGAATTGACATAGCGGTTGATATGTCATAAAACGCTCGCATAAAATAAAGTAATCAAAGTAAAAATTTCTCCATTCCAATAAACTTTCTTTAAGAATATCGTTCGACCAAAAATAAGCCTCACGCATTTCATCAACTTTAATGCTAGCCAATCAGAGTGGAACAAAACAAAAAATAAAAAGCAAGTCATATTATCTCTGCAAACTTGTGTTTTCCTCAAATACGAGCGAAAAGCGAGCAACTTTTCATATAAATTGACGTTACAAAATGTGCCCATATTTCTGTGTTAAGCCATGTATTCACTAGGGGACAAATCGCGAAACATTCCGCTCGGCATGTCGCATCAACATCTACGCTCATGTTTTGGGGACAATGACGCGGCCATTTGACGTGTACACACCGGGACTCGCATATCTTGTCGCGGAAATGTCACCCGATGAGCTTATGTTGACAGCTGCGGTATCTCATTTGGCGAAAACGGGATTCCGCGCAATTCGAAATGTTTTTTTGGGTCGCAATTTCAAATAAATGAGGTTTTACTGTAGTAAATTGAATATTATTAAAAACAAGGTCCTTTTTGCAAGTAATTATTGTTTTCCAGACGTCGCGGAAATATATCGCCCTATGAGGTTATGATGATAGCCGCGTATCTGTTTATGTTAATGAGTTTATCGAAAACTAAGAGGAGAAAAAAGAGGAGAATGCGAAATTATTAACTGCAAAGAGAAAGAAGGACGGACATTCTATGCGATCTTCGATCGATACAGCTCGATGAGTTCGAGAACGATTTCGTTTCCCCGCATTGTCATCTTGACAGATACAGCGCATGCGTATTCACTTGTAAACATACCACGTGGTACTGACGCTCCGCGGAATGTTGCAGTGAGTACGCTCGGGTACCGTGCGCATGGCAACGTTGCCACGGCACGTAGAAATGCCGCGCTATGTTGTGCGCGAGGTCGCGGAACACTGCACGACGTTGCAACGTCACGTAGACTCTATGCCGCGCGTGCTGTTGAGGGACAATTTGTCCCCTAGTGAATACATGGCTTTAGTGAATTCGTGCATTTGTAAAAATATGAAAGGCCCGTTTTCTTCGGGGAAAAGAATGTATTTGACAAATTCATGTTACACGCTGACACGATAGCGAAACGGAAAAAACGTTTTGATACATCGTGAACGTGTAATCGAGATAATAAAAGTGCCACCAGTTAAAATAATAGTCAACACAATTCCGTGCTGTGTTCCGTATGACGTCTCTTGATCACGCAACGGAAATGATGCGGGCGAGCTTTCACGAGCCCATTTCTCAGTACCAAGTAGCGAAGGGAAAAACTTCATTTCAAAATGAAGACTACAACACACACACGTTCACCAGTTTGAAGACTACAAAGTGTACACTACAATTGTAGTACTACGAAATGAAGTGAAGTAAATGAAGTGAAGTAATGAAGTAATTGTAGTATTAATGAAGTGAAGTAATGAAATGAAGTAATTGTAATAATAATGAAGTGAAGTAATGAAATGAAGTAAATTAATTTTTAAATGAAATGTATTTTTTTCCCAAATAAAAATGTGTTTCTCATACTTTCAATAACTTTGAAGTGTATGTACTTTGTAGTGTTCGCTTTGAAATGAAGTGTACTATTTGAAGTTTGTACTTTCAATAACTTTGGTGTTTGTAGTTTGTAGTGTGCACTACACATCAAAATGTGCGAAGTGTGCACTTCAATGTAGTGTAGTACTACATTGTAGTAGTGAGTACAGAGCGGACCCATCACTAGTACCAAGCTTCCAACATCGATCTCGTCAGGGCTGACGAGGGTATGTTTACCTGTGCCAAATATATAAATGATGAATTATTTTAACATTAAATCTTTATTCAGCGTTTTTTTCCAAATTTTTCAGCGGATTCCCCAGTAAAATTTAACGCGGAAACTGCGTTACAAATGGGACGTTAGAAAATTTCGTAACATATTTATATAATTTCACATTTACTCTATGTTTGGCACCGGTACTGGCCTCCAAAATGCAGAGTAAAAACCTCAATTTTGTGAACTTAATTTCCTGTCCGTATTTCATAATATATTATGTGCAAATTAATATCCTGTTAATTTTAAAATGTTTTGAACCAAAATTGACCGAAAATTCAATAAACAGGTTGTTTTTTTAAAATTATTAATCCACTATTATTTTTATAAAATGTTGGCGTATAAGTTTTTACGTTGGAAAAAACACTGATAAATTCGACGACAAAAATAAATAAATAAATGTCTACGTACGTATTCAAATCCAAGAGCTACTGCTCGTAATCCATGTTCGTAGCATGATTATTGGCAATTGATATAGCTCAAATTAAAAATTTTCCTACATACTTTGTTTCAATTACACAAACGTACCTATAAACGGCTTGATGCGAGCCAGTGAAATTTTAATTATATTTATTTGTGAATATTTTTCTCCGAATAAGAAATAATATTTTATGCAGGGATGGTATGATACATACTTAAACAAAGATATTCATTAAATTTACGTCCCTATTATTCGTATTTTTAAATGCATACGTAGGAGATTTAAATAAATCCCACTGTCTTTATAAAACATGCTATTTGTAGGTTTCTTTTACATATTTACGTAATAATGTAACAGGAAGTTCGGTTGAGCTGTAGGTAGCTTTAAATATTTATATATATATATATATATATATATATTGTTTTTGGGAACTTGTGATGCGCTTTGTACTCGATGTTGCTTCTATTGTGTCGGTGGTTATATTTAATTGAGATCAATTCCCAAAAACTATTAAGGCCAATAGTGACCAAAGTACCCGAATTTAGATTTTGACTCACTTGGTAATAAGCTTCCGATACGAACGGACGTGCTCGCACTGCCCCTCGTGACGGAAATTTATTAACAAGACACCCTGAAGATGCCTGTTGTGATTCAGGCTAAACGTCGGTTGATGAATGATCCTTCTGAGGACCAGATTTTGACGCGGGTTACCCCCAAAGAAATCAATACTAATATATATATATATTATATATATATTATATACTATATAATACTATATATATATATATAATATGAGATATATATATATATCTATATATATATATTTAAATTTTTCGCTTCAACAGGCCAAGAGGCCCAATTACGAAACGAAACACATAACAAAATACCCAGGCTTGAGTGAATCACATAGATTAATTATTGTGACCTCACCGGTAGTGATGCAACGAATACGAATATTCGTATTCGCTGAATAGTAGATATTTACCGAATATTCGTATTCGCCGAATAGTAGATATTTACCGAATATTCGTATTCGTCGAGTATCATCACAAATATTAAAAAAAAACTATTTATAACTGAACGCAACGCAAATTACGGTTTGGCTGTGCACCATGTATCCGAACACACCGACGTACTCTATTATCGGGGATTCCCCTAACATTGAAATAATTTTTATTATTTTATTTTATTATTTTTATTTATACAGAAGATACATAATAATGTTTTTTATAATAAATAAATTCTATGTTATAACATTTTAATGTCATTATACTACTATAATATGAGCCAAAGCTCGAGCTTATGGGAGAAATATTTAAAAGCCAAATTAAAGTACAAAAGCAGAAACCATTAAGAATGGATTTTTTGAGTTCTCAAGTTGTCAATTGTTAGTTGTTTCACAGCATAACATGAGTTCTTTCACCTAGTTTCGTTGGGTTATTAAGGTTAGGTGCTCATTTCTATTTTTGTAGTTTTTGTTTTGTAATACGTATTGTTTGTTCGTAAATTTTAATTATTAATCTCTAAGGTAAAAAAAGAACAGTGGTGTATTAATTATTACCTTGTTGAATTATTCGTATTCGTCGAATAGTAGGCTTGATATTCGTATTCGTATTCGTGAAAGTAGTATTCGTTGCATCACTACTCACCGAGAATCAAACCCGGAACTCTCGGTGTGAGAAACTAGTATCAAGCCCACTGGGCTACGAGGGCCGCCATTTTTACAATAATTTTTTTGTTAAATGTTGCACCCCTACTTTAAATCCCCTTTCACCATCGTAGTTGTGTGTTTAGTTTGAACCACTTGCAGTGAATACACACATAAAAATAATTTTTAAAAATTACTATAATATTGCGTAGTAATAATTTGGTTTAAATATTTATTTACATCTAACATTTATAATTTATTTTAATATTTATTAGTCAATAAAACTTACGATACGAACCAAAATAATTTTTTATAGGGTAACACGTAAATAATTTTCATTTGGAATGATTGAGTTCAATATGTTTATTGATTTTATGCGCTAAATACAGAAATTTGATTGCTCAAAAAAATTCAATTATAAAAGCCCGATAAGCCTCAACCGAGCGATAAAAATAATAAAATCGTAGTTAATGTCTTCATTATTTTAGGGAGTCGGCGTGTGTTATACACACAATCGAAAATTTAATTAATTAAGCAAATACAATACAGCTAAAAGCGTGTGTATTCATCATCTTGACATGTATAACACGATGGGTGGGGCTGGATAAGCTCGAGGCCCCGTACAGCTTGTTGGCCAATTCCGAAAAATCCCCTACTCCATATTTCTAAAAGAGAGATATTCTCATTTTCATATTTCACTGTGCTCTTGAAATCGATGAAGGCATTTTCATCTAAAAAACACGGATGGATAAACATGGACCTTTATTATAACAAAATATAAATTACGATGCGGCAATATTACGATTATAAAAAATTATGAAAAGTGGACTTTTATAATAATAAATATTTAAATTAAAATTTTAGATGATGCTTAATAATGATAAAAAGAGAATATAGCAAGGAAATGATTATTTACATATCGACGGTCCCTACGTATACCTATTGGCGAATCTGCAAAAATTCTTTTTTCGTTTTACTATCTTAAACCATCCAATTTCCTCTATATTTTTGGACAATTTAAAAAAAAATATTAATAATCTTGATTTAAAAAAAGTAAATATTAAAGGAAAATTAAACTCTTCTTTACTCCCTTTCTTTTAACTCGTAGCGTCTGCTTGTCTGCCGAAAAAACTTTGTATCGATTTTTAACCCTTTTCCCTTAATACAATCGAGCTGAAAAATTGCAGGCAGACTCGTGGCGACGATAAACACGATCTAGCAAAATATCTTTTAATAATAAATTATAGTATAATTTTAGATTTTTCGAAATTTTAACGATTTATTTATTGTTTAATTTTCGAGCCCGACGCATGGAGTAGGCGCGAAACCTTTTTCAATGAGAAAGGGAGTATAATAAAAACATGGTTTTATGGGTTAGTTTTTTTAACGTTATCCAAAAATATAGAGTAAATTGGATGGTTTAAGATAGTTAAAAGAAAATCGAATTTTTGAAGATTCGACAGTATACGTAGGGACCGTCGATATTATGTAAAAAAATCACTCACTGTCAAACAATCACTGTCAGTGACCTGGCTGGTACTGTAACAGCCGCAAATGATGAATAAACACATTAGTATGTGCCTACTCATATAAGAATAAAACAAATCACATCTCGTTTTTTACACTGATCATGTTACAGCGAAATTAATTTTTATCCGTATGGATTAATCAATAGATTAAAGATTAAGAGAATTTCTCATCAACAAGTATAAACAACAACAAAATCAAATACACTTGGGTGATGTCTTACACAAGTAGAAAGGCGGACGAGAGTAGGGGGGGGGGGAGGGTTGATAAGAAAGGAGAAATCTGAATTAGCTATTACAAAAAATACTGTTATTAATTACCGCAATTCTTTCCTGGAATCCTGTTCGTAAATTGGACAGTATTTTAAGTAAGTACCTACGTGGATATAAAAGGTTTCAATATATTTTCGCTGACTTTAAAAGTCTGTAAAAATATCAACCTACTCAAAAACACAGAAGCAAGATAATTTTAAATTAAATGTTTAATAAATTAATTTTACAACTTGAAAAATGAATACTTCGTAAAACATAGGTCGCCTAAATTATTGACGTAGAATAAATTTTTGATTTTGTAAATGTTCATAAGGCTGAATATTTTATAATGCGAAATGAGAGTGAACCTATCAATCAATCTGTACAAAGTTTTCTTCTACGCAGAATCGACTCGTATATTTTGTATATTAGAAAAAAAGTGTAAGTACCTTACATCAATAGGATAAGACATGTTTCTAAATTATTTCTTCATTTTTTCCAATTGCGAGAATTATTCTCTTTGGTAGACCAAATTAAGTGTGTATAATATATTATATTAATTTTCAAATTCATTTTCAAAGTCGGTAGTTCAAATTATTAAGAAAGAAAACTTTAACAAAAATATATATAAATGTCGTTGTACAATATTGGAAGGTTTATTTGTTACCTTAATAGAAGATTAATAACATTAATAGAAGAAACATGCATACGCCAAGGGTCACATGTGTTTAGCAACTATTTTAACCGCTCCGCAAATTTATATTAGGTCCTTACATATGAAATTGGCGTTTTGCCGTACTGGCAAATTTAATCTCAAATATCTTCTCTTTGGTTAGGAATTCCAAATCCAAATTTATACACCTATTTACTCATGTATTTGTGTTTTGAAAATTATAATTCATTTGTTTTTTCCTCAATTGTTTTTTTCTTTGCGTCACTCAGTTTACAAAATGAAAAACTTGAAATATCGCGTTATTTACAAGTACGAGTTCCACCGTGGCACCAGCGCTGCAGAAACGGCTCGAAGGATTAATGATGTGTATGGCGACGGTGCCGCAAAAGAAAACACAGTGCGTTTTTGGTTCCAACGTTTTCGTTCTGGAAATTTCGACCTGCAGAACAAGCCCCGTGGACGGCCGGAGACCAAAGTTGATAATGAAGAATTGAAGGCTATTGTGGAAGCGGATCCATCGCAAACCACATCCGAGTTAACTGCAGGCTGCGATGTTAGTGATAAAACTGTTTTAATCCACTTGAAGCAAATTGGTAAGGTGAAAAAGCTTGAAAGGTGGGTACCTCACGAATTGAGTGAAGCAAATCAACAAACGCGCGTTGACTGCTGCGTTGCATTACTCAACCGGCACAATAATGAAGGGATTTTAATCGAATCATTACCTGTGATGAAAAGTGGATCCTGTACGATAATCGGAAGCGCTCATCGCAATGGCTGAACCCTGCCGAACCAGCCAAACCATGCCCCAAGCGAAATTGACTCCAAAAAAGTTACTTGTGAGCGTTTGGTGGACTAGTGCTGGTGTCGTTCACTACAGCTTTCTTAAATCTTGCCAGACGATTACGGCAGATGTCTATTGTCAGCAACTGCAAACCATGATGGAAAAGCTAGCTGCTAAACAACCGAGGCTGGTTAATCGCTCTAGGCCACTGCTGCTTCATGATAACGCTAGACCACACACTGCACAACAGACGGCTACCAAATTAGAGGAGCTTCAATTGGAATGTCTAAGACATCCACCGTACTCTCCGGACCTTGCCCCAACAGATTACTATTTTTTCGAAATTTGGATAACTTCTTGCAAAGGAAAAAATTCAACTCCGATGGGGCAGTCCAAACCGCCTTCAAAGATTTTATTGATTCCCGTCCGAATGGTTTTTTTAGTAAAGGGATCGATGAACTACCTATGAGATGGCAAAAGTGCATAGATAGCAATGGTACATACTTTGATTAAATAAATATATTATAATAAAAAAAAATCGACTTTATGTTCCTCCCATACTAAACGCCAATTTCATATGTAAGGATCTAATATTAGACCCTTCCTTGACGACGCAGATTTTTGTCAAACATGATTTGTTGCAGATGTTGCAAACTCCTAGTTGGCAAGTTCGGGGCTAAAGTTCGTAAATTAAATTTGCGGTGTTGTATATTTCGGTTTGCAAGTTGGAAGATCCGCTAACAGGACGATCGTATTCCTGTAATTTTATTGTCCTTTGTTTCGACCAGCCTTAAATACAATTACAGTACAAACGTTCCGTATGCCGTTTTACTTTGTGTAATTTTTATTTTGATTTCGTGTCGTATTTTTCAGTGCATTGTGAATAAATAACAGTGTATTAGAATGCATGTTGCACGTCACTCGATAATTTATTCCCCGGATAATATTTTAATAACAACTGACTTTAATGATCACAAACGAAATTCATGATATTGTAAATATATATTGTACATACATATAATATACATATTTTGGATGAAAACAATAAAATAGTATTTTAAAATGACTACATATTTCTATTTTTAGTAAATATAATTACTCAAATATTATATATTAATTATAACCCGTAAAAAAGAAGTACTTTTACGTGTTTGACTTTTATGTAGTTTTACGTTAGTTAGCAATTTTAATGTTTTAGCGGTATATAAATTAAAACACATACCTTATTCATTTCTAAAAAGATTTTAAAAAAAGAATAAGGTATGTGTTTTGTATATATATATATATGAAGGATTATTTTCTGGGATAACCCGCAAATTGTGGTCTTGAAAAAGACTGTTATTATGTACCCAACGTTTCGGACAGATAGCACTGGCCATTTTCAAAGGGATTTTTCGCCTTGTATTTCGAGTTCTGTTTTGAATTGATGGCAAGCACACCCGTTCACTCCAGAAGTCGAGATCCAAGTTGATCCACACTTTTTTTCTTGAAATTTATAGTATTTAACGTTTATACTTTTGGTAATGTGCAAGTCTTCTAGAATAAACGTTGATGGAGTGTATCGTTGTATACATAATTATATATTAGGTCCTTACATATGAAATTGACGTTTTGCCGTACTGGCAAATTTGATCTCAAATATCTTCTCTTTGGTTAGGAATTCCAAATCCAAATTTATACAGCTATTTACTCATGTATTTGTGTTTTGAAAATTATAATTCATTTGTTTTTTACTCAATTGTTTTTTTCTTTGCGTCACTCAGTTTACAAAATGAAAAACTTGAAATATCGCGTTATTTACGAGTACGAGTTCCACCGTGGCACCAGTGCTGCAGAAACGGCTCGAAGGATTAATGATGTGTATGGCGACGGTGCCGCAAAAGAAAACACAGTGCGTTTTTAGTTCAAACGTTTTCGTTCTGGAAATTTCGACCTGCAGAACAAGCCCCGTGGACGGCCGGAGCCCAAAGTTAATAATGAAGAATTGAAGGCTATTGTGGAAGCGGATCCATCGCAAACCACATCCGAGTTAGCTGCAGGCTGCGGTGTTAGTGATAAAACTGTTTTAATCCACTTGAAGCAAATTGGTAAGGGGAAAAAGCTTGAAAGGTGGGTACCTCACGAATTGAGTGAAGCAAATCAACAAACGCGCGTTGACTGCTGCGTTGCATTACTCAACCGGCACAATAATGAAGGGATTTTAAATCGAATCATTACCTGTGATGAAAAGTGGATCCTGTACGATAATCGGAAGCGCTCATCGCAATGGCTGAACCCTGCCGAACCAGCCAAACCATGCCCCAAGCGAAAATTGACTCCAAAAAAGTTACTTGTGAGCGTTTGGTGGACTAGTGCTGGTGTCGTTCACTACAGCTTTCTTAAATCTGGCCAGACGATTACGGCAGATGTCTATTGTCAGCAACTGCAAACCATGATGGAAAAGCTAGCTGCTAAACAACCGAGGCTGGTTAATCGCTCTAGGCCACTGCTGCTTCATGATAACGCTAGACCACACACTGCACAACAGACGGCTACCAAATTAGAGGAGCTTCAATTGGAATGTCTAAGACATCCACCGTACTCTCCGGACCTTGCCCCAACAGATTACCATTTTTTTTCGAAATTTGGATAACTTCTTGCAAAGGAAAAAATTCAACTCCGATGGGGCAGTCCAAACCGCCTTCAAAGATTTTATTGATTCCCGTCCGAATGGTTTTTTTAGTAAAGGGATCGATGAACTACTATGAGATGGCAAAAGTGCATAGATAGCAATGGTACATACTTCGATTAAATAAATATATTATAATAAAAAAAATCGGCTTTATGTTCCTCCCATACTAAACGCCCATTTCATATGTAAGGACCTAATATAAGATTGTCCTTATGCAATTTAAGTGCGTTTATAAGACGAACATCTAGAAAAGAAAGCGGGTTTCATTCAATCATCGTGTTGTTCATATACATATTTTTAAATATCAAAAGAACTAGGTACTATTTAGATATTTAGCTCATATATCTTATAATAATCCATTCAAATGTATTCTATATAAATAACAAAAAGCAAAATTATATTTTAAATTATATATATATACTATATATATAGATATATATATATATATATAAAAGAAACCCGTGTTTCCCTATCCGCCAAGTTTTCTTCACAACCAGATACTACCACCCCCTGGTGGTTATGGTGGTGGATAGCCCTTGGTCTCCTATTGAAAATGTGCGAGTTTGGTGGGGGTGGCTGAGCGTAGGTGGGAGTGGGTGACGAAAATGCGCATTCTAGCATATTGTTTTGTTTTGGGAAGGCCCCAAATACTTCAGATTGTTCCAAAATGGGCCCGCCGATTGTGTCGGTAAGTCTAGAAGGTTCCGGAAAAATCCGCTCTAGAAAGTTCTGGAAATAGAACGTTCTAGAAAATTTACAAAAGTTCTATAAGGTTCCAAACTAAGTGGCAAGGTGTGTCAGTGAGTCTATCATGATGTTTCTCGAATGCTTTAGAAGGTTCTGGAAAAAAAACGTTCGAGGAGGTTCTATAAGGTTCCAAACTGATAAGCGGAGTGTGTCGGTGAGTATAGAAGATTTCAGAACGTTCGATAAAACTGGAGAAAGTTCTGGAAGGAGAACATTCTAGAATATTTCCAAAAAATCTATAAGGTTTTAAATTGAGTGCGGAGTGTGTCAGCGAGACAAGAAAATTCCAGAACGTTCGATAAAGCTATAGAAAGTTCTGGAAAGAGAAGAGAAAAGTTCTAGAAGATTGACGAAAGTTCTATACTGTACAGACAAAATGACGGAGTGTATTTGTGACTCTATAAGGTTCCAGAACGTTTGATAAAGTTCTAGAATGTTCTCGAAGGAGAACGTTGTAGAAGAATCTTTATTTTTCTAAAGAATGTTCTCTTACGTTCCAAACAGTGTGGCGGAGAGTGACAGTGAGTCTAGAAGGTTCCAGAACGTTCATGAAGGTTTGCTTTGGGAGAGTCTATAAAGACAAAGTTCATGAAGGTTCTAAAAGGTTCCAAACAGAGTGGCGGAGAAGATAAGAACGCTGTAGAAGATTCCCGAAAGATCTCTAACGTTGGCGGTTCCAACGTTCCAAACAGTGGCGGAGTGAGTCTGTGAGTCTAGAAGGTTCCAGAATGTTCGGTAAAGCTCTAAAAATTTCTGGAAAGAGAACATTCTAGAAATTCCTTAAAGTTCTATAAGGTTCCAAACTGAGTGGAGGAGTATGTCGGTGAGTCTAGAAGGTTCCAGAACGTTCATTAAGGTTCTCGAGTGCTTTAGAAGGTTCTGGAAGGAGAAAGTTTAAAAAGGTTTTATAAGATTCCAAACCGAGTGGCTGAGTTCATCGGTGAGTCTAGAAGTTTCCAGAAGATTAAGAGAAGGTTCCAGAATGCTCTAGTAAGTTCTGGATGGAGAAAGTTTCAGAAAGTTCTATAAGGTTCCAAACTGAGTTGCGAGTTTTAAAGGTTCCGGAAAGTTCTAGAGGGTTCGAGAATGCTCTAAAAAGTTCTGGAAGGAGAAAGTTCTACAAGCTATCAGAAAGATCTGCAAGGTTCCAAACTGAGTGGGGGAGTGCATCGGTGGTTCTAGAGGTTCCAGAAAGAATTATAATGCTTTAGAAGGTTCTGAAAAGGGAAAGTTCTAGAAGATTCCAGGAAGTTCTATAAGATTTCGGAATGCTCTAGAAAGTTTTGGAAAGTTCTCTCTAGAGTGTTATGATTATGCGCTAAAATATCTGTTGATATTTTGGCAACGTGAAGACGGTCCAGCAAGGCAATCGATATCACGAGTGCCGAAACCAGCAAAAAAGAGACGTCAACACAATTCTATGCTTACCGAATTATGGTCCCGAGCGAAGCCGGGCCAACCAGCTAGTATATATATATATATTTATTATTTTATTTATTTAATTAATAATATATATAATATTTTATTACAATGATACCTTGAAAAT
This sequence comes from Agrypnia vestita, assembly GCA_016648135.1. NCBI lineage: Eukaryota > Metazoa > Arthropoda > Insecta > Trichoptera > Phryganeidae > Agrypnia > Agrypnia vestita. The sequence goes on from JADDOH010000027.1 coordinate 429,148, forward strand.
GTTTACAATTCATTTTTTTTGTATGTATATACCTCACCAAAAAGAATTATGCTTCTGTGTGTGGTGAGGGAGTATGTACATAATATATATGAGAGATATAATTTTTTACAAGAAAGAATTTTCCATATAAGAGATCATTATCGGATGCTGCTCTTGTCGGTCCCGAACGATGTGGGTCCTCAGGTGACAAAAGCTCTGAAACATCTCGGGCGCAGGAAGATGGGTTGCGGGCTTCTGTGCCCTGTTTACCATTCCTTCTCCTTTCGCATTCTCCTGTCGGCCTCTTGATTCGCCTCGGTTATTACAGGATGACTACAATATTGTCTTATTCGTATTGAATTACATCAAGTACTCTTAACTGCTCCCTTATGCACGTGTTTTTTTTTCTGCCTCTTACTGTAATAGAATTCACGATCTTATTCCACGGTACATAAAGTTTTCGGGTCTCTAGGTAGGAATTTGGGAGATATTCGTTCACGAATACTTTTTATTAAATCCGCACGCTTTCGAAATTAAATTAATCACTCTAAATAACGAGATACCAAGACAAAATTGCTACATCGATATTTTTAATGATTTAACCCAAATTAAATATACGGCACGAATGTAATCGAAGACCAATATTTGAACGGATTGATTGATTCGAAGTTGATTTAGGTTCGTTTCTCTGTTGTATTTTTTACCCACAGATAGAGTATATGTACATACATATATAGCAAGACCGTAATTTTTTTATAGTAGCTATACTTAGGCAAAATGTACGTTTTCATTAACCGATTGATAAGTTCGAATTCAAAAACGTGTAAAACAGTTTGATTATATATTTATATGAAATCAAATTTTATATACATATTTTGATGTTTATAAACTATTAAAATCTTAGCTTTCACAATTTACGTGTATAAATATATATGTTAAACGTATAAAATTGTGCATATATTATTCCGTTTCTACAGAAATTAGGTTTGAAAATCGATGCTTTTGAAATAAAAACTACAGAGAAATTTAAAAAAATGTATATATTAGATAAAATTATTATAGGAGTGCTTGTGTGTAACAACATATTAATTATTCTTATATTATAGAACAAATTTAAAAACACGAAAATGTTATACTTTATGTCACATAACATTTATGATACGCGGTAAAATGTAATACAATATTTATTTATTTATTTATTATGTTTTAAATACTAGTAAAAACATTAAATTTTTAATAAATTAATTAAAAGATTTAATTTCAGGACAGGAAAATTTCAACATAGTCAGATAATTTCTGACTATGATAATAATAACTCCGCCCTGATTACTTTATGATCAATGACAAAAAAATCGAAATCGATGCTAAAATTGAGAGGGAAATTTACCGAAAGTGAAACTCATAACGAGCAGGCCGGGGACACAATGTTGAAAAATAAATTGAAATTTACACTCGACTCTTCACTTCGCTGCTTGAATATTCAAAAGTTATTTTCCGACTTTAGGGTTATTTCACGGTGGGCAACATCCACTCTGCATTTTTCGAGAAATAAGAAACAAGTAAAAGTTTCCGGGGCACTTTCACCGAACGGAAGTATTCTCGCAGGATTTGTGTCGCTTCACTGAACAATAATGGAAATCTGAAAACGAAACACGTCGTCTGTGAAAAATATTAACTTTAAAAATACCTTTTCATTTACAATAAATAGTGTGTTTAGACAGCAGATTCATATATTAGAAAAGCCACATTAAAACCAATGTCGCCCTTTGTAATACCTATATGTATCTATGTAATAAATAAATAAAATTAAGTACAAAAGATTTTTATATCAAGAGAGAAATGTACTTCGAAAACATCATAATATTTACTTTATCTGGCTGCTAATAGAGTTTCTGGTCTTTTTATAAATACACCTCTACCAGTTTCTGCACTAGCCTTCGTCAATTGCTAACGTCAAGAATGCAAATAAATTTTTATTAATCGTGAAAAATAGGACTTGCTTGATATTCCACCTCTAGGCTACTAGCAAAATCTTTTACCTCCAGCTCTTTTTAAGTATGTGTTTTAACAAGTACCCCTTTTCAAAGAGAAATCTATTTTCGTATTTAAGAGAACGAGGCAATGTCATACATTTTTTAAGAACATTCAGATGCCAGAGATTAAAAAAAAATGACAAAAAGTTATTAGAAAGTAGCGTTCCAACTTCGAATCAAAATATTATGTGAATTAAATATTTTTTCCTATTTTAATTTGTTAGATTTAAAAAAAACTTTTAAAAAACTAGTTTTAACACTAGAAGCGCGTAAAATCTTGATATCCATAGAAGCGCGGATGGGTCAATTTTGTTTTTTCCCTTTGCATATATATATAGCAAAATATGTATACAATAAAACTCGTATTTACAATAGTCTGTATTTATTACAGATTGCACATATTTTTGGTGAACTTTGGCATAAAATAGAAATCAAAATCACAAATAGTTAAAGTTAAAAATGAAATAAAATTATCAGACAGCTAGTATAATTATTCTTCCGAATCACATAATGAACATAGGAAAAACTCCTCTTTCGATGTGCATTTCTTGAAACCCGTTTTTATACAGGATTGGCATTTCACACAAGATTTGTTACCGGTACAATATAACTTTACCTGACAATGAGTACGTTCTTTTGTTGTCTTGACACCCAGGTATTTCGTTTTGTACATTGATACTAATATTTAATGTTTTTCTGCTATTTACGTACGCACCAGCTTGTTCTTCTCCCAATTGTAAGATGAATCCTCCTGCTAATTTTTTTTCCGTTCTGATCACAATACAAAATCCAAGCATTTATTGCTGCTAAGTCTAACAAATTATTAAAAGTGCTAACTGGCCAACGCGTAGATGCGGCTTTGATAGAATATTTGCGAGCCATTTGCCACGACGCTTTAATATACATAGAGGATAGAGACCGGGAAACAGCGATCTACAACATAAGTAAAGAACTGAAGGAAATATCAAAATGGCTCCAATTCAACAAACTTAAATTAAATGATGTTTTAATATACTTTGTAATACACACACAATATGAGTAATTAATTTACAACTATAGTTTCGAGAGGAGCAGTCCCTCTCATCATCAGGTATAGATAATAACTAACTTAAATACAAAATTTATCAATCTAATTGGGTAGGTCAGGGGGGTCAGGGGGGCGCGCGGCAGGGAAGGGTATTTTTTTTCGCCGAACAGCTCTAGGAGTGGTGAACTGGACTGAAATGTGATATTATTTATTAATGTGTTTCCAGAATTTAAATTTTTTAGGATTTCAACGGTTTCCAAACTATTCATTATCCATCGTCTATGGGGAACCGAGTGGAGTAATTTTAATTTGTGACTATCGAAAGAATGTATGTATCGAATGATTTTGTATTTAAGTTAGTTATTATCTATACCTGATGATGAGAGGGACTGCTCCTCTCGAAACTATAGTTGTAAATTAATAACTCATATTGTGTGTGTATTACAAAGTATATTAAAACATATTTGAAATTATAATGTTGCACTACGAAGTATCTGCCAAATCTTTCAATGATATTAAATTAAATGTTTCAAAAACAAAATGTATGATAATTTTAAGCAAAAAAAGAACAACCAAATATAATGTGAAACTAGAGAATGAGATATTAGAAAACTTAGACAGTATAAACACCTAGGTGTAATTATAGATTCAAAACTAACATTTACAAAAAAAAATTGAATTTGATGTCATCATCAGGGCTGATGATGGACCCTGCAATGAGATCCGAAACATCGGCCAGAGTGGTCAGATATACACGGCAGAATATCTTGAAAAATCAGAATATCTTGAAAAACTACACGCAGAAGATTCTGAATGGTCGTGAAAATCTGAGAACATTTTTAGAAAGAAATTTAATCCCTTTTGTGGAAGCGGATAATGACAGTCATTGTAATACTATTTTCTGCAACAGATGCAAGATTAGGTATTTGTGGCATTACAAATGTATTAGGTACTCTTCATTCCTTTCCTGAGATAATTTATTTCACAACCATTATCATTGTCTTCCGACGCAACAGGGTACAATATTTTTACTACTTTTGAATTTTACTAATGCGTAGTCTTCTTCTTTTGGACTTCTTTCTAATTCTTCATTTTCCGAAGATTTGATAAATCCACAACTGTTCCTCATTTGTTGATTTTTTTTTAAGAATGTTCTTAGGTTTTCACGGCCGCTCAGAATCTTTTGGTTTGTATTTTCTGGGATATTATGCCGTGTTTTTACGACCTTTTTGGCCGAAGACACGAAACAGAAAAGTTTTTTTTCTTTTGTTCAAACTGCCAGCTTTTTTTTCATTCTATCTTTTAATTAATTGATTTCTCTTCCTTGTCTTCCATTTCTGTTTCTTTAACTGCCGTTATAGAACTTGCCAGAAGAAATATATTCTCTTTTACGCACAGTATTACTACTTTTTTCTTTGGCCAGACTACACTTTTATTAACTAAATATATGGCCTTGGCAGTTGTAATATTAATAATTTGTGAAGAAGAGCCAACAGAAATATAGTTACGAGGCATAAATTGTCAGATGATTTTGCTTGAGTAGATAATTCATTCTGAACATCATTTGTTGAAGCTGCAAATGAATTTATTTTTGGAATGGGTCTTCTTGAACGGGTACTTTGTGCAGAAATTACTTATTGGGTCAACTGTTGTAGTTGAATTTAAGTTGTCCTTTGATGTATCAAAGGACAACTGATTCTCATTGAGGATACCTACTTTTTGAGAAAGTGTATTAGAAGAATTCAACTTATTCGATGATTGTACTCTTCCTAACTGCTGAACTGAATTATCATCTTTAAAAGCTATTCATAGTGTATATAGCATTGATACTTCAGTACAACTAGTCTAATCTAAACCATTTTGATAAAAATCTTAGAAATATTGTAGTAGATCTGGATGAATCTTTCTTTCCAGGTAGGTACTCGAGAAAAGTTGACTTGTCGACTTCTTTTTATGGCCATGGTTTTTATAATCGAACTAGCCGTAACCCATAAAAAATTATTGTACTTATACATATACATGTCATTTCGGTTTGGTTTAAAAAAAAAAAAATTCAAAAATAAAAATGTTCGAAAAAAAAGGTCAAATAAAAAAGATCGAAAAAAATTTTCTCGGAAAAAAATTTCGAAAAAAAAAAAAAATTACTATAAAAAGTTACGGACGTTTCACGAAGTCACGCGGATGGACGGATGAACGAACAGACAGACAACGAAATTATTATAATTGGGGTATCATCGTCAATACCTAATTAATTATGTTTTTCAAAGAAGGTGGCCATAACTACCGCACTATGTGAGCCAGTTGTGGCCATGTCCATGGCAAAAACTAGAACACAAGTAAGTGCCAGTTGTGGCCATGTGGCATTTATCTTCTAAGAAATAATCTAAATTGTGAAATAACCTTCAAAAAATGTTCCTAGGACTTACATTCAATAGGCTAAACAAACAAAAGTGATTAAAAAGTTATTTTCACATTACTCATCCACGGGCCCTTATCGTTTTTGCTTTTATTTTTAATTCATTTTAACGAATGTCACTAAGAAGTTCAACCAAAAAATTCAAAGAAAGAAAATGGCGGTACAGCTGTTATTTATTAAAACAAAACACAGTTTAAAGAATTGATCGGCGTAAATAAAATAACAAATATATTTTCAGTGCCTTATTTACACACCTTTGAATGTCCAAGTGGCCAAAACCGGCCCATCAACCCTATATTACAATTATGTGGTTGAAGTCTCGTATAAACAATAATGATTACTTTTCATACAGTCATAAAAAATTAGGACTCTATGCATAAAAAGACATTCACCAGAGCAGGAAGAACATCTAAATGGGTCAAATTTGAGACGCCCGTGCTTCTAGTGTTTAACCACTTATTGCTACATACTCGTGTATACATTGGTACAGAGCGGCGTGGTATTGACTTGGTGAGTGGCATTTCTCACATATTCACGCACACAGATGTATCCCACCAGCTAGTTCACCGGTACAACACAAGCCTCAGGTTGAGTTCTTACTTGATAGTATGTGAAGCATATCCAGATGTTTAAATTTGTAAACCAATGCATGAGATGAATACATGGATAGGATTTTACATAAATAAAAAAAGTAATTTTTAAAATAGTAATATAATCATGCACTTGGTATAATAGATTTAGCATTAGAAAATAAAATATGAATATGAAAAAATGCGCAGATTCGCGCTAATACATTAATTTTAATCTGCCATCGGGCAGAATAATGGAGTAAATAATATTACAAATAATAAATGATATTAGCATAGGCTGAAAATGCGATTAAGTGCAAGTAAGTAGATAAAAATAATTAAAAGGCACAGGCTGATTGCGCTGACGAAAATAAAAGTTCTACCGCCATTCGGGTCAGAATAAAATATAATTATAAAAATGATTCTAAGTTAGAAAGAAGATGAAATTAAAACATAAAATTCTAGCATGGCGGTATCATTAGAATGATTCTAAGTTAGAAAGATTTTAAAATGAAAACATAAAATTTTGCATGGTGGTATCAGTAAAATGAGTCTAAATTAAAAAGAATACAAAATTAAACATAAATTCATGGTGCCGCACGATTGCAGATGCCACATTTGCGCGATCACGCGATGATTCTATCTTCCGGGTGGAGCTCCCACATATAATCGGCGCGCATCCATGTTCACCGCTGAATCCACATGGCGTCAGGACTCGAAGATGTGCGATCAGGCATCCCTCATCCGACAGCCAAGACCACAGGAAATCCTTGCGGCAACAATGCTAACATCTACAAAGCGCCTCTCTCATCCATGCCATGAGAAAGTTACGAAAATGGTCAGCAGGTAAAATGGAGGCACAGCTGGCCGCTGGACAGCATAGGATCGTTATTTTACATCAATGTTTTGAGACAGTGGGCCATCCAAACATGGCCTCGCATGGCAAACACTACATTTATTGGCATAGCAGGGCAGGGCCCTATAAGAAAAAAACATATAAATTAGTACAATGAACATAACTCACACATACTGGATCGTGAAGTGGGGTGTCGGAGTCGTCCTCACCAAGACGGGAACAGTTGCCGAGGTCCGTCCGCCTTGGGCCCTGGTAGATTTTAAAGTGGGGACCGATGAAAGAGAGGTCAAGCCCGTAGGTACGTATCTCCCACCATTTCACTGCGCACGGCGTGGGGGAATTTGCAACGCGCGCACAAGTTTTAGAATAAGTGGCCAGCAAGGTAGAGAGACCGGTACTTAGCTAGGGCCCGTGCGTTAAACCTAGTTTTGTTGGCGAATTAAGTTCTAGTTCGTTTGATACCAACAAATCAATTTGTGCCGCGGCGCGTTATTACTGGCGTGATTAACTGCAACGTAACAACATACATTCGTCAACTAGTTTCGGTAGGTCTCAACCTTCAACAGGACAGGTATAATATAGACTCATCTAAGTACATTCGTTTACATTGGAAAGAAAATCAGAGAGTAACAGAATGCCAACTAAGTGGGGGGAGGAAGGGGAGGGGTTAAAAGAAGAGAGACGGAACAAAATAAGATGGGAATATTAGATAAATTTATTTGTTTATTTATTATTTAACTAGCTGGTTGGCCCGGCTTCGCGCGGGACCATAATTCGGCAAGCATAGAATTGTGTTGACGTCTCTTTTTTGCTGGTTTCGGCACTCGTGATATCGATTGCCTTGCTGGTTATGATTATGCGCTAAAATATCAACAGATATTTTAGCGCATAATCATAACACTCTAGAACTTCCTAGAATCTTCTAGAACTTTCCCTTTTCAGAACCTTCTAAAGCATTATAATTCTTTCTGGAACCTCTAGAACCACCGATGCACTCCCCCACTCAGTTTGGAACCTTATAGATCTTTCTGATAGCTTGTCGAACTTTCTCCTTCCAGAACTTTTTAGAGCATTCTCGAACCCTCTAGAACTTTCCGGAACCTTTAAAACTCGCTGACACATTCTGCGACTCAGTTTGGAACCTTATAGAACTTTCTGAAACTTTCTCCATCCAGAACTTTCTAGAGCATTCTGGAACCTTCTCTTAATCTTCTGGAAACTTCTAGACTCACCGATGAACTCAGCCACTCGGTTTGGAACCTTATAAAACCATTTTAAACTTTCTCCTTCCAGAACCTTCTAAAGCATTTGAGAACCCTAATGAACGTTCTGGAACCTTCTAGATTCACCGACATACTCCACCACTCAGTTTGGAACCTTATAGAACTTTAAGGAATCTTCTAGAATGTTCTATTTCCGGAAATTTTTAGGGCTTTACCGAACATTCTGGAACCTTCTAGACTCACAGACCCACTCCACTCACGCCACTGTCTGGAACGTTGGAACCGCCAACGTTAGAGATCTTTCGGGAATCTTCTACAGCGTTCTTATCTTCTCCGCCACTCTGTTTGGAACCTTTTAGAACCTTCTTGAACTTTGTCTTTCTAGAATCTTCTAAATCAAACCTTTATGAACGTTCTGGAACCTTCTAGACTCACATTCACTCTCCGCCACACTGTTCGGAACGTGAGAGAACATTCTTTAGAAAAATAAAGATTCTTCTATAACGTTCTCCTTCCAGAACATTCCAGAACTTTATCAAACGTTCTGGAACCTTGTAGAGTCACAGATACACTCCGACACATTGTCTGGAACCTTATAGAACTTTCGTTAATCTTCTAGAACGTTCTCCTTCCAGAAATTTCTCCTTTCAGAACTTTCTAGAACTTTATCGAACGTTCTGGAATCTTCTAGTCTCGCTGACACACTCCGCACTCAATTTAAAACCTTTTGGTTTATTTGGAAATATTCTAGAATGCACTCCTTCCAGATCTTTCTACAGTTTTATCGAACGTTCTGAAATCTTCTAGACTCACCGACACACTCCGCTAGTCAGTTTGGAAACTTATAGAACCTCCTTGAACGTTTTTTTTCTAGAACCTTCTAAAGCATTCGAGAAATATCATGAACTTTCTGTTCTAGACTCATTGACACACCTTGCCAGTCAGTTTGTGACCTTATAGAACATTTGTGAATCTTCTAGAACGTTCTCCATCCAGAACATTTTTTAACTTTATCGAGCAGTCTGGAACCTTATAGACACACTCTACCACCAGAATTTTATAGACTTTTATCAAATGTTCTGGAACCTTCTCAACTCACCTCTTAGTTTGGAGTCTTATAGAATTTTCGGGAATCTTCTAGAATACTCCCCTTCCAGACTTTCAAGAGCTTTACTGGACATTCTGTGACATTCTTGACTCACCGGCACACTTTGCCACTTAGTTTGGAACCTTATAGAACTATTGGGAATTTTCTAGAACGTTCTCCTTCCAGAACTTTTTAAAGCGTATTTTTCCGGAATCTTCTAGACTTACCGGCACAGTCGGCGGGCCCATTCTGGAACAATTCGAAGTATTTTCGGCCTTCCCATAACAAAACAATGTGCTAGAATGCACATTTTGTCACCCACTCCCACCCACGTTCAGCCACCCCCACCAAACTCGCACATTTTCAATGGGACACCAAGGGCTATCCACCACCATAACCACCAGGGGGTGGTAGTATCTGGTTGTGAAAAAAACTTGGCGGATAGGGAAACACGGGTTCTTTATATATATATATTGATGATTGACTAGCTGTGCCCGCGCGGCTTCGCACGCGTAGATTTTTAGTACATAGATCGTAATAGAACATTCGTGAACCTTGTAGAACATTCTCCTTCTAGAATTTCAAGAAATTTGTCGAATGTACAGGAACCTTCTAAACACAACGACACATTCCGCCACTGAGTTTAGAACCTTATAAAATTTTCGGGAATTTTATAGAACCTTCTTCTTCCAGAACTTTCTAGAGCAGGTTTTTCCGGAACCTTTTAGACTCACCGACATAGTCGGCGCGCCTATTTTGAAACAATCTGAAGCATTTGCGGCCTTCCCATAACAAAACAATGCACAAGAAAGCACATTTTCGTCACCCACTCCCACCCACGCACAGCCACCCCCACCAAACCCGCATATTTTCGATGTGACACCAAGGGCTATCCACCACCAAAACCACCGGTGAGTGGTTGTGGCTGGTTGTGGAGAAAACTTGGCGGGTAGGGAAACACGGGTTTCTTTATACATATATATATATATATATATTGATTAACGTTTTACCAATGTAGAAAGCTGGACAATCGTTGCAGCCGAGTTTGCAGATAAGAATGGTTTAATGTGTTTTCTTATCTTTATTGTTAATTAATAATTTGCCTAAATTATTACAGGTATAAAAATGCTCTCTTTTTGATATTTTTAGAAAGTTAAATCGTGCTTAATATAAAAAAATATTTATATAAAGAATTCCATTGAGGGTCTAAGATTATTACTATTAAAAGTTGGCAATATTATATTTATTTGTTTTTACCATTAAATAAAGGTTTTAAAAGAACCAAAAAAAATTATCATCACTGAAGGGTTAAGGGCGTCAAAATTTAAAAAAAGCACTTGACCAAATAAACGTAATAATTAGATTATTGTAAGATACATTCATAAAGTATTTAAGATCAATTTTTTTTAATATTTTTTTTTATATAATTTTTTTATTTTTTTATTTATAATTTAATATTTAATAAATCAAGGGACCAATCAAAATTTTTCTTTCAAATTTTTAAATTATTTCCATTTGCTACTACTGCTACTTTTTAGAACCTATCTTTTATGAATAAATGATGTATATTTTGTTAAAAACTCTAAAAATGAGTTTTATCTTTACACTTTTATCAGTCACAGTTTCGTAATACAATACAATGTAATATAATACTTTGAAGAGATTCATATAAAAACCTAAAGTTTTATGAATTCCTGCCATTTCTGGCACTTTCTTAGTTGACCATCCTCGTGAAAATACGCTATTTTAAGTAACAGAACCACACATTTTTTATAAATCTTCTTATTTGATATTATGTAAGCCCGCGCTTTTACTGCACTTCTCTGAACGCGAGAACCATTTTGTTTCGAAAGCCTTCATAATGACTGGATTTACGCTACAAGGAAGTAAGAGATTTCGAAGCTCACAGATATATTTCGTTTTAATACATTCATTCATCCTCATTTAGAGCACGGTTCTGTATTTACTTTAAAAATAATTGTGTGGTTCGGATGCTTCAAAATTCTAGAAATAATCAGGTTAGGTACATTGAAATAATCTAAAAAATTCTACGCATCCTAAATTTCAGATAATCCTAGACAGATATTCAGATAACCCTAATTTCAGATAATCCAGAAATAATCAGATTAGGTACATTGAAATAATCTAAAAAAGATCGTCTCAGGTTGCGTATACACGGATGAAATTTTTTTTTGAAACTTGCGTACAGTGGTTATACAAAAAGAGTTGTATTTTAGCACTGGAAGCGCCGAAGATTAAGACCCCCCTAGAACCGCCGTCGGGGACACATTTGTCCACATTTATTATAATTATATTGGTATAAGGCATGAAAGTTATGATTAAAACTACTTTTATTTTATAAAAATATTTTATATTATATATATATATATATATATATAATATAAATTATATATATAGATTAATTATAAATGTATAGATTTTTCTTTTATATTGTTCTTTAATAATATTGTTATTACAGTGATTTGTTAATTAGAACTGCCCCAGAACAGATTTCACCAAGTGGGGCAATATGAGCTTATAAAAAATTTGTTGCATAAATTTGTGATAACATAAATATAAATAAAAAAAAAGTATTTGAAACACGTTTATTTATTAACCTAAATCAAATCCTTCTTGTCTGAAAAACGAATACGTAACAAATAATGAATTAAAAGTCTAATGTTATAGCTTGGCAGTCGAGCAAGACCAAAAAAATGAATATAAAAACTTATTATTATTATTATTATATTAATGGTTTTTTGGTTTTCAAAATCTTTGATACTCGCATACTAATTATAACTGTAATAAATTATTAAATATTTATTACAGTTATAATTACTATGCAAGTAAAAGTTTTAGGTACACCACATTATTACTTAATATATTCAGTATTTAGTTTAAAACGTTGATATATATGACACACTTTGAAAATAATTTAAAACATAGAATAAAACTATAGAATGGATAACAACCCTCAGGCGCACGAAGTCCGTTAAGATCAACGAATTTTTTCCAGATAAACAATTTATCTCGTAGAGCTTAAAAATCTGCACTAAACTGTCACTTTATATATAAAAACAACACTTTATAAAATATTCAAAAGGATTTTTTATGGACCGATCGACACCAAACTGTAAGCCAAACATTTTTGTCGCAGTTCAATAATAATCGAAGTATTAGCAATTTTTGTCGATGCTCTTTTGCCATTTTAATGGGAGTTAATTGCCTTTGCTACAGCAATCCTGGGAACGGAAATCAATGAATTCTTTAAAAGCATATATCACCGCCTCATCGGAGATGAAATTTGATAACAATCGAATTTAGATAACCAAATTCCGAAAAAGTAAAACCACTTGGTTCAAGATCTAGCGAGTGGGAGAGTTTCCAGTCGAAGCGCTTGTAATTTTAAGATGGTCCATTGTGCATTGCGTGAACGAGCGTTGTTGTGAGGAAGTAGTAGACTAGAGCAATTGGAAAGTCTCAGTTATTATATAGCATCATTTTCAATTCTTGACAGTATACCTGTGCAGTAATTGTTGCGCCAGATCTCAAGAAGCTATAATGAATAACGTCGGCACGGATCAACAAGCATTTCTTTTACTCAGTTTGCGTTTTGCACATTGTTTGGTTGCCTCACCTGACTAGTTTCTCGTCGTCCGCATAACTCGTTGTTGAGGTCCAAAATTCTAGAACTGAAGCGATCAAACCAAAAACGCACCTTTCATTCATTTGTGGTACCTGGTCCACCATGTCGTTGATATCGCATGCCATCTATGCAGCATTAGTATTACGACGGAACTCATATTCGAAAATAACGCGATAAATTTTCTCGATGGTCGCAGACACAGCAATATCAAGGAAAAAATAAACGACGGGAAAACAAATGAATAACTAATTTTGGAAAAGGAATATCATAGCTTTAATATGATATTAATTTGAATTCCAAGTCGAATGCGAGATTTCGAACTTCAAGCTAGTCAGTATTTGAAAACGGTAATTTCATAGGTAAGGACCTAATATTATATTATTTCTTCTTTTCATAGTGAGCATTAAGTTAAGATTATCTCATTTCACACACAAGATGCCGGGAACCCGGCTCCGGTGCTAAGAATATATCAGAATAACAAACATTATTTCAGAATAAATTCGTAGATATTCACGACCGTCAGATAATAATTTTGTAAAGTGATCGTAAATAGAAAAGAACTACACTTAAAATAGTAATTGAGTGGCTTTGTATAGTTCAAGAATTATTTGTAAATAACTAGAATCGATAGAACACACGAGAATATACCAAAACATTCGAGAAATAATATTCCCTATGTAAGCGGCGACAAAATCGCGCTGAAGAGAGCCAATCTGCTTAGACAATCGGGAGTTCGTATCAGTTATTTTTAAAATTAAACAAATACTACTGTTAATATCTTGGTTTATTTTAATTTACTGCCCAAAAGGAGCTGTTTAAAAAGGATGGCTATTAACAGATTTAAAAATGCATAAGTATGTTAATCTTGACCTAGGGTCAACATTAACATACTTCTTATGCATTGGGAATGGAAAGGAAAACTACGTAACATTTTTACACATACAAAATATCAGATTCTTTTATCAAATACCGTACTTTTAATAGTATAGTGCTGAAACTTGAAGCTTACTGAACATTGTACGATGCGTTATATATAAAATCAAGGGCGTCATGTAAACGTTGAAATTACCAATATGCGCCAAGCACACCTACTTGTATCGACGACAAATGTTTCGACTGTGTAGGTGTTCAAATCCTTCTACCTGTTAGCTTCCAGCTGAGCCGGTTGGCGGGGCTCTTGGAGAGTCTTGCTAGCATTAATGTAATCATAACTTAAACTTTGAAACTTGTGATTTTACTCGGAATAACTGGATTTCGTGGAAATTTCCATCCTTACGTGGGAGTAATTATTGAAATTATAAAGTTTTAAACGTGAAATCGCTTGAATTGTGTGGAAATACACGATGTAAAGTTTGTTAACTCGCAAAGTAAAGCATAATTAATGATTTTAACAACTCTTACAACCACATGAAATTATACAACACAATTTCATTGATCTTAGATGGAAAAGTCGTGACGTATTCCAATCATCATCGAACATTTTGTTACAAATCTGATTATCGGCAATTCGTTATCTTCTTCAGCCACTTTCTAAATATTTATGGATGAAGGACTTCCCAAATGTCTCTCACTTTTTTTTTCGTTTTTCGCTTTTCGCCACGTATTTGATATATTCATCAGTCCAGCGGGCTTTTTTATTTCCTTCGGTTACCAATGGATGAATGCACCCGTTAGATTTTTTTGGCGTACCCAATTAAAAAAATCGTGAGAATGGCGGAAAAGCTCATTATAATAGACGTTAGTACAAACGCTTTTCAAAAAAAAAGAATCGTTAAATTAATAACCTATTCAAATTAATAACCTATTAGCAGTGTAATTGATCTTGCGCTTTTTCCAATTATTTTTTTATTTTTTTACAAACAGGTCAACAGATTGATCTTTATGGTTCGAGAATGAGATTAGAGTAAAAAATATAAATATTTTATGAACATTTTTAAAATGATATAATTAATTACAGGACACAATTTTTATAATAAATAATGTCTTAATAACAAAAAAAAAATTAAATTATATTCAGAACAAAATGAAGACTATCGCAAATCAATAAATACAATTTAGGAACGAGTTCTATCTATATCAACATGTTTTACAACGAGTGCGCGGCTTCCAAGGTCGACACCATGTCTACGAACAAAATATATAATATGTCATATATAAATAAATCATTATATATAACATCTATTTGAGTAATAATTTATTTATAATAATGTAAATACAAATTTAACGTTATTTTTTTAACGAACAGACCGTCAATAGGTCGTTATTTTTTTTCCTGATAAGTAGTCCTAGGGTCATACAAGAGCTATTTAATTCAATGAGCTCAATAAGTAGCATACTAGCGCCTCGAGGCTTTTTAAGATTTAAGGAAGATTTCGAATATTGAGCTATGTAGAGTGGACGATCGAACAGTTATTACCAAAGTCATTTCTGAACTTAGAACCAACGTCGGCTCAGGAGTATGTGAGAACCATAAATAAGAAAAAGGGATAATTTTTTCAATGATATATTGGTCTTCGAAATCTGACGATAATTAGGGAAAATTTCATCAGGTTCTTTAGATAACTTGATGTAAACAACCATATTATGTAATGCGTAACCAATTTGTTTCGAGAAAATGAGTATGTATCAATATGAGTTAACCTTTAACAAAAAACATTGCTAAAACCTTTTCGTATAGATCTCTCATAGACGGAGACATGGCAAATAGATTCGGATTGAAGTTATTTATGTGTGAATTGTGTGTGTGATCCAAAACAAATGCTGTTAATTATTTTGTTCAATTCTGAGATTGTACTATTTGTATTGTTTCAATATAAGTATTCGAAAGACATCTAGTGCTTGTGTATATTATTTGTTTGGTCTATTGGACTGCGGTTTTGTAAACAGTTTTTTTTATTGAAAAACGATTGGCAATCTCTTGAGAATCGACTCTTGAGAAACGAAAGAATGCTGTATCTTTTTATCCGTATTTTCATCTATCTGTATCTGTAATGGTTTCAAGTTTTGAAAGTCCACCTGGTAGTAGTAGTGGTAGCATCAAAAGAACAGTAAAATTAAAAATGTATCTTTGCTGCTGGTTCAAGGAAAACGGGACCCTACACTTCAAATCAAGTTAAGAGTTGAGCTGACGAAGAACATTTTTATGGAAATGAAGAATCTTTCCTGCAACCGAGACGTAAGTAGGACTTTATGCTTAGAGATTGAGAGCAAAACTGCTACATAACTAATACCAGCGGAGTCGAGATCTGGGTATTAAAATACTCCACCATTAAAAGGCTGGAGGTATTTGAGTTGTGACTGTATCGATGTACGATCTCCTGGATTATCCATATTATAAATCTTCATTTTATTTACGAATAGAAGCTATGATGCAAGAATTAGCCAAAATAAATATCAAACGAAAGAAAGCTTCACACTTCTACATTTAAACATTCTCCGCAATGAGAGACTCTTACAACTCATTCTGCAGACGAATGCAGAAAGAGGTTATTTTGTCTGCGTATCTTATCATATTGTGGCTTAGTCTAAATCGCTGTAGAAACATTTTATACAGGATAAATCAGCGTACATGCTCGCTTACTCCTGATAGAAGACGGCTCGCGAAGTGTTATGATAAAGTTAAGCCACTAACTCCTCCTGTTAAAGAAATACGTCGAGCACATGTCTAATGTCCACTGGAATTAGTCGCGTGAGGAAGTGTCGTTTTCCAGAATCATTAATGTTAACGACTTCTCGGGTGATGGATTTTCTAACTTTTGTTTTTTCGCCTTCCGATACAAGTATTTTTAAGCAAGTTAGTTCCACAGAACAGTCCCTTAACCTATCACCTACTCGACATCCGGTCAGGCAACATCCTGTTGCTGGATGGGTTAATGAGCATATCAATCATTCATATCTGAACTCATCGTTATTTAATCACATCATTATTTAAAGTCAGCTTATATTTAATAGTTGAAAACATTCTTATAACTCGTTTACTATACTTTATTGAAAAGTCTGTAAGTATTAAAATTAATATGAGTTATACAAGATTCCATTCAAATTTAACGAGCGGAATTGATCAAAATTTATAATATTTAACTAAATTAATTACCGAAGCTTCCTGTCGGATCTTACGAACATTAAACAAATCGCTTAACTTGGGTCGAGACATTCCTAAAGGTAAACAGTTTTCAAGAGAATAACTGAAATATTTCATCCTAATATCTTAACGAGTGTATATGTAACTTTGTTTATTTTATTAAATTATAATATTCGTCCACGAATTTATGTATCATACAAATATCTATTAATGTAAAATCAAATAATTTCAATTAATGAATTCTATTAGTGGTCAATTCAGAATGCATGTTGTAAAAACACAGTTAGTGAATGCCAACAAGAGAAAGAGGGTCTAGAATGGAATAAATGTAACTATTCAGGATATATTGTACTAGCTGCTTGGCCCGGCTTCGCTCGGGACCATAATTCGGTAAGCATACAATTGTGTTGACGTCTCTTTTTTGTTGGTTTCGGCACTCGTGATATCGATTGCCTTGCTGGACCGTCTTCGCGTTGCCAAAACATCAACAGATATTTTAGCGCATAATCATAACACTCTAGAGAGAACTTTCCAAAACTTTCTAGAGCATTCCGAAATCTTATAGAACTTCCTAGAATCTTCTAGAACTTTCCCTTTTCAGAACCTTCTAAAGCATTATAATTCTTTCTGGAACCTCTAGAACCACCGATGCACTCCCACACTCAGTTTGGAACCTTGTAGATCTTTGTGATAGCTTGTAGAACTTTCTCCTTCCAGAACTTTTTAGAGCATTCTCGAGCCCTCTAGAACTTTCCGGAACCTTTAAAACTCGCTGACATATTCTGCAACTCAGTTTAGAACCTTATAGAACTTTCTGAAATTTTCTCCATCTAGAACTTTCTAGAGCATTCTGGAACCTTCTCTTAATCTTCTGGAAACTTCTGGACTCACCGGTGAACTCAGCCACTCGGTTTGGAACCTTATAAAACCATTTTAAACTTTCTCCTTCCAGAACCTTCTAAAGCATTCGAAAACCTTAATGAAAGTTCTGGAACCTTCTAGACTCACCGACATACTCCGCTAGTCAGTTTGGAACCTTATAAAACCTCCTCGAACGTTTTTTTTCCAGAACCTTCTAAAGCATTCGAGAAACATTGAACTTTCTGTTCTAGACTCACTGACACACCTTGCCACTCAGTTTGTGACCTTATAGAACTTTTGTGAATCTTCTAGAACGTTCTCCATCTAGAACATTCTTGAACTTTATCGAACAGTCTGGAATAGAATCACAGACACACTCCACCACCAGGATTTTATCAAACGTTCTGGAACCTTCTCGACTCACCTCTCAGTTTGGAACCTTATAGAATTTTCGGGAATCTTCTAAAACACTCCTCTTCCAGAACTTTCTAGAGCTTTACTGGACATTCTGAAACATTCTTGACTCACCGGCACACTTCGTCACTTAGTTTGGAACCTTATAGAACTTTTGGAAATTTTCTAGAACGTTCTATTTCCAGAACTTTCTAGAGCGGATTTTTCCGGAACCTTCTAGACTTACCGACACAATCGGCGGGCCCATTCTGGAACAATCTGAAGTATTTTCGGCCTTCCCATAGCAAAACAATGAGCTAGAATGCACATTTTCGTCACCCACTCCCAGCCACGCTCAACCACCCCCACCAAACTCGCACATTTTCAATGGGACACCAAGGGCAATCCACCACCATAACCACCAAGGGGTGGTAGTATCTGGTTGTGAAGAAAACTTGGCGGACAGGGAAACATGGGTTTCTTTATATATATATATTGATATTGATTAGATATGTGGTGAGGGAATATACTTCTCTTTTTCTTCCCAGTGACCGTATTACCTGGCATAGAGTCTGTAGAATATGAATATGAATAATAATCATCCCTATGAAAAGGGCAGACAGCGCGCTCAACGGTCTACATATAAAACAGATAATAAATCGGTGTTGCTAGAAAGGCAAACAAAGCTAAGTTTTACGAGCATTCGATCGGAGCTAAGCGCAAAGTAGTGTTCAAACATGACTAAAAGCTACGGAACGTTTTCGTACTGAATTAACTCACATTTAATGTTCGTGCATCGAAAGAACATGAAATTCAAAAGTTGAATGATTGACATACGTAGGTAACAATATAATAGTCACGCAATTTTTTCACGCCCATGCGTTTATACAACTTGAATTAAAGGAATGAACTATCCGTCAAAAGTTAAATTATTTATATAGTATTATATAATTTGTTTAACTAGTTTTGACAGCTACCGCCATCGTGCTTTGGAAATCGTTTTAACAACTTTGATCATCGCCCATTGAAATAATCAGATTGCCAAAGTCTCAGAACTGTTAACAACTCTCTTACGTTGGGTCGATAGTCCTTGAGGAGCGAAGGAAAGAAAGAAACCTCTCCATGAGTAAATTACTATCAAAGCTTTATTAAAGGAATAAAACATTTCTGCTCGTTCTGTGAAATTCAGAGGCAGACGAAATTGAATCACGTAATTTTATTAAATTTACTGCCCCGGGCAATGACGCTAATTTAAAATGTTTGCTCCTGGAAGCTATTTATTAAGAAGAATTTCATCAAGTACCATTTACTTAAAAATGGATAGAATGTCTGTTTATAGTGGCTATCTGCCGTCTTGTTAGAAATACATAATTGTCAACATTAGAAAAGGTTGTAAATTTTTCTTCCAATTTTGTTTATCACTGTACCTTTGTACTAAATGGAAATGGGACGAATTTAAAATGAAAACACCGCGGTGGTTAACTGAGAAAACAAAATATCAAAACGAAATTCGCTGCAGAGAAGAGTGATTACGCATTTTACGAGTGCGGTGCGGAGCGCGGCGTGCGAGCGTTGTTTAATTTGTCCAATCCCATTTTTGAAACGTTGACGCATTTCACTTCCGGGTGAATAAAAAAAACCAACAAAGCGAGTAACCATCATCATAACCAATTCTTTATTTCAAAGGATTATAGCGCCAGCACAGGTTTATGACAGAAAATTAAAAAAATATTCACATATCTCAAAATATACATTTTACCTGTTCGTTTCGGAATACTTGACAACTTTATTAAATATGAGGTGAAATAACCATATTTTATAAGCGTTACATTGGATGAGTATATTATTTTGTGGCCAATACTTACCATTATTATTTAACGTACAAATTTTAATTTTAAATATGTTTGTAAAAATATTTAATTAAATGAATTAAAATAATTTTAATTTTCATACTGAACTGAACGCATTTGTTTAAAAATAGAAATAAGTTGTTGGTCTGGAATGAGGCTCGAACCCGCGATTATTGGATTACTAGGGAAATGTCTGACCACTAGAACAACAAGCACGTCACATATGGAGAATATCGTCCACCACATTATTTGGAAGAAATCATCATGTGTGTACCTCTAATCCCAATTATAATAATTTTCTTTGTCCGTCCGTTCGTTCGTCCGTCCGTCCGTCCGACCGTCTATCGTAACTTCGTATAAATGTCAATTTAATATGTGTCACGCACAGGAAGAAGTACGAAGAGTAGAAGTGAAGAAAAACGAAGAGACTGTTTTTGCTCTTCAAATTCAGCACATCTATTTAAGTATTTAAGTTACAACGTCAGACCCAGCGTGCGTCAGCCAATCAGCGCGTCGCCCATTTGCGGCGACGCCCGCGCTTGCTTGAACGTGACACACGCTGGATCAGATCTACATAATATTTTCATAAAAAAAAGGGGCACCCTTTCAGGGCCACCAAGCATATTAGTTTTTACTTAACACACATATTAAAAATTTTTATAAACACATTTAACACATATATAAAACATTAAAATTTAACATAAAAAATAAAATGAGCTCAGATTTATTATACGGAGGGTTGTCTTGAATGAATTCTGTTTGAAATACTCCTGCCACATAGCTTGCCTATAAAATTTCAGGGAGAACAGGATTGCATAGCCGTCCTTGGAGTTTCCGGAGAATATCCGGAAGTTGTGTCGGTGAGATGATGATCCGCGTGGCGGATGTAGTCGCTTGTCGTTGTTTGGATTCATACCATACGTACCGGGCCGTTAGTGGCCGGTTTGGCTTCATGTCGGCCAATTATTGTGCTATTTGCCACTGCTTGCGCAGGCAGACGTTTTGGTTGGGGACTCCGTAGATGGCCTTCCATATGTAGGTGCCTTTCGCTTGAACCAAGTAAGATGTGGTTTGGCGTCGGTGGTGCTGTCTTTTGGATCCACCGAGACGTGTATAAGTGGGTAATTATTGACTATATTTTCTGCCTTAGCCAGCGTGGTTAACAGCGTTTCCTAGCATGGAAACGCTGTTAACCACGCCTTCAGAATAGCCTCGAGCGTTTTTTTGACCGGGTGGACGAGACTTTCCTGGGTGTCGCTCATATGAGTGAGAGTGGCGGGTTAAACATCCAGTCAACCCCTTGGTTTGCTGGATGGTGCCCCATCCGGGGTTCCTGTCTTATTTTCGCGAAAGTGATAGCTATCTTTTTGTCTGCTCCACAAAAATTTCTCTCATTGTCTGAATATAAGTAGCGAGAATGGCGCGCGTTGTTAGGTATGTAAACAGCACGCCGTATCGCTTTTCCTTTCATCGGCCGGTAGTCACTTGTAAAAGCCCGAAATAATCCAGGCTGCAGTGCGTAAATGGTTGCTCGTGAGTGCCAGCCGCGCATTCGGTAACTGGCCCATTAGTGGTGAATGTGGGCGATTTCGCGAATTTTGGCATTTTTGGCATAAGAATCGCACTCGGTGTACAGTGATTCTCAACCGGAGCACAAAGAAATTTTCTCAAATATTGCTTATGGTCCTTTCTGTGCTTGGATGGTTTTTCCTCTCGTGATAGTGTCTCACCATTGCATCGGCTGTGTGTAAGGGTGATTAACGTCCAAAATAGCAGGCTCTCGCAGACCGAGTGGAATGCCAACAAGTGTGGCTCCGATTAATAGGGTTTCCATCGGGATTACTCCTTTATCATCTATTTTCGGCGTCATTTGGTACAGCCGACTATCCTTCGGGAGAACCTCTCCCGTTGATGTAGCCGTATCTCAGGTTCAAAGGCACATATCTGGATTTTTTTTTTTTTTGACATATTTTTTTTTGATATTTATTACGTAATACTTATGCCAAACTGCACAGCAGTTTTACGGCCCAGGTATGTAGGACCCAAGTACTTTCTGCTGCACTGCGCTCATTCATTGTCAAATCTTGTCTAAGTACCACGTTTTTTGTATCGCGAAAACTCATTATAAAGCGCTATACCCACGCCGTGATGCGTATCAGTCGAGTCCATGAAGAAAAACGCCTGATGTCGGGCCATGTTCTCGTAGATGGCGGGGCGGATGGTCTTTACCAGTTCAACAGCTGTGGTGACACCAAGTATTTGTCTTAAGAGGCCCTTCACCGTGGCGACGACATTCCTGATGGTCACCGTATATTCCATGACGGGACTTACCCCCTGTTTTCTGTCGTGTTTTCTGGGAAACATGGCTGCCGCCTAATTCGGTCCAGCATTCTTGTCACGTGGGTATTTGGCTGGAAAATTTGTATATTCAGAGTGTCCATTATATTCGGCACATTCCGGGGATTGATCAGAAAAGGACCGACTACTTCCCGCTCTTGTCCCTTGAGCGCGCGTTGTAGTCGCAGTAGATTTTCGGCTGCAGTCAAGCCACAAAGGTTTGTTAATTGCTCGTATTGCAACTTGAAGGTTGACCAGCCCAAGGGGTCGCCGCTGAATAGCGGCAAATCTCGAACGCTCGACTGGCGCACGATCAGTGCGGTCATCTGAGGCTCTTTTTGGTTCTGGAGAGATCACGGACTTTCCATCTCACGGGATGACCGGATAGCATCCGATATCATCGTGGCCATTCTGGCCATTAGATTAGCCTGATACTGCACCCAATCCCTGGTAAAAGCAGCCCCAGTATCCCTCTCCAGAGAGATATGTGTCTGATTTGCATTTGAAGTGTTATCTTCTTGAAGTTGTGGCTGCCTGTCAACGGGTGCTCTTCTTAAATTTAATTAAATAAAAAAAATAAAAAATCTGTATCGTCTGGTTTGTGTTTTCTGGGGTATTATGCTGTGTTTTTAAGACCTTTCTAGCCGGCATTTCAGATCCCATTTCAGGGTCCATCATCAGGGCTGATGTACTGCGCTCATTCATTGCCAAATCTTGTCCAAGTACCTTGCCATTTCAGTTTCACATAAATCCCTTCCTATTCTTTTTTGTTATATTTTATATTTTTTTGCTATCTATGAACCGTAAAAGAATCCTAGAGTCAACAATGTTCTTAAGTTTTCACGGCCACTCATAATCTTCTGGTTTATGTCTTCTGGCGTATTATGTCGTGTTTTTACGACCTTTCTGGCTGTCATTTCGGATTCCTTTGCAGGGTCCATCATCAGGGCTGGCTAATGACGGACTCTGCAATGGCTAATGACGGACTCTGCAATGAATCCTAAACGTTGACCAGAAAGATGGTAAAAACATGGCATATTATATAACCTAAGAATATTCCTATCTGTATCGGCTTAGCATAAGTAAATAAAAACGCTCACTAATTAATTAAAGTTTCAATTAAAACATTTTATTTCAATTAATAATTAATAATGACAGTTTTCTGATTCTAAACAATCAGAAATATCCCATAACTATGGAATAAATTAATCCTGCCGATAGTTAAATCACAGTTTTTCCAGCAGTAGTGAAAATTTGTCATTCGAAGAATCTTATGATGGTTTGATTGAGATTATTTTGATAGATTCATATTCACCGGATAAGATAATTCATAAGTTAGCTCCAACGTCTGTACCAGTGATGATGAAATGCGTTATTAACTGTTTCAATTTTTTAATGAGAAGTATAATAAATATTTTTTAATATAATTTCGCTTACAATTAAATGACAATATGCTTTTTTATTTTTTAAGCATTTTCCTAATTAAATTCTTAAATTTTATTAATTTTACTCTTGTCTACTATACTTTAATAAAATCTATGGTTTACGCTATTGAATCTGATGTATTTTTGTTGTTTCGAAATCCATATTGAGCATTTGAGATAATTTTATTTGTTTCTAGATAACGAAAGAGTTGTTTTTTGTTTTTTTTTTTTCTATGTCTTTGACAGTATATTTAACAGTGATAATGGTCTGTAATTATTAGTATCTTTTTATTTCCAGATTTATATATTGGTATGATAAATCCTTCTTTGTAATGTGCCGGAAATGCTCCTTCTAGAAAGCTTTTATTAATTATGTGTTGCAAGAAATACTGTTACCAGTAGTTCTTTTTTCGTGCATTTCAGTACTGCAACCGTTATTCCATCTTTTCCAGGGACTTTCATTTAATCTAAGTTCATTTATAGTCTTTTCAAATTCTTCTTGAGAAACAGTTCTGAGTGAGAAGGCAATTTCATTTATGTTATCGCGTCTATTTTGCCTTTTGACCTTCCAATGTTTGAGAAGAAATAATTGAAGTGTTAATTAACTGATTATAATTTTCTCCATTTTCTGTTTCTATTTCGTTGATTAAATTTAAGGTTTTCATTTTTGCATTGGTCATTATTTTTAAGGTTTTCCAGATTTCTTTTGTGTTGTTTTGATAAAGATTTTTTGGCTGAAGTATGATTATCTTGCTTGTCTTATTATTTTGATGCATACATTTCTATATTTTTTGTAAAAGTTATATTGGGTAATATTATTTGGATTATTCCTCAGCTGTTTGTGTAGTTTATCACTTCTTCGTATACAGGTGATGATACCTTGTGTGATCCATGGTTTAAGTTGCCGTTTCTTGTGTGGAATTTTGTATACCTTTATTTTTGTACAAGTGTTTATTTTATTTTGCAAATCTATACCTATAAAACACAATGTCTGTCTGTCTGTCTGTCTATTCTCTATACAAATCCACACCGTTTATCAGATTCGAATCAAATTTTGCAACCTTATGCTTTAGGACCCGGCGGGTAACATATGCATCATTTCCCTCCTTTTCTCTTACCCCTTCCTCTCCCCCTGACATATTTTCGTTGCAAATCTGTACTGTTTGACCGATCGGACTAAAAATTTGGAAACATATTTTTTAGGACCCGGTGGTTATCATTGGTTAAATTTCTCCCTTATTCTTTTACCCTTTTCCCTCCCCCTGATATATTTTCGATGCAAATCTATACCGTTCGAATTAAAACTTTGTTTACCCTCACAAATTTATTTTAAACCTAATCTTTAACCCGCGCAACACCGGATATGAACAGCTAGTTTTGTATAAAGTCTTTCCACGCTTTATCTGTCTCTACCTTATTTAATATATATTCCCAGTTTTCATCGGCGAGGAGCCGTTTTAATTTTTCTAGATTTATTGATTTTT
Organism: Agrypnia vestita; assembly: GCA_016648135.1. Taxonomy (NCBI): domain Eukaryota; kingdom Metazoa; phylum Arthropoda; class Insecta; order Trichoptera; family Phryganeidae; genus Agrypnia; species Agrypnia vestita. Next base: position 454,414 of record JADDOH010000027.1, read on the forward strand.
TTTACTATAACATTCTTTTTTTTTAATGTTTGTTGTACTTGGATTTATTTTTTCTTCTATATTTACTTTGACTGTGTAGTGATTTTTTATTGTTATTTCATATATTACCGTAGTAGTCTTATTTTTTGATTTTATTCATACATGATCTAAATAGGATTTTGTATTTTTAAGGACTCTGGTAGGCTGAGTATTAATTACATTATCAAAGCCATATTTACTTTAGGTATTTTCATAATCTTGTCTCTGTCTATGTGATCTGGCTGCTAAGAAAAGGGCGGTGCTCTTAGGAGCACCGCTCTTTTCTTAGCAGCCAGAAGCTCTTCCCTTGTTTTGTGGTTTCCTATCTTTATGATAACCTTTCTTGGATATCCTGATCGTCGGTCGTAGACTCTTGTTGCCTGGACGATATCCCTGCCGTTCATAGAAACTCCTAGACTCGCCCTTACTTTTATTGCAGATGTATTGGGAAATTCACCTGTTTGTTCTTCTACTCCAGTTATCTCTATCGCATCGTTTAAGACTGCTTGCTCCATCTCTGCTATTCTTAAGTTATAGATTTTTGACTTTTATTTTGTATTTGATGTGATATATTTTTTTTAATGATTCAAAATAATATTTAATTTCTGTTACCACATTGAGTTTTTGTTGAACTTCATCGTATTACTTACTAATGAATTCACACGTTTTTTAATCTTCCCAAACTCTTTATCTATTTTTTTTAAATATATTTTTTTATTTTTTTGAATTGTGTGTCTAAATGTGTTTGAATATTTAAACAAGTGTTTGTGAATATTTAAACCAATCCGACTCTTGGGTTCTACTTCTAGTTTTAAATTCTGTGGACAAGATTTACAATTGTGGTTTTGTTTAGTTACATATGTTTCGGTTAATATTGTATTGTGGTCACCCTTTTAGTAGGTCTTAATTGCTAGTATTTTGTGTGTGTTGGTATTAGCTTAATAAGCAATACACTTAGTAATTATATTTTTGATGACAGTGGTATTAGTGTTCTCTTTGGATTGATGTGGTATTGTTTTCTTTTGGGATAATGTAATTAGGTTTTTTTTCAGGTAGATTTATTATGTGGGATTTCTTCAAAATTGTTATTTACAGAAATGTCCCCTTTGTATTAGGTCCTTACATATGAAATTGGCGTTTAGTATGGGAGGAACATAAAGCCGATTTTTTTTTATTATAATATATTTATTTAATCAAAGTATGTACCATTGCTATCTATGCACTTTTGCCATCTCATAGGTAGTTCATCGATCCCTTTACTAAAAAAACCATTCGGACGGGAATCAATAAAATCTTTGAAGGCGGTTTGGACTGCCCCATCGGAGTTGAATTTTTTCCTTTGCAAGAAGTTATCCAAATTTCGAAAAAAATGGTAATCTGTTGGGGCAAGGTCCGGAGAGTACGGTGGATGTCTTAGACATTCCAATTGAAGCTCCTCTAATTTGGTAGCCGTCTGTTGTGCAGTGTGTGGTCTAGCGTTATCATGAAGCAGCAGTGGCCTAGAGCGATTAACCAGCTTCGGTTGTTTAGCAGCTAGCTTTTCCATCATGGTTTACAGTTGCTGACAATAGACATCTGCCGTAACCGTCTGGCCAGATTTAAGAAAGCTGTAGTGAACGACACCAGCACTAGTCCACCAAACGCTCACAAGTAACTTTTTTGGAGTCAATTTTCGCTTGGGGCATGGTTTGGCTGGTTCGGCAGGGTTCAGCCATTGCGATGAGCGCTTCCGATTATCGTACAGGATCCACTTTTCATCACAGGTAATGATTCGATTTAAAATCCCTTCATTATTGTGCCGGTTGAGTAATGCAACGCAGCAGTCAACGCGCGTTTGTTGATTTGCTTCACTCAATTCGTGAGGTACCCACCTTTCAAGCTTTTTCACCTTACCAATTTGCTTCAAGTGGATTAAAACAGTTTTATCACTAACACCGCAGCCTGCAGCTAACTCGGATGTGGTTTGCGATGAATCCGCTTCCACAATAGCCTTCAATTCTTCAATATCAACTTTGGTCTCCGGCCGTCCACGGGACTTGTTCTGCAGGTCGAAATTTCCAGAACGAAAACTTTAGAACCAAAAACGCACTGTGTTTTCTTTTGCGGCACTGTCGCCATACACATCATTAATCCTTCGAGTCGTTTCTGCAGCACTGGTGCCACGGTGGAACTCGTACTCGTAAATAACGCGATATTTCAAGTTTTTCATTTTGTAAACTGAGTGACGCAAAGAAAAAATCAATGGAGGAAAAAACAAATGAATTATAATTTTCAAAACACAAATACATGAGTAAATAGCTGTATAAATTTGGATTTGGAATTCCTAACCAAAGAGAAGATATTTGAGATCATATTTGCCAGTACGGCAAAACGCCAATTTCATATGTAAGGACCTAATATTAATAGAACATTGCTATTTTCGCAATAAAACACCTTTACGAAGGCACTACTTTATATAAATAAAACTAACTTAGTTGGTGTAGGTGTAGGTATTTAACTATATTAGTTTTATATATATAAATAATAATGTATCAACACCAAGTGTTTGCTTCCTTCGAAAAAAAGAAGGCACCACTATTTGCACGTATTATCATACTGTTACACACACTATAATTAAATATTTTGTTTCATATACGTACTTGTTATTTATGAGCTTTAGCCGCCATTGCTTTGAAATGAGACCCTAATGTAAGCAATATTTTGTTATAAAAATAATTATTCATTTAAATATTCCACCATTGTCGAACGAGTTATGTTTATTGTTGTTGAATATTCCTTTTTTGAATATTCCAGCATTCGAGCATTGTAAAATATATTGTTAATATATCTACAATACACAGGTCAATAATTTACTCGAGAAAACAATAAACACAAAAGAGGCAATAAACAACACTCACAATTGTTTCATCACTCGATTAAAAAAACCAGTAATTAAAATTGTTCGCTGAGAGAGCCCGGATTCTTTTAATGGAAATCTAAATCAACATCAATTCGATTAACCAGGGATTAGGAACCATTTAGTATTACATTTAAAAAAATACATAACATGTACAAAATTAACTTTAATGCAACATAACTTAAACATTCGTTATTATTAGACTATAAATATGTTAAATTTAAAGCTCATTTAGTATAAATAACTAATGGCCTCGGTATTTCGCCAAGCATACACCATCTGATATAGTGATATAATACTCCTATTCAAATTGCCACTATTACTCACATTATATCACTACAGCTACTGCAACTGGACTGAAAAAGTCAAAGACCATAGAGAAATCGGGTGATTTCCAACACAATAAACCAATCAGAACCAAATCTTTACTATATTTTATAGAGAACGGTGTATTTAAAAAAATATACACTAACTATAACCCGTACACCAAAAATTACGTACTTCAACTATATATATTTTGGCCATCGGCCTATTTAACGTTAATGATGGACATTATTAAATAGAGAACTATGTTTTTTTGACGTTGTTACATAGAGAAATATATATTTTGAATAATTATAAATGCTTATTAGCCCATTTTTCAACTGAGTTAAATGCTTTTTGATAGTCAATAAAAGCTAAGTGTATAGGTATATTATACTCTGTTGTTTACTCTATGAGAAATCTCAGAGTTTTAATGAGGTCTATGATTTCAAAAATTTTTTGGAGGCCGGCTTGCTCTACAGGGTTATAGTATTCAAATTTTAGTGTTAGCGATTCGTCGTGATCTTTGTTAACAATTTATGTAGATGCGGAAGCAAACTTATGGGTCGATAGTTTTCTAGATTATCATTGTCTCCTTTTTTAAATACTATTTTTACTTCCGCGTTTTGCCAATCATAAGGTATCTTTCTTTCATCTAGACGTTGGTCTAATAGTATTTTTATGGCTTCTATCCCTTTTTTATAACCTCCTTCTTCCTTGTTTTAGCATATTGCTTGTTATTTGATCAGTACCCGGAGTTTTATTATTTTTCATCTGTTTTAAGGCATTTTCTATTTCTTCGATTTTTATTTTTGGTAATTCTTCAGTTCCAATGTTCAATATGCATCTTTCTATACCTCATTTCGGCTAATACGATGTGTTGAGCTCAAAGTAAAACTTGTCAATGGTTTTGAATATAATTGTTTATCTTTTACAGCAATTTCATTTTATCTTTTATTTTAGTTTTATTATGGTTCCCTCGAGATTCTATCCACTTTAAGACTTTAATATTGTTCTTTTGATGTATTGTTTGTGAAATTATTTTAGTAATATAACTTCTGATATCTTTCCTTGTTTTCTTTCTGATTTTGTTAATGAGCTTATATTCATCTGAATTTCTAGAAAGGGAACCTCCCTTGAAAAAGCACATTATATAAAATAAAATTTCCAGCATCGCGAACCTGGCTCTAAAAAAAATCCAGGATTGAGCCCTAATTCGTATTGGATATAGGGGAGTTACGTGCAAATTTATATCCAGCAAAAAACAAAAGCATATTAATAGTTATTTAAAATTTATTTATTTAACCTTTTAAAACTCACGATTGTGCACGACTTGGACACTTGTAAGCAGTGAACGAGTTACTATGAGGACCGCCTACCTTATTAGGAACAAAATAGTCTCTCCCTATCTTGAAAATATCAAGTAATCGCATCAGGTACACTCACAGTCACTTTAGGGATCACCACTTTTAGAGGATGGGCTTGTTATATATAGGTTTGTTATATAAATGGATTGGAGAATGTGAGATGTAAAGATGCTTCCAAAATCAGTTCTACCCTATTGCTCATGTACGACCATTACACTAATTACAATATAAATATATATATCCATTACTAATACTATTCCTTTTAATATGTATTTTGGTAAAAAAAAACATTAAAAAAGATGCTACTTATATAAAACATATCTTTTTAAATACCTATAAACAAGATAGAGCCCATCAAAAATTTCGTACTTTAACATGTTTTAATTTCAGCTTTACATTAATTTGTAGTTAATATGTCCTTGTGGTAAATAAATCAAAACACGTAATTCTCTTAGTTTTTTGTATAATTTTTTTTCTGAAATATGTCGAAAAATTTTATTTTTAATAATTTTTGAATCACAATATTTTTGGACAATGTGCTAGTGTTTTCGTAAAATGCATCTTGAGATTATTACAGTGAGAGGGAATTATAGATAATTTAATATATTTCGGTCGTGAGTTACGACTCAACGCAGACAACGCCATCTGGTGTAGTATTGCATTAATGACGGACTTGTTACATAGATAATTAAGTATTTGAGTAATGATGTATCATAAAAATTCGTTACATAAATGAGTCGTTGATATCAAGGCTTGGTGACGGACGTTGCTACACAGAGAATTATTGTGCATAAATATATATAATATATTACATATCTAAATATAAATCAATGCACTAAACTCGAACAACGTGATAAAAAAGCTTATTTTTTTTATATGAGCTGTACCTAGGTCACAAATAATACAAGGAAAAACTGCTTTTACGTGGTAAGTGGCCCGTTGGGTCGGACGTGTCGCGGTCTACGGGTTGGTTTCAAAGGACGACTTGTTCTGTTTGCACGCTCCGATTTTTCAACGATTCTTTAAAAATCATGTATGGTATATAATATTAATTAATACTCAAATTTTATCAATCTATTCGGGACTTTCTTAGCTTGACTTGTTCCCGTTAGTGACCAAAAACTCTCCCCACCACGCGACTCCCTACCCTTCCCGAATACATTAATAAAATTGTGTATTTATGTTAGTTGATGATGAGAGAGACTTTGCATCTGGAAAATATAGAAGTGATAAATAACTTTAACATTGTGTAGCACAAAGTTTAAATAAAACTTGATTGGTGATTTGAAAATTCTTTTAAGGGCTATAATGAAAGACGTCATTTTGTTCGTATTTCTCTTCATTATAAACTAGCTTTAACCCGTCAAAAATGTCGGAGCATTGATTCGCTTCTTTTTTAAGCCCTACTATATATTTATAGTATATTGCGAAGAGGCGGCAGTAGCAACATAGCTGGTCCGGCGTTCAAATTAATTGTTTTTTTTTCAGCTGTGAATAGGAAAGAAATTACGGACGTTACACGAAGTTACGGATAGACAGACGGACGGACAAACGGACAGAGAACGAAATTATTATGTTTGAGGCTACCTAAAATTATAAAGCTTCAAGGTTCAAGGTTCAGGTTAGAGTACCAGTATTACGATAATTACTGGATGGATAATTCTTCAAAGAAAATACTCACCTCTTTATTTCTCTTATCTCAGACCTTAGATGGATAAATATATTTACATATTCAGTAGAAAACTTAAAATCAGGAAATATTAATGTATATTTATGATAAATGTTAACTAACAATAACATTTTCCTTAAGTCAAATTTTTAATGTCATGTACGACCAAAGATTATCCCAAGTATCACCAGGTTTTTGCATGCGCATGCCGGTTTGTACACGAAACATCGAGTGAGCCTGTCCAGATGATCTGGTGTACAACCTGCGCAGGAAGAAGTGTGCTGATACTTGAGCGTGTGGTAGGCCCATAAAGAATGTAGAATATTTTACGCAGAGATATGTTGATACATACATTTATTTATTCACAAGTGTAGTGGTTTATGAAGGGTTAGTGTAACAAACTAATGCATATTTAAAAGGGTGAAGTCCAACTTTTTATAAGGGTCAATATTCCCTTTTCCTTTTAGCCGTGTAAGTTTTGTTGGCAAGAATAATCTTTGGATTTCTGGAGTTTGTAAAACTTTCTAACATTCTCCTTTAGAAGTGTAGCTTTAGAAATGTTAAATACATATATTGAAAAGTTATAAAAAAATCAGTAGGTACAACAGTTATTTTCAGTTGTATCATTTAATGCTGCGAATTTATAATAATGAATGTTTTTTTATAATTTTAATTTTTTATTTATTATTATTTTTTTTTTTACATCTCATACCCACAAAACATCACATTGATATTTGTCTGTAGGTGCATCAATACATATATATAAATAAATTGTATTTACCAGAAATACATTCATATTAATTAATTACAATAGATCTTATAAACTTAAATACAAATCTACAATACTATACAACAATACATGAAAAAATACAAATATTACCAAAATCAAAATAAGTCTCTTTTATTTAATAACATATTCATTAATTCTATATTTTGCCCTTTTTTATTAATATCCATTTTGACACGACATGGGATTTTATTAAATATTTTTGGTATGACATATTTTAATGTTCTTTGTCCATATTTATTTATGACCTTCGGTATTCGTAGTCCTTCTTTAACCGTAAATCTGGTACTATGTTTATGAATCAATCTATGCTTATATGTCCCATCTTCATGATATCGTGTAATTAGTTTGTACCACAAGATAGCATTAATTGGCATAGAGCCTTGTTTCTTGAAGAGTTCCTGTATATCTTTAGTAGCACTTTCTTTATTTATTAATTTTATAGCCGAATTTTGAATATTTTGAAGTTTTCTAATATTAGTTTTGCAAATTAGACCCCAGCTAGTTATTCCATACCTTATTACCGATTCCGCTAAAGATTGATATATAGTTTTCATAGTCTGTATCGGAACATAGTATTTAATCTTGTGCATACATCCCAATACAGTTCTCAACCTCTTACATACCTTATTTACCTGAATATCCCATTTGAAAAATGTATCTATGGTAATACCAAGATACACGTATTCATTAACTTATTCAATTTTTTCACAATTACACGATGCATTAATTCCGGAATGCAAGCAATCAAAATTATGGGAAATAATATTTATTTGTTAAGTTATATAATTATAATATCATGGACCTTGTGACATTATTTCTCGAATTTATTGCGTGCAATAAATATCTGATGACATTTCAACGCAAAGAAAATATAATGTTATAATTCAGATATTATTTACGCGCCGAAAAATATTGATAACATTGGAGTCTGCGTCCTAAAAATACATTATACATCTGGCCGCAAAACTACGAAAACATATATTTATCGCGTAACTGCAGATCGAAGTTCAAACAAACACGAACATTGAAGAAACATCGCGCGTATCTCGAGTTATGATTCGTTCCGCGATGTTCACTATACAGTACTACGACACTAAATCGAGTGACGCGTAGTTGCCATGTGTTTTTAGAACAATTTGACTATGCGGACAGTCTGACGCGTGAGGTGGTTGGAAGAGGAGGCCCTTGATCATATTATTTTGCCTGCTCCAACACCCTTTATAGTGAGCAGTAGAGGCTAAGGTTCAACTCCCGACCAATATTTGTCATCTTATTTCTATGAACTCACTTCATCTGATAATTATAAAGTCAAAATTAGTGTACGAAAATGATATAAATATATGATTAATTATATCCGTTCTTAGAAACACCTCGATTATAACTTGTTAAATGTTGCAAATCGCTTTTTGAGGGTGGAATGCTTGATTATAAGAATAAGATAGTAATATATAAACCGCGTCACGTGCGCCATGCCAAGCAGTAGGGAGACGACATGGAAGGAAATAGTTTAGTCCGTCGTGTGTTTTTCCTCGCCAACACTCGAAAACAATTTTCAAGCCAGAGCAGTTTATAAGTGAATATCGTAATAATATATATAATACCACTAAATCCGCGAGATCACTATTTTTTTTATTTCAACAAGAGATCACTATTTTTTTTATTTCAACAAGATTTATACTAGTTATTGTGACTTTACGCATCCCTCTGAGCCTCAATTTAGAAAATTCAAGGTTCTAAATATTAGACAACTAAATGTGCAGAAAATCCTAACAACCTTTCAAAGAAATATAAATACTTCGCCAATTATGTCTGAAATACTGCATCTCACTAGAGCAAAATATAATAAAACGGCCCCAAAAATGAAAACAACTTTTGGCCAAAGACTATTCAGTTTTCAAGCTAGAGTATATAACCATCTTAGTAAAAATATTCATATCAGTATTAATACCAAAAATTTGAATGTAAACCTATTTAATGTTCTATTCAAAACAGATTGAAAAAATACTGAAAATAAATTAAAAGAAACTAAAAAAACTGTTTAGTAAAATGAGTAAAATTTTGTGATGTAAAATTAAATATGCAACGTGGCCTTAAACTGGCCTGTCTAGTTGGGCAGTTATATATTTTATTGCACGACAATTAATTTTATTGTATAAAATTTTTTATAATCTATATAAATAAAAATGTAGATGTCCGTTTGTACAAAATCGATAATCTCTGAAAGTTCTTCACCGATTGCTTTGAAATTTTGGCACAACGTTGCATTCGATTACGAGGGTGTTTTTGTATATCTAGTTTGTTTTCATATACCTACTTTTAATTTATATAAATAAAAATGTAAATTTTTGACTGTCCAAAATCATAAATCTCCTAAAGTTTTTCTTGACACACCGTTAATTCGAATTCGCACAAATTATTTGAAAAAAAATAACCCATAAAAACCAAGTTTTTATTATACTCTGTTTCTTTATAAAATATAACAACAATTAAAGACGAATTAAAACATATGACATAACACTAAACTTACAGTAATTTAATATACTTCTAAAATGTCAGATGTTTTGAGCGTTGACAAGACACTTCATGATTTGAAGATTAAATTCTAAAAACATTTGTCAGTCAATTTAGATTTTCGATATTCGTAGTGAAGTAAGTACATATTATGCATACCGACGAAGTAATTCAAATTTAGAACATATTCCGCGACGTTATCGGGCGGCCGTTGCTAGTAAGTAAACTATTCTAATGATTCCAATTTGAAAAAAACAATAAAATTTCTAAAAATCCGAAATTATACTATAATTATTAATTTTTTTTAATTTGATAGATCTTCTTGATCGTCGCCACGAGTCTACTTGCCAAGTTTCAGCTGGATTGGATCACGGGAAAAGGGTTAAAAATCGATCCAAAGTTTTTTCGACGGCAAGCAGGCAAGCAAGCAGACGTCAAGAGTTAAAAGAAAGGAAGTAAAAACAGGTGCAGTTACATATCCATTGAGTATTGATAAATATTTAGATATAACATTTTTCAAATTCAAATTTATTGATAACATTCGGTTGTCTTTGCTTAAATAAAACGTTTGAACCGATGAGAAAGTGCAGTCTATCGTATCGCGATATCTATACCTATAAAACTCAATATCTGTCTGTTTGTCTTTCTGTCTGTCTAACTGTCTGTCAGTTATCTATACAAATCTATACCGTTTGTCCGATTCGATACAAATTTTGCATATTTATGTTTTAGGACATTTCCCCCCTCCCCTGATATATTTACAAATCTGTACCGTTCAACCGATCGGACTCAAAATTTGGAAACAAATTTTTTAGGACCCGGCGAGAAACATAGTTGACATTTCCCCCCTACACTTTTACCCCTTTCCCTCCCCCTGATATATTTACAATGCAAATCTGTACCGTTCAACCAATCGGATTCAAAATTTGGAAACATACTCTTTAGGACCCGGCGGGTAACATAGACGACATTTCCCCCCTTCATTTTTACCCCTTCCCCTCCCCTTGATCTACTTTCAATGCAAATCTGTACCATTCGACCGATTGGACTCTTAATTTGGAAACTTATTCACGGGCGACATTTTCTTCCTCCGCGTTTAACCCTTCTCCTCCCCCTGATATATTTCCAATGCAAATATGCAAATTTATACTGTTCGACCGATCTGACTCAACATTTGCAAACTTATTCCTTAGGACCTGGCAGGTAACGAAGGCGACTTTTCCCCCTCCCCTTTACCCCACCCCGCCTCTGATATATTTTCTGTACAAATCTACAACGCATAACCGATCTGATCCATATTTTGCATACTTATTTTTCAAGACCCAACGGGTAATAAAGACAACTTTCCCCCCTTCCTTCTTACCCCACCCCCATACCTGATATATTTTCTGCACAAATTTATAACATTTGCCGATCTGATCCAAATTTTGCATTCTTGTTCTTTAGGTCACAGCGGAATACACAGCTCACAATTCTTTCCTGGACATCCCATCCATCCCAGCCTAAATTAAATTCATCCTTTTTTTATTAGAGACTGCGAAACAATGAAACTTTTGTGTTCCCTCCACAAACTTATGTTTAACTTAATCCTTAACCCGAGCAACGCCGGGTATGAACAGCTATCAATATATAAAAATGTAAATATACATGTGTTCAAAATCTTAAATCTTAAAAGTTCTTCATGGATTGACTTTGACGCAATGCTGTATTTGAATTCGTGCATGTTTTTATATACCTACTACGTTTTTATATACCAACTATTATACAGATGTCATATCTGTGACAGGTAAGAAGATGCTTTTTTGATAAGCTGAATTTGATAAATTGAATACCCACAAGCATTTTAAAATTAAACATATTAGAAACGTATGCTTTCTGTTTTCTTTCTTTTCTATTTAACAAGACTCAGCCACAGCAACGCGTGGCCGGGTACAGCTAGTTGAATAATAAAATTTGAATTATAATAAATCAATTATAAATTAAATAAATACATTATGAATTGTAAATACATAAATTGGGTATTTTTCTTGAAATTTAATTTGAGAAAAAGTTTAATAATTGCAGGTCAAAGTTGCAAAAAAGTCGTAAAATCGCAATAAAAACGCGTAAAGATCCTAAAATAATACACAGCTTATCATAACTTACGACCCTATAAAAATAATTAGTCCATTAGATTCGGGAGCTCAGTACTCATAATTTTAATCACCGTATATTAATTGTTTATTAAATAACCATTGACACGTCTGCCTTCTACCGCGGTCGTTTTAGCACTAGTGGACAAAAGCTACCAGAAGCTACTAAGACGCAGGGTCGAGGAAGCGGGAGGAAGTGGTCAATTCTAAGAATTTGCAAAACACGCGATGCCTGTGAGACTATACGTCACTAAAGGTTTTAACTAACTATTTAATGGTGCGTGTTCACAAAAAGATGGATATGTTTTTTGAAACACTCGTAAGGGTCAGTGTACACATAGGTATGTAGAGTTGAACGCAGAGAGAAATATTTATTTTATCGTATTTTGTACACAAAGTCAAACATGATAAAAGGATAATCAACTGATAAACGGACGGATCGAAATCTCAATACATTTACATTGTATTGAGATGAAACTTCTTTAAATCTTTGAGACTTACGAGTATCTATTGCATTGTATCTTGTTCCATAGATATTGGCCTTGAGATTTGTGGATATCTAAATAAAACATAATGAAGATTTGAAATGCGGTGATGTCACCAATATAAAGGTTTGATTAAGAGAGTGAATGAGTGTTGAAGGGGTCCCGCCTCTGAAATCCGGGCTCCCTTCGGTGTTCAATGTGTGAATGTGCGTCGCAAGTATGTGTAAAAGTACACAGTCAAAACATAGAATCAATAAATAAGAGGATAGAAACTGAATTCATTCGATGTTACAGGGTGGTTTCTGTATTAAGTTATCTAAAGTAGCACTAGCACAGCTGACGAGGCCGGAGAGAAGAAAAGTCCCCGTTCATGTTTGCCTCACAGGGAGATGTCTCCATTACAGTAATTATTTCGTTCACCAAATATAGTTTATGTCGGTGTATTTTATAATTACTGACAAATAAAGTGTACTAAAGGAAGGATTTTTGTAATTTACGTAGTATTTACCTAAGTAGAAGACCAAAACACTTCATACAGATTGAAACATCATCCAACGAGGCAATTGTTCCACCAACAAAACAGATAAATCACATTGTTTATGACCACATATTGAATAATGGATGTAATTTTAAGATAATTATTGAAGGTATTTAATAACAATATAAAAGGATTCGCAGAAAATTTTTATTGACTGCTTACACGCTTTATTTGAGGAAATCTCTGTGGAAATATTACGGCGGTGAGTAGCGGCCCAGAGCCATTAGCGGCAATTATCGTTTCCTTTCTTAGGGATTTATATAAAATGACTAATTGTTCCTGGTAAGAAAGGAACCACGGGTAAATGCCGAAGCGGTGTTCGCCGTCATTACCCCCCCCGCGTTGCCGAGTAACTGAATAGCCCCAATTTGAACCAACATCCTTTGGTTAGGTGTCGGAAAATGTTCAAAATAATCCCGACAGAATTTTCTTGGGAGAATGGAAATTTGGTATACGTTTCAGTCAAAAGAAAAACATTGAACATCACTTAAAATGAAACCTAAAAAGCGATCAAAATTTTAAATTTGATAAAATAATTAAGCGAAGCTGCGTGTATAATTTGGAGGTTTCTGAATTTTCTAATATTTGTAACTTGAATCAAACAAAATGTATTTTCTTCATGATAAAATGAATTCAAATTGAAAAATGATTGTGGATGAATTCAAAACTTTATACTGTTGATTACGCGGATTAAATAAAAAATATATATACGAATTCAAATAAATATTCAACATTTAAAATTGGATTATGCCATAATTTTTGGTTACGGAGGAAAGTCATAGAGAAATTGAACCCCGCATCAGTTTACTGAAAAATTTGTTCCAAATGATAGCGCATTTTATTTCTACCATTACTTTTAATATGATAGAAATATAGGATAATGCATCCATAACACTCATTCTACGCGTATAAAAATATTTTAAGAAGTTTTTTTCCAATCTTATTATTACTAGCTGTTCGTACCCGGCGTTGCACGAGTTGAGGATTAAAAAAAAAAGATTGTTAGTGATACAAAATTTCCATTGTTTTGAAAAGCCTCTAAAAAACATGTTTCCATGTAATCCAGGCCCGGATAGAGGAGAGTTTAGGGGGAGAAATGTGGCCTTTGTTTACCACCAGGTCCTTAAGAATATGTTTGCATAATTTGGTAGAACAGTACAGTTTTGCATTGAAAATATATCAGGGGGTGACGAAGGAGTAAAGGGGGAGGGTGGAAATGTCACCTATGTTACCCGACGGGCCTTAAAGAATAAACGGATAAATAAACTATGTAGATTTGTACATAAAATATATCAGATAACGGGGTAGGGTAAAAGGAGAGGGGGAAAAGTTGTCTTTGTTACCCGCCGGATCCTAAAGAATAAGTATGCAAAATTTGAGTCAAATCGGTCAAACGGTGTAGTTTTGCTCTGAATATGAAAATATATCACGGGAGGGGTAGGGTGAAAGGGAGGGCGTGAATATCGCCTTTGTTACCCGCTGAATCCTAAGGAATAAGTATGGATCAGACTGGTTAAACGGTTAGACCGAATTGCAGATAAAAATAAACTAAAATTCAATATTCAATACTAAATACCCAAAAGCCATTAAGGCTAATAACGACCGAAATAGCCAAATTTAGATTTTGACTTGCCAGACCTCTCTTGGTAATAAGCTTCTGATGCGAACGGACGTGCTCGCACTGCCCCTCGTGACGGAAATTTATTAACAAGGCACCTTGAAGATGCCTGTTGTGATTCAGGCAAACTGTCAGTTGACGAATGATCCTTCTGAGAATTACATATGTTTGGTAGCTCTAGAATGATTGAAATGGCTAAAGCATACTTTTGGTGGCCAAAATTAAATGAATCAATACAAAATCCATCTAAAACTTGTAATTTAATCAACCATCAACAATGTCAACCATTGTTCGGAAAAATATAATTAATAATCGTAGACAGTTTTTTCAAATAACCAGAGGCGTATCGCGTATCGGCCAAATATTGACCTCTTGTCTGACCATTTCCAAATTCAAAGAAATTTTTATTCGTTATTGCTTTCCAGTATATTAAGTTACAGATAATGGCACATCACTTACTAGCTTAGAATTCAGAGAATATTGTAATGTGACTGGTATAAAATACACTTTCACATCTCCACACTATCCCGCAACCAATGGTGCCGCGGAACGGTTCGTAGATACATTTAAAAGTCACATTCCTAAGATACCTGAATGTGGCAAATCTCAAAATTATGCAGTGGGCATATTTTTGTTTGATTACCGAACCACGGTGCATAAAGGTAGTGAAGCAACCCCAGCAAAACTGATCACGGGTAGAGAATTAAGATCGCGATTATCTTTATTGAGACCATCTCCAGTCTACCAAAATCTTGTTGATTCTCAATGATAACAGTTGAAACATGCGAGAGGATATTTACAGCTGGATCAACACTTTGATGACACAATTACAATTTTGTACATTTATAACTAGAACACGCTGAATTTTAACAAAAAATAACTTAAGATTGATAGTTTAAAATGTAGGAAAAAGCATAAAAAATATGTTGACATTCAAACCTAAAAAAAAACAATAATTTGTGTTGAGTGTTTTTTGACACTCAATTATCAAGAATAGCTTTTATCACCCCAAAATTACGTACCTATGTGATTAGCTGTATATATTAATATGTTTACCAGAAAATAATATGTAATAATAAACATAATAATATATAATAATATGTATATAATTTAAATTGTTATTAGACATACTAAATTACTAAAATCCTTGTTTGCGATAAACCTCAAGAATACATTCACCACAAACCTTACTAATTATTCACTTCTGTGTTCTAGTAGGAACTCAAAACAATTATGGCCATCGTCATGCGATAGCTCTACAAAGTTAAAATTCAATTGAAAACGGGCGCAATCAAAGTAAAAACCCAAGGGAAAAGAACAATTAGCTTATTTTAGAGGAGAACTCGATAGTCCAACTTTGCAGTCTAATGTAATTTGAAACCAAACTAGTTAATACTTAGGAGTAGATAAAAGAGGAATTCAGTATTTTCATGTAAAAAGCATAGAGACTAGGTACAAATATCCACACATGCAAAATATAGATCCTAATGATTTTAAAGTTTAAAACATTCCTTTTTTATGTATATAAGTGTTAAACTGATTATATAGATTATATTATTGATGGATTTGGCGTTCATATTGTAGAGATTATTCATAATGATCATTAAATACTAACCCTAATATTGAGTAGTGAAAATTTTTTTATTTAAGTCACGTAGAGTTAACAAGGTAAATATTATTACACATAATAAAAGTATATTGCTCCCAAAATTCCGTAAAATCAATTGTAGATTTTCTCATTAGCGACATCTGTGGGGATTTAGGGGAATGAAAATGGCTTTGTACAGGCCGCATGGAAAAGGCGCTTACAACTCATATATGAAAGCTTCACGCAATTTGAACATATATACAACTTCCAAAAATAAAATGAATAAGCATGGTATATTCTATCATGGGTGGAAATGGCGAATGTTACAATTGTGTAAAGTGATCACTTAAGCCAACCAAAAGACAGGTCATAAGTCCTGTTACACCCAAATGACTTCTATACCTACTTTCCCATAATTAATACAGTTTCGTCTCTGTGAGATATCTATAATATACACTAATTAAATATTATTAAATGATCATCACGAATATATAACAGAGGGTTAAACAAAAAAACAATGTTTTCAGCGATTGAGTTGATTTCGTTTATTGTCAAACATTCTATATGTCGACACGTATAATTCCCGCTCCTACGATATCTTGCAGAAAAGCGAGAGTCAAGTACTTTCTAGCATCCCAAACCCTTTTTTCTCAGGATAACAAGATTGTTTTATTGGTTACACATGAAATAGACATATATTAATCATTAGATATTGCGAAAATAATGGCTTTAATTTAATGACTGAATAATTTGGACGAAGAAAGTAATAAATGTGTGTGATTGAAACTGATTTCTATTAACTTTTATAGTAAAATTAATTATTAAAATTCTAAGAAGTCAAAACACAGTTATGTTCACGCAAACCAATGGAAAAAGACCCTTTTCGTGGTAAGTTGAATTTTGGCCTTAATTGTACGACACGTGCCCAAAAATCTCCCACCACCACAAATCTTCTTAAATATTTTGGTTCTATTGTTGAAACATTTTGAAGGGATTCAAATACATAATTTTCCAAGCAGCAATGTCCGTCACTAATGCACCAGATGGCGCAACGCTACGCTAGGTGGCGCTGCTTTCACAGCCTCAAATGGCAGACGAAACGACGCTAATGAAATACCTGGAACTGTTTTCACAATAACACAAACATACTACGATTCCGCGATAATTTCATTTGTGAAAAATAAATTTCTATTGGCATTTTCTAACAAACCGAAGCAAATTAAATAGAATTTTAGAAATTAAGAATCGTTGGTCATCAGGTTTAACAGAAACAACGAGTTCATTAATGTTGTAAAGTTTTAAAGATTTGTTTACATTTTTAATTGATTTCGCAATAATTTTGTAATTATATGACTAATGTTTAACCAATAAACAATTGATGTAACAGTGAAATTTAAACAAAAGTTTGACGTTTATACATAGTTAGTTGTATATAATTTCATAACCAGTATAAAAACATTTTAGAGTGTATCCTGTTTCGATACTTGCTGCATTATTTATTACATATTTACGTAATATATTTGTTGATTTATCTATTTTATATTATAATATTTGTTAATTAATATTTATTACATGATATTGTAAAGAGATACTAAAAAGAATTGCACACTCCTATGTCACTTGTTACAACACTATTGAAAAATCAAGAACGGCCCTAGGGTGATCTACAATCATTGGGAAATATCTGAAACTTTCTAGAAACACCAAAAAAATCTAGAAGTCACGAAAATCTTCTCCCGATCACTAGAATAATCCATAAATTACGAAAGTAGATTTGAAGATATAAATACGACCGGTGCGGGAGTTGTTGTTGTCGCGTTGACAGTTCGTTACTGCGCGAAATCACTGCAAAGTGCGTCGCAAACGACGGCCAGGCGTGCCCGTGAACTTGCGAAGCGAAAGATATCAAGCGAATAATCGAGCGAAGTAGCGAAATAAACCGGAGGGATTAATACATGCAAAATCTGGAATGTTCTAGTGCATGTTAAATAAAGTGTTCCAGCGATAATAAAGTGTTTATTTACAAGTATATCAACACATTTACATATTGCGAAATAGTATATAAACACATTTACATATTGAGAAATAGTGTAATTTAAAGAAAAGAGTTACATGTCGGTTCCTAAATTTATGTGTGTGTATTAAAATAAAGGAAAAGATAAAAAAAGAATAGAAAAAATTACTATAAAAAAGTTACGGACGACGTTACATGAAGTTACGATGGATGACGGACGGACGGACGGACGGATGGACGGATAGACAATAAAATTATTATAATTGGGATACACATTTATTATGATAGATTATTATAGATGTTAAATAATATTTACTTTGTTATCTCCACCTGAGTTTAATTAATTTTTATATTTTTTTCATTACTAAAGTTTCAAGAGTGACAGAATCTTTGAAAATGAAATGGGTGAAAAACTGACTACTTTTAAAGTAAAAATTTTTTAGATTGATTTTAGGTAGCTGTTAAAATATTAATTAATCAAATATAAAAAATAGTTAGATACTGAAAAAGTGAGCCGAAGTTACTGGATTAAAAATGGTTGTAACGGGGATATTGAGAGAACAGAAGAAGAGTTAATGAAGGTAATATTGTTAAATTAATGTACCCGAGTTATTTCTTTTAATTTCCAAACTTTCAAAATGATTTATTTTATTACCCTTACGCGCGACGGGATGGATAAGTTTAATAATACATTAATGAAAGATATACCTAATAAAAATTATCATACTCAGGTAGAGGTAACAGAGTTGATATTATTTAATATCTATAATTATCTATCAGCATGAATACTAATCTCTACAAGTATTCCGTGTTCGCATCTCTATTAAAAAAAAAAACAATGTAACCGCTAAATCCATCAATAATGTTATATTTATTTATTATAATAATATACAATTATATATGACGCGATATCCACAAGTTTGTGTAAATCTTTAGGACTTGTATTATTTTAAATAGCAATTTTGAATTTTCTTTACCTTCTTCTGTAGTAGACTGGTCGAACTACCGTCTTAAGTTCGTCAGCCATGATGTCCTCATTTTTTCAGGGTTTCTTCTTCTGTAGATGTTTCATTTTATGTATTCGAGACATTGAAGCCTTCAAATTTTTCCTTTTTTAACAAGAAAAGACCAATTTTCACTCGTCATCGAAAAATTACACCTTCATTCGTAACTATATCCATTGGGTTGATTTTAAACACTCTTCTGTATTCTGTAGAACAAGGATTCAAGCATTTATTTATAAATGGTTTTATTTTGTTATATATATATTTATAGATTTAAGGCTCTTATTCATAGATGAAAGGCTTTAATTGAGCATTTTAATCTATACGTTACGATGGTATTATACTCATACATGTATGAGTGTGCACTGAATGCTTAAGGAAAGATGTATCTTTAGGCTGGTTTTGTATGTCAGGTTAAAAAACTAGGACATAAAAATAATTAATAAACCTAAATTATCATATCGCGTCTTCGATAAGTGTTCATAAAATAGTACATAGTATCTTGAAATTTTTATATATTATTCTTTATGTTTTACACTTTTTTATTAAAATAATGTGCCGTATACGGGAAAACAATAAAAGTTTTGTTTATTACCTACTTATTATAGTGTCGACAATAAATATACCTTGAGTAATTATTTTTGTGGATTTTGTGTTTTTTTTCTATTCTTTGAAGCTGTAACTATCGAAACGATGTAACTATCAAACATAACAATTTCGTTGTTTGTCCATGCATATACCTGTTTGTAACTTCGTGCAACGTCCGTAATTTCGTTAGAATTCACGGCTAAAAAAACTAACTTAACGTCCGGAGATGGGGCTTGAACTCCGGTTCAGTAAATCAACCAACCGCTTAATGCATGTTGCTACCGCCGCCTCTCCATGGACGTCAAAAAGATACTATAAATATATATTAGGGCTTAGCAAAGACGTAAACCAATGTTTCGTCATTTTTGACGTGTTAGTCAATTTATAAATACATAAGATGAATGTCAATGACTAATGACAATTGAATAAATATTGGTTTATAATTTTTTTATGTGAGAGAATCGTATTACGATTTGGAAAATTATTATCCTACTATAGAATAACATAATAGGGCGCGAAATATCGTGAAGCAATTAGCACAAAATGTTCGAGCTATAATCATCGATCGATAAATCAATATTAATTACATTATCTAACAAAAAGTAAATAAAAGTAGAGATAAAAACAAAACCCGGAACGGATCCCGTAGGAATATCGTTAATTAAAAATCCGCGGATGGCTTACGATTGATTTTTGTGCAAAGCGCCGAACAAAGGCAAAGGGTATGAGTCGGTGGGTGAGGGGAGGGAAGGGGGAGTGGGAGGCGTGGGCGGGAGAGTTGTTGTGGTGGCGAAGAAGGGGTTGCGCGGGTGAAGGGGGACCCCTCCGCCGAGTCGCAATGCGCTTTGCCTGAAATACAGCTTATAATAATTCCTTCATAACAGGAACACAAATTTGTCTGAAATACTCACTTATTTTCGGGTTCTTTATTTTTTTCCACGAAAGGCTTAGCAATTTTTAAAAGCAGTTTGCCCTTAAAAGCAGGATTCAAACATGAAAATTTATCACCGCGGTCCTTATAGAGCACTATCTATTCTTGGACATCGCCATTATGGAGTTGGTCAGTCGCGTTTTATCCTCTCTGCCCATCCCTCCGGGAAACGGTGTGGTGGTTAGTTAGTTATGTCGTCCGAGTGTAGCGAGGTTATAGATGCTAGCATCTGTGCAACAACTACTGAACCTGGCTAGACCGAACATTACATGTTTAGCATTACTGTACTGAACCCGCATTCCGCGTATTGATCAGTTTACATATATCGTCCATTCCGCATATTGCTCGGTCTGCAAATTGTCCTTCCATCATCTTTGTACAAGCTGTACACTTACGTACATGCTTATATACTTAGATCGGATTACCCAAGGTGAGTTCTCCCTGCAGCTTCCTCGTCCTCACTTTGTCAGTAGGTATCGTTATTCGGTACTGTAGGCACTGCGGCCAATGTTCGGAATTCCGTAACCTTCCACGTTTTCTCTTTATGTAATCCCATTCCAACCCGCAGATCGTGCATTGGATTTATTTTAGAAACCTGCAATCTCATTTATAATTCCAAGGTGAAAGAAAAATCAAGTTTTACATTCAAAACGTATAACCAGAGAGAATAAATTCTTTTCAAATGTCTGCCATTATTCTTTGTTATTTTGAGAATTTATACTGCAAAATATGAACATGATTTGAATATGAACATGAATAAATAATGCAAAACCTTAATTTGTTAACATTCTTTGTCCATGGGTAACTATATTTTTTGGATATTCACAATTTTCACACATAGTTACTCATATTGTTTTGAAATGCCGTGAAATACAAAATACGAAAAAAGGAAATATAAAATTAGTTTCTTCTTCGAATATAGCGAATATTTTAACAAAGTTAATTTATATCAATTTTAAAATTAGTAATTGTATTGTTGGTTAATATGAGATATGCAAATTTTTTAATTCATATTTCCAAGGAAAAAGCTGGTTTTGTTTATTTTTGTGTTTGTTTTCGAAGTAATATCATTATACAAATATTACATAACATTTTATTTTTCATCGAATAGTTCTGCGATAATTTCTGCTCGCTAATTTAACATTTATATATTTTTTTGTATTTTACCTGTCTGTAAATTTTTATTTTACGTCTGTCATATTCTGAGATTTAGTACAAATTCTCACGTAATTAATGTTAATTAGGTTATTTGAAAATGTATTTATGCAGAATATTTTTTTGGAAAGATAAAGTGCTGTAATATAGTTTTGTGTGTATATAAGGCAATATTTGTGTGTATCCGAATATGCCATTCATGAAATAGAAATTGAACTTTTTTTTGGTTTGATTGAGTATCACTTCTAGCTCGTGTTTGAGTAGAGCAAATAGAAGAAATGCCAATATCGAGTCTGGTGAAAAGAATGGAGATTTTTATAGATTATATCAATACATTTTGTGGTTGTGGGTAAACATATTAAAGGACACCTCTTTTTAAGGGTGGGTAGGTAATTTAATGATAATTTATGGCAAATGTATGAGACGAGAAGTGGACGTTTTGGTGATAAATTACTTGTTCCAGGAAAATGTTTCGAACGCGCAAAATGCTTTGTGAACATTAACCGTGGATTCCATATTGGAGATAAATATTATTTATGAGTATTTATGATATACCTATGTAGGTATAAACATGAATAAAATAAATTATAGTGTTTCCATAGGGTACCTAATGATTTACTTTATGATGAAGATATGATGAGATGAGAGAAAGTGAAGATGAAGAAGAAAAAGATGAAGCTTTAACGTCTTCTCGCTAATTAATTTATTATTTTAGTAAACATATTTTTTATTTATTAGTTATTTAACTCGTAATAGCCGATTACTTCCTGAATAAAAAAATTGAATACTAAAAATAAGTGATTTAATAATTCAAAAAGAGAACCATATAACTATTAAATATTGACGACTTTTTAAGTAGCTGGGATAGTGAAATAGGTAACACGCTGTCCGCGTAAGACAAAGGTCGGTGGTTTGAATCCAGGTTCCAGCAATTAATTTTCAGTTTTATTATTTGATATTTTTATGTGTCTTTGTGTTTAATTATTTAATTAAATGTTGTTTCTCTTTTTTCTATAATATAAAATTATTTTGTCTCCCTCATTAAGTATATATAAGTGCACTGCTTTGTATTTATTGTTTAGTTATTAAGTTGCCCTGGTGAAGCTTAAGTTTAAGCGAAACCAGTTGGCACAATAATAAATCGTGGTTTAATACAAAGAAAATTGTTTTTATTATTTTAATTAATTTATTTATTTATTTCGCATCAAATATAAATACATATATATTATACTAAATTAAAATAATATATATCACGCAAATCTAGAAGAACATAACATCTATTTTAAGCATGTCCTCGTATAATATTCGAATCGCGATCCAATAAAACATGTGAAAATAACTGAAGAGTTTTGTTCACATAACTTAAAATATCATATCTTGACATATATGTAAGTGGCCTCTCCTGTGTGGTTTGACATTAAAAAAATAATTTATTATTACATTACTTCACTGGTTTACTAATTTCATAGTTAAAAAAATATAAAATTCAAATACAACCTTACCTATAGTACCTATTTATAATCATGCACTTAATAAAACAGAATTCAAAATTTGTGAAAAAAAAACTAAAACATTTTTTTTTTCAATTGATTGAGCAACATTGTAGATTGACATTTAAAAAAATATTGATTATTTTATTTGTATATATCTACTTTTATTCGAGTATTTACACCAACATGTTTCAGAATTTACCATTCCATCATCAGGGTGTTGTATAACTGTAAAAAAAACCGATTGAAATGTCTTTTGTTCCTTGTTTTTCTATATTATTTAAAAAATATATTATTACTGAAGTTATTAAACATTAAAAAAATAATTTATTATTACATTACTTTTATAGTTAAAAAATATAAAATTCAAGTACAACCTTACCTATAGTACCTATTTATAGTCATGCACTTAATAAAACAGAATTCAACATTTGTGAAAAAAAAACTATAACATTTTTTTTTTCAATTGATTGAGCAACATTGTAGATTGACATTTAAAAAAATATTGATTATTTTATTTGTATATATCTACTTTTATTCGAGTATTTACACATGTTTCAACAACATGTTTCAGAATTTACCATTCCATCATCAGGGTGTTGTATAACTGTAAAAAAAAACCGATTGAAATGTCTTTTGTTCCTCGTTTTTCTAAATTATTTAAAAAATATATTATTACTGAAGTTCTTGATTACTCGCAATTATTGGAAAAAATTTTAGAATTGGGCTAGTAGTCAAATTTAATTGATTATTAATATTATTTTGTTTACTATTACATGCTTTACTAATTTCTAATGATTCTAAATTATTCAATTTCGGACCAAAATTATTTGTGTAAAATAGAAAGTCCTAAATTTTTATCAAAACCATGATCATTTTCTAATAAATGATTTGCTAATTCAGAAAAACCATGATTATTCAGACATCTTAAATGTTCTTTAACTCTTACATTGAAATTTCGACCGGTTTTTCCAATATAAAACGCTGTACAATCTTTACACGACAATTTATGAACACCTGAATTGTTAATTATATTATCTTTATCTTTTGCATTTATGAGTAGTTTCCCTATATTACTATTTGTATAAAATACAGGGCTAATATTTTTTGGTAAATATTTTGAAATTTGATTGGAAAATCTATTAATATATAAAATTCTTCGCCAATAATCGTTATTATTATTTATATTTATCTGTGAATTGTATAAAAATTGGTTAGTTAAATTATTCTTTAATTTATTTATTTTTCTACATACAGAATTGGTCCATGATCTCCACTCGATAGAATGGGATCTTTTCATTTGATTTTTTTTTGACAGTTATACAACACCCTGATGATGGAATGGTAATTTCTGAAACATGTTGGTGTAAATACTCAAATAAAAGTAGATATATACAAATAAAATAATCAATATTTTTTTTATATTATTTTTCATGAATAGAGAAATTCGCTTAAATGAAACAATAATGGCATTCTAGGAAATATATCGTAGATAAAATTATATTGTGCGTAAATATAATAAATATATTTTTAAACTTAATAATCAATTTTTGTTTTATGAATGGGAGTAAAAATCTATTTCAATTCACAAAGAATTATTACTCTTTACGGCTGGGAAAACAATTTAGTAGCAGAATAAATTAACGAAGAAGTAGTTAAAATGTTTTTAATAGTTATTATATTGCGCGTTAACTAATCAAAAGCAAATGTTTTTTACATTAAAACTCGTCGTACGGATTTAGAAAATTAAGATAATATGTTCATCGTAAACGTGATTGGAAATCCAATTTTATATTCAAAAAGTAATGTTAAACTTGCATGATAATTGAAAAAAATATTATTAAGTTAATTTAGGACAACTTGAAAATGTAACTTATTATTTCTAGTGATTTGCATTCGGAAAGTACCCATTGAGCTAACGAACTAGGTGGTACCGAGTAGAAAGAATAAATTAATTATTCCAAGTACTATTTATTATTTATGATTATTTATGGAGCCGGCCCTGATCGTTCTGGAGCCAAACCTTGTAAGGTTGGGTTAAGTTATGGCAGAACCCTGGGGTTCCATAAGAAAAGATGGAAAAACACTCTCCGCACCGAAAGTTTATATCATAATTCACATGTTCGTAAGTATATGTATTTAAAGTATGTGCGAATGATCTTGGCAAGCACTTTTTTTTTGGATTTTTTATATAATTTATTTGTAAATTTCGGAGCATTGGAATAGTTTAAACCGAGGTCAAATTGTATAAGGTGTGCTATAAAGATTAGCTTGTATTTTAAATATAAATAATTATACAAGTGACTGATAACATAATATTATACATGTACTTATATATGGATAAATTTTATTTATACAGGATGATATTAACAAAATATTTATAAAATATTATCATCTATATCTATAGTATGTCCATTATAAGAATGTGGCTCCGGCCACTAGTGACCGGAATGTTAGCCGCATTCATATGGTACACGCGTGCGAAATCTAAATTCAAATTGAGAGCTCTCAATAAAAATATTATCATTGTATCCACCGACGTTCAATTCAATCTTGTGTGTTGGATGATTTCAACAGACTGCAGACACTGCATTTGACGAATAAATTGTTAACACAAATAGCTTGCATAAAAAAACGACAAAAAGTTGATGATCAACTATAATTTAATTTTATTTTATTTTGTTCGGAAATGATGAAGCTTAATTAATTAAGAGATAAGGGTAAAAAAACGAAAAGTAAAAAGATCAATATTTAAATATGTAAGTACCTACATATTTTAGTACGATACTTGATTGTAATTTTCTTGGAAATATAACTTATGTCCTCTTATTGCCAAGTAGAAAAATTATTTTTCTCTAAGTATGTACTTCTGTATATTTAAATAAACTGGCATACAGAAAGTGTTCATTAAAAGGATATCGCAAAAAATCCCGTGTAAAAGGGTCAAATTCTGGATCATTTACGGAACAGCAAACAGAAAATGAGTCAGTGGATAAAATATTTTTTTATCTTGAGCCCGCAAGTATCGAGTGTTTCGAAATCAATTAAAATGATCTCACGCAGTACCTACTGGCGACTAACACATTTGCTGATTAAATGCTGAGCGGTAGTCGGGAATAATTATAAAACGTTGAAGACACACTTTTCTACATTAATATTGAAGAGTTCTCGCGCGTACTTCTTTATTCAAGAATTTAAGTACATTTTTATTTGGATGGGGACAATTTACAAAGTTACACGGCACAGGATGCTGGAGTATTCCACCGGTCCCGCAGTACACGAAAAGTTGAATACTTTCGTATAGTCGTCTTTAAGTTTCAATTTTGGTTTTTATACTTGTCCCAAATCAGCCTACATGGTTAGATAAAACACGAACCGAAGATTTGGCAGTCCATTTATTTTGAAGGGTGGTAGTTGGTAAACTAACAACTATACGATTATTTTTAATATTACATTGATTGAAAACTGTCGAAGAAAATAAACAAAATATTCTATAACTATAAAGTTTCTTCACTATTTCACTAGAAAAGAAGGCTTTTCACTAATGCATATTTTAATGCATAAGTTACTGTTGAAAAAAATATTTATTTCTTCTATTCATTTTTGTTATTTAGGTTACTTTGTATATTTTACAATAAATATATTAACCTTTTAAAATAAATTTATAAGATTTTTTCTTTTTTAAAAATGAATAGAGATGCTGACATGGAATGCTAGCATTAATTAATGTATTTTCAAAATAAGCCATACGCTTGTGCTATGAAAATTGGACTAACTTACTGGTATCCTGGTATGGGGCTTAAAACACCAATCACCGGATTACGAGAATAAGATAGGCGAGCGTCATGACCATTACACCAATAAACTACTCAATTTTAATAACTACATGTTAAATATAATATTTCTAAATAAATTTTATATCAATTTTATTTCATTTCCCCTTTCCTTTTCTATTTCGACTGTTATGACAAAGATGCCAAAATACATTGAAAAAGTATTATTAACATTAACAATGTCCATCGTTACATTTTACAGCTTTAAAAGCAGTAATGTAAATAGAATTTCTTTAATAATTTATCAGGTATCCCTGGGGATCTCTTTGATTGTATATTCAGATCATTGAAGACGGCAAATGTGCTTTAATCCTCCAGTGACGCTTATTTTGATTGGACTCATTGTAAGGGAGGAAGGACTTGCGTGAGCAAATGTGACATTTCACAGGCTCTTCTGTAAAGCTGGGCAAATAAAGACAAATTGGTGTTTGTTTCGAACCTTGTCATTAAGTCGAGATACAAAATTACCTTACGTGTTAGGAGATACTAGCCCTGCGTAGTGGGTTCAGCTTTGATAAACCTTCAGAAATGAATTAAGCTGTGTAAAGCTTGTAAAAGTGCTTTACATAGCAAGCATATTCTATTTTTATTTAAAAAAATTAGCTGCAGAAAATAAAACAAATTCTCGGTAAAAATAATCAAATCATATATTTTAACATTAACAAAGAAAGCATTAAAATTAAATAAATAAACCTATAAACTTACTGTCAAATTTACCCGGTCAAGCCATGTTTTTTGCGGACGTTCTCTCTTTATGGTTCCATAATCGTTTGCACCACATATATTTCTTATCTTTATCGCATCATTCGTTCATTCTACACGACTAGCTTGCACGAGATTATGTAAATGGTGGCGAGAATTGTTAGGACAGAAGTGTGGCACTCCATTCTCTCTGCCTATCCCCGCGGAGAAGCAGCATAAGCAGCATATTAGTTTTTTAATAAATTTCATGAAATATTTTTATAAGTATATATATAAGAAATAGTATAAGTACGTACACACAATAATAATCATCGTAAGCAATTTTGATACTTTTGTTGAAATAATGATAATAATTGATTCTAAAGCATTTTGTTTAACTGATTACATGAACGTAAAATACAAATTTTCAGAATTTATAGGTTTTTGAAAACGATTAATTAAGTACTCATAATATAAAGTGAATATTCAAGAACAAGTAAGCGATATTAGCAATAACACTTTTTTACAGTTTCATTAAAATTGAACGATGTTAACTACGAATGTTTTCTGCTCTCATAATAAAACAGCTGTAATCCCATATTTTTTTATTACATTTTATTTAATATTACATATAATAAAAAGTGACTAACCGGTTCTTTTAATTCGGTTAATCATTTTTAAAGATAACGTTGTATCCTACATAATTAAAATCTCTAGATGAAACCATTTTCCCGTTAATAGTTTCTAATTAAATGAAAAGTTTAAATGGGGCTGTTATAAATTCTTTTTTGTAAAACCCATTCTTTAGTACAAGACGCAGGGCTGAATAGTGATTTGTGAAAATCCTCGCGTTCTATTTGTTCACGGGGCCTTCGCTTTCAGGAATATATTACAAGTATGCGCAAATATTTTCCCTCCCTCTTAGTTTTTTTTCCCAATTGGTTAGTGAAACTGGAGAGGCAAGAGTTTTGAGCGAAGATGAGGCTTCATTTCTGGATAAAGCGATTTTTCTGGACAAAAACATTTTGTGAGACTACAATCAGAAAATAATATTTTGTTTTTACGTTTCCCTGAAAAGCCAGCGATACAGGTTTATGTGAATTCCAGCCTTTTTCGTGATTGCTACGTACGACCTGCCCTATTTATATTTATAAAAACTTAATTTTACTGCGTGTCTGCCACGTAATTATTTATTTTAATATGAATCATTAGCAGATTAAACTTCACTATGATTTGCGCATCACATCGTCTAAAATGTACTTTTTTTATAAATTTAAAAAATACGTTTCTCTTCGAAAACTATTTTTTAATTTTTTATTTCAAATAAGTCTAACCGAAATTAGCTTTTTTGTTTTCCATTATATTAATATACATATTTGTATATGTTCAATTCCAAATTTTATTTAATGATATTTTATTTAATGATGATCCTATCCATTCTAGCCTTGATTAAATGGAAACATTGTTTTAATTAGAGGCTTTGAAAAATAATGGAATATTTGTTTTTCCCCACAAATTTATTTTCAACTTAACCCTTAACCCGTGAAACGCCGGGCACGAAGAGCTAGTAGGTTATAAATATATAATCAACTGGCATCAAAAACATAGTATCTGCAATGCATGTATCAGGCGCGTTCAGTGGGAACATAGAAGCATGACTTTTTTGTAAACGTTTCTATACCTATAAAACTCAATGTCTGTCTGTCTGTCTGTTCTCTATACAAATCCACACCGTTTGTCCGATTCGATTCAAATTTTGCATACTTATGCTTTGGGACCCGGCGGGTAACATAGGCAACATTTCCTCTCTATTCTCATACCCCTTCCCCTCCCCTGACATATTTTTGATGCAAATCTGTACCGTTTGACCGATCGGACTCAAAATTTGGAGACTTATTCTTTAGGACTCGGCGAGTAACATAGGCGATATTTCCCCCCTATTTTCATACCCCTTCCCCTCACCCTGACATATTTTCGATACAAATCTGTACAGTTTGACCGATCGGACTGCAAATTTGGAAACTTACTCTTTAGGACTCGCGCGGGTAACAAAGGTGACATTTCCTCCCTCCCCTTTTACCTTTTCTCTTCCCCCTGATATATTTTCGATGCAAATCGTATCGTTTGAATCAAACCCTTTTTCCCCCCACAAATTTATTTTCAACTTAATCCTTAACCCGTGCAACGCCGGGTACGAACAGCTAGTATTTTATATATCATAAAAATATGAATACTATAATTATACAGACGTGTGCAGATTATTAGACTCAAACAATGTTTTCTTAGTTTTCAAACTTTAATGACATATAATTAGCGTAATTACATTAATGGATTATATCTAGTATTTGGTGAACATTCCTCTGTTCTTTAGAATAAATTTAATTCTAGTCGGCATGCTGTGCACCAAATTTTTGCAGCTGCTTCTTATTTTTCAGCTGTGATGCCATACTTGAATAAATTCCTCGGTGAGATTTTGCTTGATGGTTATCTTTTTTTTATTCAATTATTTCTTCACAATCGACCACAGATTTTCGATATGGTTCATATCAGGGCTATTTACAGGTCATAGAAGTGTTAGAATTTGCATATCTCGAGGTTATTTGTAGATAACTTTGGAATTGTGGCAGTGAGCCCTATTGTGCATGAATGTTCCATCACCATCTTGAAACCACTCATGATATTGCGGAAGCATTCGGTTTTCCAGGGCTTTTATGTATTGCTATTTTCACGTGGTACCTTCCAAAATGTAAAGGCAACCTGGTCCATGGAAAGAGAACATACTCCACAGCATAACCGATATGGGATGTTGTACAGTTTGCGCCACGCACTCAACCTTGAACTCTTCCCCTTTTCGTCTGCGAACGTACTAGCTGCATTCATCCGACATAAAAAATATTAATTCATCACTGATACATACCTGTTACAATATTATGTATTTTGCGTACATCATCGTGAATTAAAATTAAAATATAACACCCAAAAAAAAGTTTTTTTTGGGGGTTATATTTTAATTTGTTGAACTTCTGTTTGGCCCGTTTGTGACCCTCTAATCTAAAAATAAACATTTATTTCTGAGATAGTTTCATATAAACCTTCTCCCAGTCAAATTGTTGGCATAGTTTTGACACTTTTGGCCCAAAAAACCTTTTTTTTCCGTTCTTGGTGTGATTTTTTCCTTTTTCCTTGGACGCTGTTCCGGCATTGCTTCTATAACCAGAGTTCTTCTGACGGAACTTCCGCTTATATTTACTGCTTTTACTTTCATTTGATCACTCAAGTCCTTAGAAGTAATTTTTCGATTCTTCAGTGATAAAGTCACCAGTTTTCTTTTGGATCTGGGGTCAAAATTGGCTCAGCGCCACATTTTCCCACTCGGTTGTTCCCAGTCAGAACATTATATTGCAGCGACTGATGAATTCTACTAACGGATTTCTGTGATTTATTCAATTTATAGACTATACTCTTTGTAAATCATTAGTTTCATGCAATAAAAGCCTATCTTTCGCCACTTTTCGTGGGAATAAGTCACGTTTCTTCCCCATAGCATAAAAATTTCTCACCGAGTCAAAAAACAACTGAACGGGTGATATAGTGTTATTTAAAAACATTAAAAATGCGTGAAATATCTTCCACAGTAGATAGTTCAATAAATTATTACAATATTATTCTACACAAACCTCTGAAATCGCGAAAAATGCCCTCCAAACTCAACATACTTAACTTACACGGGTAGCACTGTAAGTTGTGACATTTTGCATAGTGACATAATGATCCCATTAACAAAATAAATCTTAAAACATGGTTTCCATGTAAAAAAAAGAGTTAACATAGCTCTAATTAAATAAAAAAAAAATTTGACGAATAGATTATAAAACGGGTGTTAAATTACCTCCTAAGATGAAAAACATGCAAATTTGTGTATGAGTCTAATAATCTGCACACCACTGTAATTGTGATAGAAATATTACGAAATATAATATGTTGTATTCCGATTAGTATTCCGATGCTGCGATATTCCCACTACATGGCCCTGGCACATATGTAGATATGCTATATAATGAATATGTTTTAAAATAAAAAATCCTTAATAAACTAGAAAGCCGCCCGCAGGGCTTGGCAGCGAGCAATCGGCGATAGCCGATTGCTTAACTGCTATTCCTTAATAAATAGCATAATTTTATTAACGAAAAAATATAAATATTTACATACTTATTCACTTTTCGTATTGTTTTTGTATACATGTTCATAATATAGTGGCCAACCACACAATTTTCTGATAATCAGCACTATTGTGACAAAACTACGAGAGATTAGCAGATAGATGAGGACAAGAAAGGGTAAAATCTCCAAAATTATCAGAACTTTTTTATTCATTAATATTTATATTTATATACATAAATTATTTTCATTAAAATTATAAATTAATTATTTATTTTTAATTATATTTGATTTTATGTTTTTATTTAAATAATCTATGAAAAACGCACCTATGTTTCTTGCAATCTCTACAAAAAATATTAAAGATAAAATATTTAACCACTCGTAGATATTTCAGAAATTAACGTTGTATTTAATAAGTAACAGAAATCTTAACGTTTATTAATATGTTAACTCTAATGTAATGATAGTTATGACAAACTAGATAAAAATGCAATTCAAAATATATATGCAGAAAAATCGTTGACCGCCTAGTAACACCAAATTACTGTTAAAAAAAATCGCTGTTCCTCGGAAACAAAAAGTTCCAGGTTTCTAACGCGGTTTAGATAGAAAGATTTTTTTTGTATTTTTCTTTCAATTGATTTCATCACATACAATAAGGTTTTTGGCTACTTTTGTATGGATTTATCGGCTGTGTCATTATTTCCAATATTACATGTGCGTTGATTTTTTGTAACTGACAACTTCATTCATTGAGTATTGATCTGCTTTCACAAATTGGATAATATTCTAGTCGAAATAGGGAGAACCAGGTAGTGGTGCGGCTTGGTAGGAAATGTAAGGAAATATTATGGGCCATTTCTCATAATCAATACCCACGAGCATTCGACCATTCAGTATATTAACTCGGTAGGGATCTAAATAAACATTTAATTCTGAACTCATTCAGGGTACATACAACGATGTTTTATTTTTTCACAGGGGTAAAAAATACTCCCACATTGCACAAATATACATTCATATTACGTAAGTTAGTTTATCTGTAACACCAGGGCCGTTTCTAGGTGTTTTGCCGCCCTTGACGAGAATCTAAAAATGCCGCCTTCTTTTTTTACTAACATTACTTATCAAACATTAGTTGACAAAGTTGTTTAGATACTTTATTTCGTTTTTAAATTTCTCTCTTCTAAAATCAAGTTTAGTGTTTTGGATGCTTCCTCTTAATCCAAATAATCCTTGCCTTTTGCCTTTATTTTAGCAAAATCTTTCATATTGTTTCTTGGGTGTTACATAAATCAAACTAAATACTTGTTTAGTAATTAGATATTTTTAATTATGTATATATTTATCTTCTCCCCTAATTTGGTAAATTTTTTCGCTGTTTGATATTGAAAACAAAATTTTGCCCCTTTGCCGCCCCAGGTGGTCGCCTAGTCTTGTCTTATGGTGGACACGACCCTGTATAGCACGTAACTTAAGTATCTTGGCAGTTCTAACATTCTGTTTTCGTATTTCTCTTTCTTTACTTTCTTTCTTAATAAAATAATTAATTACGGTCTATTTAAATTGATGACCTAAGGTGAAGACCTAAAAACCCTCTAAAATTGCTTAAATGTTTTTTTTAAATATATATGCATGCATGCATTTGCGCCAAATTAGTAAGTAAATTATCTCGGGTATCTCGTGTGGGATGGTCCTCAGAAGAGCCATTGCAAACCTGAAGTTTCGAGCAGATCGCAATACTCATATTCGGAGGGAGGTGACTTGTCACTAAAGTATCTCACCTAAAATCGTGAAAAAAAAAGTTATTTTAAGGCTGGCAGTTCAGAGTTTAGTAAATTTCAATCAATTAATTTGGTCGCAGTTTATGTCCTAATATGTGGCCTCTTGCAATTCTGTCTGTAATTGCCCAGAAGAAGATGGCCCTGTTAGGAATAGTTTAATCATGGACCCGAACGCGATAATCACGTTAAACGTGGAATTGAGAAATGCACGCCTTGCCTACAAATCGGCAATACGAGTGGCGAAACACGACTTCTGGCGAAGATGGATCACAGAGATAGGAAATGTCGACCCATGGAGAGTGACGGGGCTCATCGGGGAAGGCGGTAAGACCACGGCCCAGGTACTCTCAGGAATAACACTTGATGAAAATATAACCATTGGAGGCCACCCTCAATGGACTCCTGAACAAGTTGGCTTCGCGGCATGCGGTTGCTGGAGAGACTGATCATCATCGGCTTATCCGAGTGATGGCCAGGGTCCCCACCAGCCTAATGCTTAGCAAGCGTGGGATCCCCCACTGGTAATGATCGCAGAAGTTGATAACGTCATTAGGTCGTTGGGAGCAACTAAGGCCCCAGGTATGGACAAATTGACAGGTGTGATCGTGAAACAAGTTTGGAGACTTGCTAGGAACAAAGTAGTGAATGTGATGGATACTTGCATTAAAGTATGGACTTTCTCAACTAAATGGAAGAGAGGTCATTTCTGTGTCATTTTGAAGAACAATGGCAAACACAGATCTGATCCGGGCGCGTATCGGCCTACCACACTCCTTCCCGGCTTCAAGAAGGTGTTTGAGACGCTGATACTCAACGGGCTCGAAGCTTCACTATTGCCGGTCAGTGAGCGTCAATATGGTTTTGTTCGAGGAATGTCCCCAGAGGTGGCCATTATGCATGCACAGACATGGATAAGGGACTGTAAGGATAAGTATGCAATGGGTGCCTTTTTGGACACATCTAGGATATTCGACAACGCATGGTGGGATATGATACTCACCAAGCTCAAGGTCAGGCAGTGCCCGAGGTACCTCTTCGAAATAATGAAAAGTTACATCAGTGGCCGTGATGTGATCTTTAGCTATGGCGGAGGATCAATCATGAGGGGCACGGACATGTGTTCTTCGTAGGGGTTGGTCCGTGGGCCAACCTTGTGGAATATTTTGTTCAATGATTTACTTCTGCTACCGTTGTCGGTGGTATGTGAACTGGTTGCATATGCAGACGATGTACTGCTTTGGTATCCGGTAAGAGTCGAAGAGAACTTGAGCGTCGAAGTAATAGGCGATCGAGCTTTTAAGTGAATGGTGTGTTAGGAACAAATTGGCTCTTGCGCCTCACAAGACGGTTGCGGGGTCGCTTGAGCAGAGAGAGAAACCCGATTGTCAAGGTGAATGGAATAAGTGTGAAATTTGAAAGTGTTGTAAAATATCTAGGTGTATCGATTGACACATCGGGTTCTTTTGTTGTTCACGTGAAAGCAATCTCAGAGAAAGCTGCGAGATATTTCATGTCAATAAAACACGTTGGCGTTGCGGATTGGGGCTTACCGTCTTCGGTGGTGCGCCTGATATACCATGCGACCAACGTGAGTCAAATGATGTACGCCGCTGTTTGTACGCCGGTGTTTGGGCTCACCGTCTGGGGACTTTGACGGTATCATCTGTACTAAACAGAGGTCAGCGGATACCGCTGTTGGCTTTCATGAGAGCCTATCAAACGGTGTCTGGTGTGGCCCTAACTGTGTTGGCTTGTATTCTGCCCGCCGATCTGCAGGTGATTAAAACCCATGCTCGCAGTTCCTTGAGAAAGGGATTGGAAGTCACCGTTTGGGGTGACCTTCAGTACCTCGGATGCCGATTACTAGGAGTCGTGAGAAAGGAAAATACAGTAGTGGTTGAAAGATGGCAAAAACGATGGGACACGGCGTCGCTGGGGAGATGGACATACTCCTTTCTCCACTCCTTTCTCCCCAGAGTCGCCGTGAGTAAGAAGGGCAGGGAGGATCCTCCGGCGTTTGACCACCACGCAGTGCAGCTGGTGTCAGAACACGACAAGTTAAGGAGCAAATTATATGATCATGGCTCGCTGCGTCACCCTGGTGTGCAAGTAGTTGCGTGGCTCAGATGCCGGAGCACGTTATCTGGGCGTGTGAGTATTTGAGAGATAATTATCGATAGATTGGAGGGGGGTGGGGCACCGTTCCTCGTACTCTTCCGAGAGTTCGTCAGGTCGTGGATGTCGCGTTGGGATCTGCTCCGTGGTTGAATCTCTGTGGACTGTAGACCCGGAGTGCTTGGACTCGAACTCCAACTTTCTTTGAATTGCATTGTTTGTCGTTCCCATTTAGGGATTAGGTTCTTTTACCTTTGCTCCCTCAATATTCCCCTTTCCTGCCCTAACTCTGTGTGCTTTCTTTCTTTCTTTTGATTGGCTTTACATTTTACTCTAATAGCTATTTTACTCTAAATATATGTCTTCTTTAACTTATAATATTTGATAATACTATGTATGTTTATCTAATAAATGTTTATTTCTGTGTGGGAGAGGTTCAGTGAGTGGACTTTTGTAGGCCTCTCCGGGTTGCGTTGCCGTTTACACGACGTAACACGGAGACGGCCTTTTAGAGAAACAAAGTCAACTTGGCGACGTATGAGTAGGGTCGATATGTCAGCTTTCACTCGTAAAACAACCCTCGGAATGCGGTGGAAGTCAATTAATTGTAAATGTCCATAAATTATTTTACTCTGGGTAGCGACAGTCAGGTAGGTACTGAATGTCACTGTTAATGCCACAAGGCTTGTCGATCGTCTCTGTTTTCTATGTTTCGTCTCTGAAATTTTCACTGAGGGAGCTGTCAGATTTAATTGGACCCTATGAGTCGTGTTGCGCTCCATAGCGAAATAAACCATAAGAATAAATGTGCTTACCATTCAGTTATCATATAATATGATTATGATGGAATCTAAAGTATAATTCTGTCATTTTTAGTAAATTAGTAGTTTTTTGGGGCAAGTTTGTACCGGCAGTCATGGCAGGATGAGACGGGTCTTTTGTGCCATAACAGCTGACTATAGGTTCAACAAGTGATTGAATTAGGGTGGTATTCCTAATTTGATAAATTTAATCAATTTGGTGCAAAAGAGAGTGATTTATTTTGTCGTGTTTTAACAAAACCTTTAAATGATTGACAAATCCCTGGAGCAGATCTATTGGACAGGAAACGAATTTAAAAATGTACCGGATGTGGGTGACACAAAGACATCAGCTACATGTGAATGAATCATTTATGTATGCGACTAATCGGATGTGAAACGATGTACTGATTTTTGAAGAACGGTTTGTTCGTGAACGAGACATCTTTACAGTCCACTTTCATTAAAGAGTTTAGTTTGTTAGTTCAGTACTCGCTATTTCAGTTATCAACGATATTGTTTAGTGGACAAATGCACAATAATTTTTGGCGGAAAAGTGAATGGTTACAAGTAAACAACAGTTTAGTTCAATTGAACGATTGAAAATCGACAATTCAAATGAGTGAACAATGCGATGAACGATAGTTCCGTCAGGTAATCAAAACTTGCCATGGCAAATTTTATGTTTTATTCTTCGTATAACCAGGGTTATTTAAAAATGTAATTTACTGCGTTTCCTATAATAGTCTGTCGACACGAAATTGGCCGTGACTTCATACGTCATCACTTCTCTAGGTCAGCGTGGGTCCCTGTGTGAGTTAATGCTCAATGGAGGCTTATCTCCACAGAACATATATAGACTTTTCTCGATTGGAGTAAATGAAATACGACACCAACTGTAACGTTAACTCCCTTAACATTAAAATGTACATAAAACATGATGATTCCATAATGTATGATCAAAACCATGATCCAGTAACACACGAGGAATCTGAATTATAGGTTAATAATGTAATTTCATTTAATTATCAACATTATATTTACATATCTGTGTTTGAGTTTTTGCTAGAAGTCAAAAAAGTGATTTTTTTTTAAATTGAGTCATAAAATTATGTATTTATTTCTACTAAATTTACTGGCGAGTAGAAAACCACGAATAAGTTTCAATAAATTCCTAAATAATGTTTTTTCGGAAAATGTTTATGAAATGCACATTGAATGCTTTGGAATGGATATATAAATAAGTAAATTGTAGGTTTTAGAAAGCAAATAAAAATATCAAGTTTAATCATTTCAACAAAAAACCTTCTGTTATTAGATTTTCGAAAGTAGCTGACTCATTGAGAATATTTCAAAAAACCTTGGCGTACGTAGATATTCATAGGGGAAATAAGTACGAGTTGATCCTTTGGGGTAAGATGATCCTTTGCGATTGTGCTGAAACCACTAACGCCATGTAGTTGATTTCACTGGTAAAACATAGCTCCGGACACCCCCCGCCTCATTCAAATCATAATGGTGGCGTGAGCGATACATCGATTTTGACAAGAAATTGTGTACGGCTGCTGATTTAAGTTAGGAATGACTTGAGCTTTTGTTACATTTATTCAAATAATGTTAAATATAATTACTGTTGTGTTCAAGGCTTTCTATTATGCTTAATTTTAGTATTTGTGCCACGTGAACATCGCCGCGTGCTTGTAGGTTATGTTAGCAAACATTGAATGAAAAAGTGGGACTTGGGTCAAGATGATTCCTTTCTATATGTACGAGATGATCCCCGGGGGTTATCTCATACACATGGACGAAAACAAGTAGCATGGGTTACATCAGCTGAACGAGGAGTCACTACAACGGCTGTTATTTGCATGTTTGCTTCTGGA
Source organism: Agrypnia vestita (assembly GCA_016648135.1). NCBI lineage: Eukaryota > Metazoa > Arthropoda > Insecta > Trichoptera > Phryganeidae > Agrypnia > Agrypnia vestita. The sequence goes on from JADDOH010000027.1 coordinate 492,768, forward strand.
ACTGGAATCGTTCCACCGATGTTTATTTTTCGAAGGATCCATATGAAGATTGAGCTCATGGAGGGTGCACCCCCAGGGTCTGCTTGATGAATCGGTTGTGCCGCCTTAAGAAAGTTGGATAGATAAATATACTAGTTTTAATCGCCTTTATTTTTGGTTTATCTTGAAATATATGTATTTTACAGATTCTTGCTTAAGGGGATCATCTCGTACTACCTTCCCCTACATCGTTCACAGCGTGCTTGTCAAAGCGGTTAGCAATATTATCAGGAACATAAGATGGAGGACTTCTTAAAGCCTATTTGTAATCATGGGAATGAATTTTGTTAAACGGAAGAAATAAAAATATAACCGAATAAAATTTGGACATCTGTCGGTCATTATTTTTAAATATGAATAAAATCGTTTTTATATAACTTCAACTTCAAGCAACGGCAAACGTCTACAAGTAATAAAAAGCGCTAGTCCAGCAAGCTAAGAGGTCTAAGTCTAACATCAACCCTCTCAGACGCAACGACATGGCGCAACCTGAAAATAATATAGGGGGACAGGAATTAGCCTGCGTAAAGGTAAAGATACCTCCGTTCTGGCGAGACAAGGTAGCACTATGGATGGTGCAAGTTGAAGCACAATTCAGCGTTGCAGGAATTACTGCGGATTCTACCAAATACTACACATTATTCAGCGGACTGGACGGCGAGACCCTAGAAACGGTCAGCGACATAATAACAGAACCACCAGAAAGCAACCTATACAAAGCACTCAGAGATGCTCGCATCAACCGGTACGCGGTGTCCTAGCAGAAAAAATCTCATGATTAGTATCCGACTGCAACAGGGAGACAAAAAACCCTCGCTATTGCTTCGACAAATGAAAAAGCTTGGAGGACCAGTCATCGTTAGGACCGACATGCTGAGGACCCTGTGGATGCAACGATTGCCACAGCAGATACAGGGCATCCTCGCAGCGGCAGGGGACCAAAGCGTGGAACAGCTCTCTGCATTAGCTCTGAACAGGATTAGCGATGTATACCAACCTAATGAGATAGCCAGCGCTTCCGCTCCGCAAGGAGAGTTGGAGAGGAAAATAGACCTCCCGACCAAATAGCTAACAAGCCTCACCACAGAAATGCAGAAGCTCAAAACAGAACACCGAGAAGGAGTCGTTTGAACAAACAGATGAAAGATCGCGTTACAGATCAACATCGCGACCACAGCAAAACTACAAGGCAGACTGGTGTTTCTACTACAACCGTTTTCAGGATAAAGCCAGGTCGTGCAGACCGCCCTGCAAGTTCGCAAGCCAGGGAAACGACCGAACCTCTACTCGAAAGCAGCAACAGTAGAGGTTATCACTCGCAGACTGTACATTTGGGACCCGGCCAACAAACACAAATTCCTAATAGACACTGGTGCGGACGTGTCAGTCATCCCACGCAGAACAAAATCCGAAGCAAACAAGCAAAGAAAATAGCCTTGTACGCAGCAAATGGCACAGCGATAGCCACGTATGGAATGACGAACCTCAACATAGACCTAGGCCTGCGCAGACCATTCACGTGGAATTTTATCATCGCTGACGTCGAAAAACCGATCATTGAAGCAGACTTCATGGAATTCCATATCTTATTGGTGGACCTCAGGAAAGGATGCGTCATCGGCGTCACCACTGGCCTGACATCGTCCGGACAGAAATACGACGGTTCCGCAACCAAGATATCGCTGGTGAACAACACCAAACCGTGGCACGAACTATTGAAATGGTTCCCGGAAATCACCCGGCCCTTGAATAACCACAACGCGCCGAAACACTCGGTAAGACACTGCATGAGACAAGAGGACCGCCAGTCGTAGCTAAGGCGAGAAGACTCGCCCCGAAAGGCTGGAAGCTGCAAGAAAGGAATTTGAGATAATGATACAGCAGGGCGTATGCCGGCCATCAAAAAGCTGTTGGGCCAGCCCGCTTCACATGGTACAAAAGGCTGACGGGAGCTGGAGGCCATGTGGAGATTACAGACGTTTAAACGCACAAACCATACCAGACAAGTATCCGATTCCACAGTTTTCAGACTTCACACCCAAGTTGGATGGGGCAACAATTTTCAGTACCATCGACTTACCATCGCGGGCATACCAATCGAGGAGCAGGACATTCAAAAGACAGCGATCATAACACCTTTCGGTCTTTTCGAATTTGCCCACCTACACTTCGGACTCTGCAATGCTGCTCAGTCTTTCCAACGCTTTGTCCATCAGGTGTTGGGAGATCTAGATTTTTGCGCGGTCTACATCGACGACATACTGGTTGCCTCGGCGAACGAGGAGCAACACAAAGATCACCTGCGACGAGCATTCCAATGCCTATGAGACAACGGGTTGGTAATCAACGTTCAGAAATGCACTTTCGGGAACACCACAGTGAAATTCCTTGGCTATCAGATAAGCCAGGATGGAACTCAACCATTGCCCGACAAGGTAGAGGCAATACGGGCATTCCTGAAGCTCAACAGGGTGAGGGAGCTAAGACGCTACCTAGGCATGTTGAACTATTACAGGCGGTTTCTGCCGAAAGCAGTAGAGGCACAGAGACACCTCTACCAACTCACAGCAAACCAGAATAAATCGGACAAAACCCCCATTAAATGGACAACCGAACTGGAGCGAGCATTTGCGAAGACGAAGGACGAGCTAACCAACGCCACACTCCTAGCGCATCTACGCGCGGAGGCAAATACATCACTGATGACCGACGCATCAGACACTGCGATGAGGGCCGTGTTACAGCAAGACATAGGCGGTGCATAGCAACTATTGGGATTCTTCTCGAAAAAACTATCCCCATCTCAAACCTCTTACAGCAAATACGACAAGGAACTCACGGCGATATACGAAGCGGTAAAATATTTCCGGGACCATCTCGAAGAGAGAGCTTTTCAGATAATTACTGATCATAAACCAATAATCTTCGCGTTCGCCAAGAAGGCAGACATCTGCTCACCAAGGCAACGACCCCAACTGTACTTCATATCACAGTTCACAACGGACATCGTCCACACGAAAGGAACCGATAATGAAGTCGCCGATGCACTATCCAGAATAGGAACGGTTTCTATCCCTGCAACCATAAACTGCGAAAAATTGGCCAGGCTGCAGGAGGACGACCCAGAGCTCCAGAAATTCCTGTCGTCACATACAGGAATGAAGTTAGAACTTCGCAGCGTGCCCGGACTATCAGCAAACATTTGGTGCGACACAGCAACAGGCATCAACTGACCTTACGTCCCCAAAGACTTCAGGACGCAGGTACTGAACCAAGTACATGGAGGGTACCACCCTAGAGTTAGCACCACTTACAAGACTATAGGCAGACGATTCGTTTGGCCTGGACTGCAGAAAGACGAAAGGACTTCGTAAGAGCATGCGTGCAGTGCCAGAAGAGCAAAGTGCTTAAGCACAACAACAGTCACATGCAAACCGTGATCACGCCTCAACACCGGTTTTGATACGTACACATTGACCTCGTTGGACCACTGCCACCGGCACAGGGAAACACATACATCCTGACGGCAATTGATAGATTCACCAGATGGCCGGAAGTCATTTCCCTTCCGGACATCACAGCCGAGACAGTGGCACGAGCTTTTGTCGCGCATTGGATCAGCCGAATCGGCGTCCCTGAATTCATTACCACGAACCAGGGATGGCCATTTGAGAGCCACCTATTTGAAGGCCTCGTCAAGCGCTTAGGCATCAAACGTGTGAGAACAACACCCTTCCATCCCCAAGGAATGGGATGATTGAGAGATGGCACCGGACGTTGAAAGGAGCCCTCAAGTTATCCACCGCAGGGACATGGACCGAAGCTTTACAACTCGTCATGCTTGGGCTGCGCACATGCGTAAGACCCGAGACCAACACGGCACCAGCGGAGATGATCTACGGCTGCACACTGAGGCTCCCGAGCGACATGTTCCAAGAAACGCCGCCGGAGGAACCGGGCACAATGCCCGAGCGACTATGGTCCGCCATGCAGAACATCAGGCCCATTCCCGCGACGAACCATGGCAACAAAAAACCATTCTTCCTGCCAAATATGGAAACATGCAATCACGTGTTTTTACGTACCGATGCGCACAAGGGACCCCTTCAAACTCTTTACCAGGGACCTTTCGCCGTGGTCAAGCGAGGGGATAAGACCATGACCCTCTTGGTACGGGGCAAGGACAAGAACGTCAGCGTGAACAGGGTGAAGCCAACACACCTGGCGAAACCCTGCTTAGAGACATCCACCGAGACGGACCCTGCGGAGCACACGGGAGAACCCAGGGCACAAGACCAACGACCGCAAGACGAGGGACCGATGGGCTCCAGAGAACTTCCGACGCACTGGGAGAAAGTAACGCAGGGTACCAAAAAGGGCGTTCGACGTACTCAATGGAGGGTAAGAACCACAGTGGCAAAGAGCCAGCAGAGATGCGATGCCATGCAGGGCTCGCAGCAACGTACGAGACCGGGTGCCTCCCAAGGCTGCACTCGCCTCGGGCCACCTGTCCTACAACCCAAGCTATCCTTCAGCAAATATTTCATCACCTCCACGACACTACTCCTCCTTCCCGCAACACTACCCTTGTCCTTCGGAAGCAGCTTTCCATGCACTTTATCCACCAAACGACTGGCCAGCAGACACTATGGGCGGCTTGTCAACACCGGCGCCAATCAGAGTCCACAGCGAGGCGCCGCACCGTCCGTGACGACCAACCAGCTGCACGCCTTGAGGTGTCCCTTCCACCACACTCTCTACACGCGTTAGCCACTGGGGGGGAGCCCTGTGGCGGATTCCATCACACGGGCGGCATCTGGCTTCCGTGACGAGGAAACAACATCAGGCGGCGAGCAGGGAGCACGGCGACCACATTCCCGGCCCGCTCGCCCGACTACGAAAAAACGGAACACGCGTAACGCGCCGCGAAAATACGAATTATTACACATTAGACGTTTAAACTCGCGCGTACAAATATGCACTAACCGAACCGATCCACGATCCCGTAATCTCTTCAACTAACATATTTAGTATTAATTCCCTTCAACTTACATTGTAATTTTATTGAATAAACTCCTTGTAAATTGTACACGCTACATTCAGTGCTTCATTTCGTAGCAGCTAGATACCTCGCGGCAACCCTGCCATCCGGACCAATTATATATTTTCCCCCAAACTTTCTGTTTGAACTTCTTTTATTCAATTTATTAAAAAAATATATGGTGAAAATATTTTGAGAAAAAGTGTACCAAAGATAACTCTATTGCTAGAAAGATTAAATAGGGCTTCGGGATTATATTATATCGTCAATAATTAATAAAACCATAATATTAATAAATCTCTCAAATACATAAAATAATAAACTGAGACCGCTTTCAGAGTCAAAAAAATAAAATGAACGGTTGAAAAAGGGTGGAACACTACTACTGATAGCTTCATTAAAGTGAAGAGTATACAAAAAATGACAATTTTATTTCTAAAGCTTTTCACGCAATAAAATCTTAAATGCCATGCTCTGAATAGTATGAAGAGTAAAATAAATATAACTAAACGTCACGAATGATGGAGCGACTCCCCAGAAGCCATCTCCCCACAGGACCTCGAAAAAGATCAATCAAAATTTCTCAGAATTACAGAAAGTCATTACCCCGTCGAATGCGGCAATTTAAACGTCCACCGTGAATTCCAAATTTGTAATAATCCAAGTTTTGTGTACGGCCGAGGCACGCAATATTCCAATCGGAGGGATTTTTCTCGACCATCAGTAACTCGGTCGAAAATTATTCACCTAAAAAGAGGCTCTGGAAGAAACGTTACAACATGAATTTAATATATAAAAGTTTTAATAGTGAGTTGTTTAGCTGATTGCAAATAATGGTTGAATATATAAACGGCGGCCCTCGTAGCCCAGTGGGCAAGACACTGGCTCACATCGAGGGTTTCGGGTTCGATTCCCGGTCAAGCGTGGGTGTTTTGTGACGTGTTTCGTTTCTGTTGGGCCTCTTGGCCTGATGAGGCGTAAAATTAAAAATAAAATAAAAATATACGCATGAGTGCATATATTCAGGTGCTTGTGTTGAAAACAACTTTGCTAACAATATACCAAGAATTCTATAATATTTATTTCCACTACGAATGATAAGTTATAAACTTTTATTCGTTTAGTGTTCTTTTATGATATATAATGATAGTAACAAATAAATGCACTAAACTGCAAAACAGTTTGTGGTTGTCAAGAAATATTCTTTTGTACAAAATAATCTATTATATGTAACCCCTACATTCATCCACACAAAATGGGATTTGTTTTAAGAATATATATGATGCATTATTTTTAATTTTAACATACTTATCATCAGGGAAGTGGTAGAACTTACTTAGGTTATATTCTATATGCTTTTGTTCCAATTACCAAAAAAATATATAAATATGAAAATGGTATTGTTGTTTATAAAGTAACTTTCATATTATAAAGTGACATATAAAAGTGACCTAATTGATTAAGGTATTGTGTGTTGTCAGGGTTTTGAAAAATCATTTTTTTCTTTGCATTTTCTTAAAGTTCAATATTTAAAATATACTCTTTGAAAAATTCAAATTGATCGGATGAATAGTTTGAAAGATATCCTACAATAACTGAAGAACTCTCTTATACAGGTATCAGACGGCAGCTGCTACGAACGGTTCAAATAACGATATGCATTGTAGGTACTCGATTCTATTAAGCTATTTACAATATTTAGTTCTTTATTCTATTTTCAGACCTAAAACCCTTATAGTAGGTATATACAAAAGCTAAAACCCATTAGGGTAACTGAAATTTAAATTTTGTGTCAGTATTTCAGTGGCAGTGGAACTGAGCAGTCGATAGTTGTGTATTCATGTACCTAAAATAATTTTAAAAATATATAATGTGACGAAATAGTTCCAGAGAACTTCGTCAATCTGATAACTTTCGTTAAAAGTCTATTTAGAGCGTATGAAGCTTGCTAACGAATACACCCGAGAAGGCAGAATGATGCGTAGACAACAACCAATCGACATTTTTGAAGCTTGCACGTCGTTAAAAGGTTTAATATATGACCCAGAAATAAAGGATTTATATTTATTGATAATCCTTTAAATGTTATAATTACGTTGAAAATAATGAAAGTTCAATGCATATACATTTAAATATAATTGATTTTTTTTGTGGTAAATGAAATGGATAGTTTAATAAATAGTACATTTGTATTCATTATTTAGTATAAATCTCAAAAATCACGTTTTCAAAAATTGCGACCACTGTAATTTAAAAACTACTCCAAGAATTTATATGAAATTTATATAGCATATTAAAGACATTAAAAGTTAATGCGCAATCGATGAATTTTTGTTTTTGACTAAACTTTTTTTGTAATAAACAATTAAAGATTGAATTAATTAAGTTTTTTCAGACGCAACCATTTTGCTAAATTTGAAAAAAAACTTCAAATAAGCACAAAATAAACTTTTGTAATGCAATCTAATAAAAAAGTGATTAATTAATTTTAGATAAAACAAAAAGAAGTAATAAAAGGTAAACAATCGAGCTGGTAACTTGGTCCATAATTAATTTATTATTAATTCTATTTTTATTTGAAATTTTCATGAAAATTGCTTAATATATAGTGTATAAACTTGTGTTATATTAAAAACATTATAATAAGTTCAAAAAAAATCTTGAAAATGCGTATTTTTTCACGCCTTAAAATATATAAATAATAATTAGAAAAAAATGTTAGTGAAGGCCATATAATATAATAAAGAACTAATATTTCAATTAAAAATATGAAAACTGATTAATGTTCACATATGATAAAATTCCTGAAATGTCAAGTTTAGAAAATTTGACCATTATTAATTTCGTTCCTAAATTTAAGGGAAATTTTAAATATGTTAAACAGTATTGTTTTAATTAGTATTAAGTACCAAAGTAAGGGATAAAAGCAGGGAGCTTAAGTGGATAAAGGTTGGACTCCCTTTAGAGGTAGTACTTATTTATTTTAACCAACGCATTAGTAGCTCGCTAACGGATGGTTTAATTTTCGTACGAAATTATCATCAAATGCTGTTTAAATTATATTCATTTTCATCAGTGAGTACCTGAAATTTATGAAAAAAAATAATTATACGGTGATTATATTTGTTATAATTGTATTCTATAAAAATATCTAGATAAAAAAAATATGGAGCAATAAACCCACACATCTGTGAATTCTCACTACTGTTAATCTACACTAATATTATAAAGAGGTTAAGTTATAAATCATATTATAAATCTCTGAAACAACTAATCCGATTTCAAAAATTCTTTCACTAATATTTCGAATGGACGTTCAGGGTGGTCAGAATGGCTATGTATTATCACGTTAAATTAAAAGGGGTTTTCGTGGAAATCAATTTTGCAACGTAAGTCGAAGAAAAAACGGTCGATCGAAAGCGTTTCTTACGAACGCTGCCTTAAGAAGCCCCAGTACACGATTTTCGTATTTGCTCTCGATTTTGCTAAACTTAACGTAAACTTATTAAATCATTTTGCAAAACCCGTAGCTAAACAGGCTAATAATAAATTTTATTATGATAGATCCATTTACTCTTGAAGCATTTCTTTAAAAAAATATGAACAAATGTATTGTTATAACATTAAAAAATTATAACCCCGAAACACTATTTTAGTTTTCATGCAATAGCATCTTTGGTACACTAATCTCGTATATTTTAAAATAAAGACCGTATATTTTATTTACAAATTGATTGTACGTATAAAGTTTGAAAAAGAAGTGGTGCTATACAGACATTAATATTTTTTGACTAGTTGTTAAATATATCGTTTTAAAAAATACAAAAATTAAACGTTTTTTTTTTACCTATATTTCAGTATCCATAAAACCATTAAAACATCGATTATTATAAAATTTATTATTAGCCTGTTTAGCTACGGGTTTTGCAAAATGATTTAGTAAGTTTACGTTAAATTTAGCAAAATCGAGAGCAAATACGAAAATTTTGTACTGGGGCCTCTTAACGGTAGAGCTTAAAAAAACCTGTAAAAATGTATGTTACGACAAATAGGTACATATCCATGTATTAAGGTAAACTCACAAATTAAATTAAATATGACTATAATAAATATTAAAAATTTCTGTCAGGTGTAATTAGTAAGTAATGTTAAATTTATATCAAAATAAATTTGCTCATTGTCAGGGAAATTTTATGTATATACAGTTGCCTTTTACACAACATTGTTTGAACGAGTAGTTTAAATTTTAATATCGTGTTTTTGCAAAGATAAAATAAAATACGCGTTCTGACTAAACATCTGCCCATATGTCGCTTAAAATAGTGACTATCTTTTGTACGTATATCCCGTATACATTCCTAAAATATTAATATAATTATAATAATGGTCGCGCAGCGTTTACTACCAGCCACGAAGCGGCCACCATAGCTGACCATACTGTCAAGAAGCAAGCAAAGAGCAGTGACCGCGTAGCGGCCTTCAATAGCCGCGCAGCGGCCCAGAAAGCCGCCCGCAGGCTTTAAGAGTAAGCAATCGGCGACAGCCAATTGTTTAACTGCAAGTCTATATAAAAAAAATAATAACCCACAAAAAACAAGTTTTAATTATACTCCCTTTCTTTCTAAAATATAACAACAATTAAAGACGAATTAAAACATATGACATAACTTACAGTAATTTAATATATTTCTAAAATGTCAGATGTTTTGAGCTTTGATAAGACACTTCATACTTCATGCTATTAAAAATTTGAAAAATCCAAAATTATACTATAATTATTATTATTTTTTAACGCAAATTTGATAGATCTTCTTGATTGTCACCACGAGTCTGCTTGCAAAGTTTCAGCTCATTGGATCACGGGAAAAAGGTCAAAAATCGATCCAAAGTTTTTTCGACTGCAAGCCGGCAAGCAAGCAAGCAGACGCCACGAGTTATATAATATAATATAAAGGGAGTAAAAATGCAGATGTTCGTTTGTACTAAATCGATAATCTCTGAAAGTTCTTCACCGATTGCTTTGTAATTTTGGCATAACGTTGCATTCGATAACGAGGATGTTTTTGTATACCTAATTTGTTTTTATATACCTACTATTGATTTATATAAATAAAAATGTAAATTTTCGATTGTCCAAAATCATAAATCTCCTAAAGTTCTTTTTGATACAACGTTGCATTCGAATTCGCACAGATTATTTGAAAAAAGGATGCAGATACCTACGTTTTCAATATTGATAAATATTTAGATATAACATTTTACAAATTCAAATTTATACCGTTCGACCGATCGGACTCAAAATTTGCAAACTTATTCTTTAGGAACTAGCAAGTAACAAAGGCGACGTTTCCCACTCCCCTTTACCCCACCCCCTCCCTGTTATATTTTCCTTATAAATCTACACCGTATAACTGATCTGATCCAAATTTTGCATTATTTTTCTTTAGGTCACGGCGGAATATATAGAACACAATTCTTTCCTGGATATCCCATCCATCCCAGCCAGGATTAAATATATCTTTTTTATTATTAGAGACTGCGAAAGAATGAAATCTTTGTCTCCCCCCACAAACTTATGTTCAACTAAATCCTTAACCCGAGCAAAGCCGGGTATGAACAGCTATCAATAAATAAAAATATAAATATTCGTTTGTTCAAAATCTTAAGTCTCAGAAAGTTCTTCACGGATTGATTTTGACACAATGCTGCAATCGAAACGCGCATGTTTTTATATTCCTACTATGTTTTTATAACTAACTAACTAACTTACCATCACGCCATTTCCCCGTGAGGGTAGGCAGAGAGGATAGAGCGCCATACTCTTCTGTCCTGACATACAACTTTCGCTTCATCTACATTCATACACCTTCGCATGCAAGCTCGACGGTTGTTCAGGCTTCTAACGGGACCATCTTCCAGTATCTGGTTAATCTGGTAATGCCACGTCTTCCGTGGTCGCCCTCTTTTTCTGGCGCCGTCAACACTTGCATTATATATCTTTCTTACCATCCTTTCTTCATTCATTCGCTCAACATGCCTAAACCACCTGAGCGGCCCCATTTTTATTCTATGTATTATGCTACGATCAGCTTTACATTCATTCCTAATATCTTCATTCTTTACTCTATCATACATGGATTTGCCACACATACGTCTAAGGGATCTCATCTCCACTGCATTCAATCTAGTTTCGTTCCTATTCTGCCAGCTCCAGGCTTCACTTCCATACATTAGTGTCGGTACCAGAACTCCATTATGTACCGCTAGTTTTGCCTCGGTAGACATATTTATTTAAGCTATTATTCTACAGATGTCACATCTGTGACAGATAAAAATATGCTTTTTTTTGAAAATCAGCAAAATTGAATACCCACAAGCATTGCAAAATTAAACATATTAGAAAAGTGTGCTTTCTTTTTTCTTTCTTTTCCATTTAACAAGACTGAGCCACAGCAACGCGTGGCCGGGTACAGCTAGTATTAAATAAATGCGTACGGATCAAATCGAAATCTAAAATTGGACATTCCGGAAAATATTTAAGTAATGTTTAAAATCCAAAACAAAACAAATATAGCATTTTAACAATCATTTTATTTATTAAAAATATGTAATAATTTTATTTAATTTTTAAAATATCTTTGCTATTAATTTATTCTAACTATTTATAGTAGCATAAATTAATAGTCCAATTTGTTTATTTGTCCAATTTTAGCGGGGTCCAGTTACGCGAACATCTGGGCACCTCCGCGAAAGGATTCCAGGAGGATTGCCTGATACTTCGGAGCTTCTAATCGTGAAGAAAGTTCGCAATAATCAAGTAAAGTGTCGAATAAATGTTGCATCGCGGTGACGTCATGACGTAGTAATCCGTGTTACAAACTATGAAGAATGATATTTTGTACTCTCATACTTGAATAGGATATTTAAATTATATTATTGTGTATTATAAATGAATATTTAGTGATAGCTATAATTAGCGGCCGAACTTCATAATATTTCATAACCGTTAGATATAGGAGTAGTCAGCGATAGATAAATTTATATCTTATGATATACCCATAGTGTAATAAATTGCATAAATTTTTCAAGTTGCTTTCAGTTCCCTTTGTAAATCCACAATCCAGTCACGCATTCTTTTTACCCTAAAAATTTAATATTAAGATCCTAGCTTATCAAACCACTGCACGCAGATTTCTGATCGAGTCCACGAGCAACCTCCCTGCGGTCTCATGTTCACGGTTGGTGAGCGAGGAATTGTATATGTGGTTTCTGGTGCGACTAATGGTAATCCTAACAGATGCACCAGAAGCTGGGTTCACTCTTGGGTGGCGATCCGTAGGACGTCATCATGGGGGTGTTTATTTCAGATGGTTCTCATGTAATGTGGAGCCAGTAACTTAAATTTTCTGATAGCGCTTCGTAGATCGGGAGATACGGTAAAAGAAAAGTCGTACCTCGCGAACTGCAAGTGCCTTTAGACCTCGCAATATATATCAGTCTGGAGAATCGTTGGCTAAAACTCATATTTTTAAGAATATATAAACTTTATTTTAAAAAGATAAATTAGTCTAACCAATTAGGAAATGATACATAAACAATATATCCATCTAAATATTCGGTTACTACCGGGATTCAAATTCGGCACTTTTCCTTACCGGGAAACGATATATATTCAAAGCAACCAAATAGGATAGCGAAAAATTTGCAACTTATGTGATCTTGTGTAAATGATACATTTATTTTTTTCTTTTCAAATAATTAATAACTATTTATTATGCAATGCATCTCAAAAATCAAAACACGCGCTAGATGACACCGGGATAAATCAATTCATTATTATAATTTATTATTACTGCATTATCTTCGATACCACTCGGTAGTATTTAAGTACACATATAATGATCATATTTTTTTTCTTATTCACAAACTTGTATCGCCTGTCTTTAGATATCCTATCCCTAGAGCATCTTTGGAGATCGATTTATTAACGGTGACCACTTAGCGCCCACCCATTCGATCTTCGTATTTCTATGCATTCCACTCTGTATCAATTTCGCGCTACAATTCATCTTCTATTAGCAGCCATTTTGTCGAACGAACCATTCTCCTATACTTTGTACTTTACACATACGTCAAAACCCATCGGATTATTAGAAAAATACATATAATATACATAATACATATAAAATACATAAATACATAGAAAAATACACTAAATAAAATAATGTTTTTTTCGGTTTTTCACACTTCGATTTAATAGTTTAGGCATATCGATATAAACAATAGACATGATTTCTTTAAACTCATATATATGTGCGGAACGAGATTTTCAAAATAACATGTACGAGTATCTGTAACACGATTTCGAAAATATTAACTATGCAAGTAGTATATTGTGTCAGATTGATAAATTGATGATTTCCCACTGCGGTATAAAATGATGCAGCCTATCTATTCACACAATGATGTATTATCACTAGCATTTATGTGCATAACAAATTGTTTTAATCTTGTTTTCCATCAGTCCTAATATATTGACATTTCGTCTGAATATTTTTTACGCTCCAACAGCCCAAGAGGCCCAATTATTGAAGCCAACCACATCACAATACACACAGGCTCGAGTAAGTCACATAGATTGTGACCTCACCAGAAATTGAACTCGGAACCCTCGGTGTGAGAAGCCAGTGTCACGGCCACTGGCTACGAGGGCTGCCATATGATTTTCATTCAATGCATACTTCACGAATATAAATACAAAAGAGAGGAAAAAAGCTTCGAGTAACGCAAATAAGAAAGGTTGGACATTACACGAAGAGATAGGAAAGAAAAGCGCGGTTAGGTTAATAGAAAGTCGGACAGACGATCGCTGAGGAGACCTCATGAGAGTTCTTGAGACTGACGAATCATTAAACTCAACGAAAGTACTTGGGAGTGAATAACAATGTACAGAGAAGAGAGCGAGATATTGAGAGGAGACCTTCATCCAGCAGTGGACAGAAGATAGCTGATAATGATGATCAAATATATTGTCACAGGACGGGGCTGCGGGAGGCAAATGAAACGCTAAAACAATTCAAACATTAATATATTATTCAATTTTACTGAACAAAAATTTTAATTTTTAATAAAATAATCTGAAGCATTGTTCTTAAATTTACAATAACTGAATGTTTCTAGAATATTTCGTACACTATAATCAAATTTCTTTATTCGCACTAATTATCTCCAGTCACTCGTCCAAAGAACACTTTTAATTACGCTGTTTCTATTGCATCGATCCCTATCTTGAATATTCTGTTCAATTTCGTACATTATTCGCACATATATCGCGCAGAATTCTCGCATTACGGTAGGTACTCGCTCGATATTTACCACTCGGTGTAAAACGCCATGGCCACACTGTTTGTCGCTATGGTTTTGTCGGTAGTGATAACGCGTAAGTCAAATGTCAAACAAGACTGAATCGCGGTGCTTCTTGTATTTATACCTGACCCGTGTTCGTCTAGAGCAGCGGTACTCAACCTTTTTTTCTTCGGGCCACATACACATGTTTGCTAAGCTATGCGGGCCGATACATTATACTGATATGACGAAAAAAAATAATTTAGGGTAAAAACAGTATTGGTTGAAAACCGTTTAATTCAAGATTAGGGCACCGACACTTGATTAATCAAAAAATATATTTTTTAACTAAACTGAACGATAATAATAATTATCGCTTATCAGCATACCAGCCTATACCAGCTAAAATATTAACAATAGCTTATTTTCCAATATTAAATTTACTTTAATCTTATCTGTATACCTACTCGAAAAACAATAATGAAAAAATAAAACTCAAAACTAACGTATATCCAAGCGTTTCCTTTTGTTTAACATATTAACAAAAATAAAAGATTAATAAACGCATAGGAAAAAATGCTCAGAGTTGCACAGATCACATTATGGTGGGAAACCGTAAAGAAACGATGTATTAAAAATACAATACTAGTTTGTACACTACGAAGATTTACACATACCTACTCAAAATAGTGTGTAACTTATTTGAATGATAAGAAAAGGTAGGAATAATATTTATAGATTTCAAAAAAGCATTCGACACACTGAACACGAGAATTTATTGACAGCAATGGATGAATGTGGAATACGAGGACCACTTTCAAAATGGCTAAAAAATTACATTACAAACACAAAATTTACACTTCATTGGTTGAAATAAAAAATTGGTTCTTAAAATATAGATATAGCCAGTTTTAAAATAACATAAGTTTGTCTTTTTGTTCACGCGTATTTCAAAATATTCAAAACTTACGATCCCAGATTTTTAATCACGTTTCTGATGGTAAATGTGTTTCGGGCCGCATATATAAGCTTGGTGAGCCCCACGCGGCCCGCGGGCCGCACGTTGAGTATGACTGGTCTAGAGTCTAGATACTTCCAATATTCTAGTACTTCCTAGTAACTTTCAATTTTAATGAAAAAGGTGTAGAGTGCTGTAAAAAAAACTAACAAACCATTACGCCATTTTCCCGCTGAGGTATGCAGAGAGAATAGAACGCCATATTCTTCTATCTTGGCACACTACTTTTGCTTCGGCTTCATTCACACATCTTCTCATACAAGTTTTACGGTTGTTGAGGCTTTTAACGGGGCCATCCTAAAATACTTGTATCTGATTGTGCTAGGTCTTTCGCGGACGGTCTCTATTTCTATTGCTTTCAACACTCGCCTTATATATGCTGTAAAATCATAGTTTGTACTTATGGGATAGCAGCTTTACACTTTTTAATTTGAAAAATTTCCATTAATTCTACAACCCAACTTATAATTTCCTTTCAAATTTCCTCGCGCCATTCTCCGTAGTTGGTACACAAAATATTGCTGGGATATTGTACACGTAATAAAATGCTTTGTTCCTTGATTTACTTAGCTTTTATTGTTCCAAACTGGAATTCTCATTTGTATTGCAGAAACGTGTTGTACCCTCTAAAATGCATACGCCCGGTATTTTTACGGTAGTTTCCTTTATGGAGGTCAAACTACCCGCTTTTGGGATTGACTGGGGCTGCTGATCAAATCAAATGACCTTAAAGGGACATCTCGGTCCCTGGCGAGGGAGAGGGAAATCTGAAGGGCCGATCTTGTATTGTAAGGTCGTGCGTTGTTGACGTGATTTTTGCTTGGTTTGTTAAATAAAAAAAAAACAAATTCGACTTGAGAGAATATTTTTCTGCTTAATATATCGTTGATGTCGGTGTTGAAATAACTTTCTCCGACTTGCCGAAAATGCTGATAATAAGTAAGGGATTACGGATCCAAATATTAGGTCCTTACATATGAAATTGGCGTTTTGCCGTACTGGCAAATTTGATCTCAAATATCTTCTCTTTGGTTAGGAATTCCAAATCCAAATTTATGCAGCTATTTACTCATGTATTTGTGTTTTGAAAATTATAATTCATTTGTTTTTTCCTCAATTGTTTTTTCTTTGCGTCACTCAGTTTACAAAATGAAAAACTTGAAATATCGCGTTATTTACGAGTACGAGTTCCATCGTGGCACCAGTGCTGCAGAAACGACTCGAAGGATTAATGATGTGTATGGCGACGGTGCCGCAAAAGAAAACACAGTGCGTTTTTGGTTCCAACGTTTTCGTTCTGGAAATTTCGACCTGCAGAACAAGCCCCGTGGACGGCCGGAGACCAAAGTTGATAATGAAGAATTGAAGGCTATTGTGGAAGCGGATCCATCGCAAACCACATCCGAGTTAGCTGCAGGCTGCGGTGTTAGTGATAAAACTGTTTTAATCCACTTGAAGCAAATTGGTAAGGTGAAAAGCTTGAAAGGTGGGTACCTCACGAATTGAGTGAAGCAAATGAACAAACGCGCGT
This sequence comes from Agrypnia vestita, assembly GCA_016648135.1. NCBI lineage: Eukaryota > Metazoa > Arthropoda > Insecta > Trichoptera > Phryganeidae > Agrypnia > Agrypnia vestita. The sequence goes on from JADDOH010000027.1 coordinate 509,742, forward strand.
TGACTGCTGCGTTGCATTACTCAACCGGCACAATAATGAAGGGATTTAAATCGAATCATTACCTGTGATGAAAAGTGGATCCTGTACGATAATCGGAAGCGCTCATCGCAATGGCTGAACCCTGCCGAACCAGCCAAACCACGCTCCAAGCGAAAATTGACTCCAAAAAAGTTACTTGTGAGCGTTTGGTGGACTAGTGCTGGTGTCGTTCACTACAGCTTTCTTAAATCTGGCCAGACGATTACGGCAGATGTCTATTGTCAGCAACTGCTAACCATGATGGAAAAGCTAGCTACTAAACAACCGAGGCTGGTTAATCGCTCTAGGCCACTGGTGCTTCATGATAACGCTAGACCACACACTGCACAACAGACGGCTACCAAATTAGAGGAGCTTCAATTGGAATGTCTAAGACATCCACCGTACTCTCCGGACTTTGCCCCAACAGATTACCATTTTTTTCGAAATTTGGATAACTTCTTGCAAAAGAAAAAATTCAATTCCGATGGGGCAGTCCAAACCGCCTTCAAAGATTTTATTGATTCCCGTCCGAATGGTTTTTTTAGTAAAAGGATCGATGAACTACCTATGAGATGGCAAAAGTGCATAGATAGCAATGGTACATACATTGATTAAATAAATATATTATAATAAAAAAAATCGGCTTTATGTTCCTCCCATACTAAACGTCAATTTCATATGTAAGGACCTAATATTTAGAAAATTTTAAATATGTTCGAATTTTTCAAGAAGACAATATAGGATTTTATCCCAAGGGGGCAACATTAATTTTTTTCTAGCTTCTTTTTTATTCTTATATTTGAATATGATTATGTATATATTTTTTCTCGTACTTAAAATAATTATATGCGTCTTGTACTGTAATGAAATATTATGTTGATGAACAAAAAAAGCTAACTACCTTAAAACAGGTATTTATGTATACCTAGTAAGGTTGGTAGTGACTGAGTGGCTTTCTACATACTGTATTATGCGTATGGTTATTTATGAATGTATATCAATTAAGCAAGGGAGTGCAGTGAGAACAAGAAGCATGATTTTTTCCTAAACATATATTTTGAAAAGAAATCGAAATAAGAAATATCTATATCTTGTAATATTCTTATCACAATAATAAACATATATTTATTAAGGATAAACTATAGAAGTCTCGCAGAGACGAAGCTATTTAAATGTGAGAAAAGTGTACGGAAGTCTTTTATACGATGGCTCAAGGCTTATAACCTGTATTAGCTGGCTTAAGTGATCACTTTATACAATGCAACGTTCATCAATTCCATTGTAAGAACATCCACACATTATCAATTTTTTGTAAATTCTATATGGGTATGTTTCGAATCAAGAACATTTCATATATTGCACTGGTCTCTGCTAGAGACTTTCAAATAACTCCTTAAACCGACAGTCATTGTGGCAAATGATACTATATTAAATATTAAATTTTTTTTAAGTAGTAAATTTTGTCCATATTGAGTCTGCATTGATGGATCATCGAAAAAAAATCAGTTATACAGGGTTATTTGAAAAACATTAATAACCTCGCAGGACTACATTCCTGCCGTGATTATGAGTCGAAAATGTTCAAGCTATTATTGACCTAATATCAATAGTTATGGAGATATGCGACATCAAAGTTTGCATTTTTTTTTTAATATTTCCGACTTATTTTTTGTAAAACGTTGGACTATCATTACAGTATCTTATATCGATTACGAAAAATTCATTCGTTTCAATACGAGTCAAATAAAATGATAAAAACACAGAAAATTTTCCAATTGGAATTCGAAGGTTTTTATTATTTTATTTGACTTGTATTAAAGGGAATGAATTATACGAAAAGTAAGTCAGAAATATTGAAAAAGAAATGCAAAATTTGATGTCGCATATATCCATAACTATTGATATTAGGTCATAATAGCTTGAACATTTACGATTCATAATCACGGCAGGAATATAGTCCTGCGAGATTATTAATATTTTCTGTTTTGTTTTGGCATATTCATAAAATCAAAATGGAGATATCTGTTTTGATATCTCCATTTTGATTTTATGACTATGCCAGTGATATACAAAATAAACCGATAAACAAATAGAAAATATGCTTGTTGTATAATGCATTATTTTTGCAAACAAATTTTAAATATATATCATTTTAAACGTCTCTTCTAGAGACATCTGTTGTTATACGAGACAAATCCAGTAACTGTGTTCTTAGAACATATTTTCATATAAAAATATTGTTAAAATCAACACATTATTCAGATTTTAATATATTATTATATTCTGCCAGATAAAGCCACGCTTCTTATTCTTTGCACGTCTTGGCATTAAGCATGTCGTAGATTGAATCGAATATTCACCTGTCAAGTCGCAGAACACACGTGGTCGCGATGCGAATCTACCAGAGATCGACTAAATAGGCACTTGTCAGAATTGCAACTGTTATGGTCGTAGCCGAGTGACAAAGCAACACCTCGCCGGCTGGCAGAGTAGCCATCACCTGCTGGACTAAAATACCCTCACCAGCCCATTCATTTTCGGCCCGAAATGGAGTACGACGAGGAGTCATTCAATATGTTGGGCAGCCGCTTCAGAGACTGCCAAACGGGACCGTAAACCAGCAGACATCGCGGCAGATGATACCGTGTTAAGTTTTGTCCATGTTGAGCAGCATTGTTGAAAAAATCAATTGCGTCGATGTCTCAATTTCGAAGTTGTTTCAATTTTACGAATATGCCAAATAATCGATAAATAAATAGAAAATATGCTTGTTGTATATGATTAATTATTTTTGTAAAAAGATTTTATAGATATATCTTTCGAAACGTGAATTAAATTCATATATATGTATATACAGGGTTATTTGGAAAACATTAATAACTTCGCAAAACTATTTATGATTAATTATGAGTTGAAAATGTTCAAGTTAATATCGATAGTCATGAAGATGTGCGATATCAAAGTTTGCATTTTTTTTCAATATTTCTGACTTACTTTTTGTAAAACGTTGGCCATATATACATATATAAGCCCATATATACATATATATGAATTTAATTCACGTTACAAAATATATATCTTTATAATCTGTTTACAAAAATAATGAATTATATACAACAAGCATATTTTCTATTTATTTGTCGATTATTTTGGCATATTCATAAAATTGAAATAACTTCGAAATTGAGACATCGACGCAATTGATTTTTTCAACAATGCTGACTCAACATGGACAAAATTTAACACGGTATCATTTGTCACAATATTTGTTGGTTCAAGGTGTTATTCCTATATATTATATAGTCCTGTGAGGTTATTAATGTTTTACAAATAACTCTGTATAAGGATTTGTCACTTGGAAGAATATAAGTTTGATCACTATAATCATTCGCAAAAGTTTAAAATATTTCTATTGATAATGATAAGGTAGGTATTGCTACGATCTAGAAATTTAGTTCCGGTAGAAATTCAGATATCAGAGAATATACAAATAGCAGGTATTGCTTCCGGGAGAAGTACATCAGTAATATGATAATGAATTATCAAGGCCATGTTATGAAACTAGGTTTTATTTCATTAATTAGTACCTCCTAGGATAAGCTAACTTGTACACAATAGAAAAACAAATCAAATGTACCTATTCTAAAAGAAAAACTTAGAGATCAGGTATACTTCTAGTTATAGATAACTTGGTAAGTTATCTGATAACATAGTCATATGGATCATGTCATCAAATGTCAATAAAACAGTGAGAACAAATAATAGAAAAGACACGTGCGGTGATTTATCACATCTGTCTACCGGAATTATATATTTCAGTTAAAAGAAAAATAAACTGATAACATTTTGACGTATATAATGATTTCACGATAACTCGATGGGGTAGTCAATAAATTAATATCAAGAGAATGAAAGAATGTAATCAAAATTTTCACCCTTGCGCTGCCGACAAATTCCGAATGTCGCATCTATCGAGTACCTAAGCGCTAGAAATAAATAGCACGGCATTGAATTACCTCCAAAAATGGATATCACTCACTGAGCTTACTGTACTTCGGGCGTTTCCGCCTGGGTCCGAGGCCCGCCGAACCCGGGATCACATGTTCAAAACACCGTCGTGTAAGCAAAAATGTCGGTCGTAAAGAAATCACCCGATTCCTGAAAGCACATCACATCCCTCGACTTCACTGTAACGACTGAAATGGTCGCAATTGTCGCACTGTCCGATGGGCCCGTTTCGATTATGTTGACACTGTAAGATTCGGTGGAATTATGGTGAACTTTCAGTGAAGATGCCGAAGAATTATCGCGAGCTCAACAGTCTAATTATAGAAGTTAGTCCCAGTTTGTAAACAAGGTGCTGACAAGCCAACGCGAGCGGATTCTTCAAAGGAATACCACGTGGATTTTAAAATGTCCACTCTTCTTCATTTCTTCGTGTCAGTGTTGACACATTGTGGTCTTGTAAGGCATCTTTCGGTCCATGATTTTTGCAATCGAATGCAACGCGTCCATCCACCGCTGTCGTCCTCTTCTAGGTCTTCTTCGTGTTAAAGTTGTACGAGGAGGATGTGCCAAGCAGCAAGAGGAAGCAATAGGAGTAGACGTGTCCCGTAACACAATACGCGCAAAGCCTTCTTACACGAACTAACAGGGTCATGATAGATGGACTTCCGCGTCCCATGCAGCCGCTAAAGAAAAATGCGACACGAGATATAAAAACTCACGACCATAATGCAGATTAATTATCGTGTTTACGTCGCTGAATCACGCCGCGAGAGATTTGAGAAGACAGGAGGCAGACGCCGAGTCAGACGCTCGGAAACTCGGAAGGAGGCAAAAGTCCGCGGAGGCGCGAAGGGCCGCGGGGACCGGAAGGGGCGAATCTGTTTACCTGCAGCTTCCGGCAACATGGCCGCCGTCCAGGACTCGAGCTACGGCCGTAGCTGCGGCTTCCGGGCGACTGGCCGGCCGCGGGAAGAACTTCTCAATTTGGCCCGCGCGGGAAACATGAGATTGGTCCTTATTTGGCAGCGAGCGCCACCGGACTATATTTATAGGATGGGCGCGGGAGACGGAGACGACGTCTAAATCTGAACACAATACCCTCCCCCCGCCGCGGCTGGCCGCTCGCCCCGCCCAGCCGGGCCCGCAAGGCGAAAGCGGCCGAGCTGCGTCGCCGCGCGGGCCCAACGCGGCCCGATGGAAAAAGCACTCTGACACTCGAGGAGCGCGCTGAGCGGTTGGGATTGGAGCTTTACTAGTATGCACGGTGTCGGCTATGGCGAGCTTTCGCGGAGAAATGTTTCTCACGTTGGGGCGTCGCGCGCTTTGGCGGTGAAAGTGACTCTGAGCGCTCCATAATACTCGCGCTTCTTCTTCTTCTCGTGCCGTGTCCGCTCGACGGATGTCGGCCGTCGTCGCTTTACTTACAAGTGAAGCAGAATAGAATGTAATTAATAAAAATGCTGATATTCTAGCAGACACCTTATCTTCGTTCAAAAACTCACTCATACACAACATCCATTTTCTAAACGATGACATGAACCTATAGATCCATTAAATCAATCATTCATTAAATACTAATCGCACTACACTCAAACACAAAATATATAATATACATAAATGTACATGTAAAATATAATTAATTGCAAAAATACATGTTACTAGAGCGTGCCGAAGACACTTGTAATTGGGATAATGGGCATAGTCTTCACTATAATGTTTATTATCTGAGTATCATGTACCTATTATCCTGTTAGTGTCTTCAATAAATAAATAAATACATAAAATTAAAAATTAAAAAATAAAATAAAAATTTAAAAAAACTTAGGTTTCACCACTTTTGTATTGAAAATATCAACATGTTTCAGAGCCCATGGCCCCTTCGACAGGATACAATTGTATACCAACAAAATTAAATTCAAAAATCAAGTATAGTATACACAAGTATAGACAGTCTACTCATGTATAGATGGTCAAAATATTAAATATGGAAAATGAATAATAATAAAGTACCTACTTAACATGAAAATAAATTTAAAAGATAATTATTTGTAAAAAGGACCTGGTTATTTATAATATTCAATTTACTATTAACACTTTTTCTTATTTCTAATTTATCAAACTGTGATTCTGTATAATTTGTGTGTAAAATTTGTAAACCCGTATTAATATCAAAAGAATGACGCATAGCCAAAAGATGGTTAGGAAATTCAGTATAATAATTGCCTTAAGTGTTCCTTAACTCTAACTTCAGGGGCCATGGGCACGGAAACATGTTAATATTTTCAATACAAAAGTGGTGAAAACTAACTTTATTTTTATTAATTATATTAATAATGTCACCACAAAATTATTTTGCTGCTTTTGAAGAAAAAGTAGAATAGCTTTACAGTTGACTGTTCAAACCACCGTCACAAGCTTTTCAGCCATGATGTTTTCCTTTTTGTTGGGCCCTGACTTCCGGCAATCTTTCCCTTCATCATGAGGTGCTCGATCTCCTACTTCTCTGGATGTTTCATTCCATTCAAGTTTATGGATTCTTCTTGTTCTTATATTTCCTTATTCATTTGAAACATAACATCTTCATTCATAACTCTGTCCGTCCAGCTTATTTGTAGTGTTCTTTTGAAGATCCGCATCTCGAATGCTTCAAGTTGCTTTATCAATTATTCGGTAAGCGTCCATGTTTCCATCCCATCAAAGGATATCGGGAAATACGTAGCAACAGAATATTCGCAATCGTAATCCAAGGTTAAGATCACGACTGCAGAACATGCGTATTAAGATTTCACTAGCTTGTTCAATGCAGCACCTGATTTCAACAAAAGGACCACGTCTTTCATTTACATTACAGCCCAAATATACAATACTTTGTACCTTCTCTAACTTCATTCCATCAATATAAAGAATAAATATTATGAACAAAAAATGAAATAAAACAATGAACTTTGTTTTTTCCACTTATATTTGAGCCCTTGTTTCACTACATGTTTCGGAAACGTCCGTTTCCTTCATCAGGTGAATTAAGACCTAATAGGTCTTAATAGGTCCTAATAGGTCCTAATAGGTGAATTAAGACCTATTAGGTCTTAATTCACTTGATGAAGGAAACGGACGCTTCCGAAACATGTAGTGAAACAAGTGCTCAAATATAAGTGGAAAAAACAAAGTTCTTTGTCTTATTTCATAATTTGTTCATAATGGATTTCCACAAAGAAACATTCAATTACTAATAAATATTGTTTTCATTATTGGTTGCTGTTTGTTCTTCTTCATCTTCTTGATGGAAGCATCCTCGATTTTACAGTCATCATATTGCGAATGGCCAATAGGCATGATGACAGTATTTAATAATTAAAGAATAAGTGATTTTAGAGAAGAAAATATTTTGAAAGGATTTTAAAAATGATCCAGTTTTAATATACCCATTGAGATTAATAAGATTTTCAATAAAATAAAAGTATAAAATTGTGCAATCCGCCATTTTAACTGAAACACCGGTCAAAGCGAATGACTCTTCACCGTGTCTTTGAACCGTTGCCATAGACTCAATGCAATGTTTATTGAGGCTTGACGTCAGGTGGACGAAATGACAGCTGCGGGCGTTTTTGCGCGAAATTAAAAATATGTAGATGAAAATGCAGTTATTTGCGTAAAAACTTAGTTTATTACTGAAATAATGTTATTTTCGGTAATAGTAGACGTGTACCTACAATATAGAACATCATTTCAAAATCTGTCATCATGCCTATTGTCTTTACACATAGGTTACCCTGCTAATATCGATGCTGTAGTACTACAAACGAGGTAGTAGAGCCCTACTAAGGAAATGAAGCAAATGGTGCCCGTAATGTTATTATGATCGTGACATGAAGCAAGACTTGCAGCTCATAATGGAATTCTGGTGCCAACAAAGTATGGAAGTGAAGCCTGGAATTGAAAAAAAAGAATGAAAGTACACTGAATGCGGTCGCTAAGGCGCGTGTGTATAAATCTTTGGTTGATAGAGTAAGGAATAAACAAATTAGAAGTGAATGTGATGCTGGCTGCATCATGGTAGATCGAATAAAGAAAATGTGGAACGTACGATTGAGGATAGGACGGTTAAGAGTTGAGTGTTTAAGGCAGCAGGAACAGAGGGCGTCCACGAAAAACATGGATTGTTCAAATACAACATATATTCGAGGATGGCCCTATCATACCCTGAGCCGAAGACACCAAAGGCCCTATCATGCACTGAACCGAAGACACTTTTCCATAAAATTTAAGCCTACTTAGATTTAACAATTAAGTAAAAATACGACTTGGTATACACCACTAAATATTTATTTTCTTTTTTCAATATGAATAAACTCTCCTACAAGTTTCGGAAATAAAGTTCCCTTCCTCTGTATCTAGACGTTATGTATAACATTGTGATGCCGTCAATTTTGATTTTTTAAGTTTATCAGGTTTGAAATTAATAAATTCAATCAATTCAGAAAGCTCTAAAACGTAAACAAACATTAAGTTATTCACAATTCTGAGTAATGAGCCTGTCACACTTAAAGCGTCAATATTTCAATTATCAAGATACTTTAAGATACAAGATATAGAACTTTAGGTTTGTGTATTCTGGGGTATTATGCCGTGTTATTACGACCTTTCTGGCCGACGTTTTGGAATCCATTGCACCCAGGCAGGGTGGCCGTGAAAACCTAAGAATATTCTCAAGATACAGATCACAATATATATATATATACACTGTTCATTTTATATTGTGTTATATTGTTACATTTTATATTGTTCATTTATCTTAAATATGTTATATTTATACCATTATTTTTAATTATTTACTGTAAAATGTGTTTTATGTTAGGTATTGAAAAATCCCTTTAATTTTCTCGTACCGTAAAAGTCCAATAGGGCGTTTATTATTAATATATAAATAAATATTGATTAGTTCAGAAAACGGCCAATTAGGTCTGTTAATTTCCTTCTTTTAGACATAACTAAGGATGTTGAGCTCTTTCATAAGCATAATGTAATTAATTGAAAGTAATAGGTAGATGAATTTAAAATTGTCTAATCTCAATAATTTGTGCTGAATTCTCTCTATGGTCTTAATATCATAATTATAAGTATTTATTTGTGGAATTTACATGTTACAGTTAAACAAAGTTGCAACAAGACCAGCAAAATGTATTTTGAATACCTTGTCTATGGATTATGATGACTCTGTGTCAAATGTTGGCACCGAATCTAGTTCATAAAGTATAAAATTACATTTTCTGCTCTGAATCGGGCTGCTCCTAGCGATGGTGCGAAGAAACACAATGATATTTAAAAATGGAGTAAAATGATATTTGAGGTTCGATCAAAAAATGCGCAGAATTTTTGTCATAATTTTTTGATGTTACCTTTTTTGGCGTGTTGAGAGTAAAACTTTTATCGTAACGGAAATTGTAGAGGGAACGCGTGTATTGGAAAAAGGATGTAGCGAAAATGCGAGACCATGCACTTAAAATTAGTGTTCAGTTATATCTATATGTAATATTTCGTTAGAATTCGCGGCTAAAAAACGAAAATAAAAGGCTGGAGAAAGACTCGAACCTGGGACGCGCGGACTACCTACATGACCCCACATCTCCACCTTACACTTGACTCTTACAAATTTAATTTATGGACGTTATTGTGCGTCCGTCTAATCAAAGTTTTTTAGTTTGCTCAAATCAGTTATTATTTTAGAAAGTTTACTAATTGTAATGACATTTAGAGAAATAATTCATTTTAATGTACTTCTATTTATGCTTAAAATTATTAATGGATACAAGACTTTTGAATTTTTACAAAAAATAAAAAAACAATATGAAAATGACCACTACACAACAAGAAAAAATTAAAATATTATCTAAAAATTCAATCATACACAGTGAAATGAAATTGTGTTTTAAACTACCAGGGATATTAGAGATGATGATATTATATACCTATAACAACTTTTAAGAGAAAGCTAAAAAAATGCGTGACGCATACTTACATTTGAATAAAATATAAAATAATTATATGTGATTCTGTTTTTATTAGAAAACGTAAATGACTGTATTAACTACTTTAAGAATAAATTTTTAAAAATGAGCGAGTCTTACAGTAGTCACGAATGATGTGTAACATCTTTTCTCAGTAACGCTTCGTTCGATTCTCAGTAACGCTCTGTAACGACTTTAAAGCAAGGTAAAATAAAGTAAAGATAAAGAAGTCTGCGCCTTCCCATGAACCGAGCGTAAAGATGTTACTTACACATCAAAATTTGAGAATAATTTATTTATTCATACTCGCAGAGAAATCCTGAAAATCGTGTAAAAAAACAAAAAAAGTTGTTTCGATCCAAAAAGATAGATAGGTACCATGAACCATATGTACATATGAATATACTATCACCACATTGACATTTTCAACTCAACGATAAGAAAAATAAAACAAACAATATCTACACAACCGCACCGAAACTAATTCGTACATTATATCATCCCTTCTACTCCCGTCCCACATTCCCCTCCACCCTCTCCACTCGCTGTTAAAGTAAGTTAAAGTAAATTACTATATTCAGTGGAAAATTTGTAATTGACATAATTTTAAAAACCATTATTTTATATTTGTTTAGATGTTGATTTGCTGTTAATTTTCCCCAAAATAAAATAAATAAATAAATACATCGCATAAAACAGCTTTATATTTGTAAAATATATGACAATTGATCAGTTATTTTATTAATATTTTTCCTAAACAAGTATTATTATATGACTTTATTCAGGATAAAATTCTTTTACAACCATTTTTTTGTCAGAATCGATGAAATATATGTTGTACATTTTTTGTTCTAAACCAAAGTTATCCAAAGATTTCATAAATCTAAATAATCTTAAATAATCGAATTTGACATTCTTTTCCGACGCCTAATGTCAAAGTTGAATATGCCAAACCTATCCCAATTATAATAATTTCGTTATCGTAACTTCGTGTAACCTTCTTTATAGTTTTTTTTCTGTTTGATGTGTAACATCTTTCCTCTCGCTTTCCTGCAATCTGTGGCAGAATGGACGGAAATGCGTTACAGGAAATAAGACGCGCGCGATTTCATTCAACCAATCTCACAAGAAATCATCGTTTATAAACATATCAATGTCCAGCAAGTGCCATCACAGCGAAGACGCACACTTCCAACAGCTAACGCTTCTGATTTTGTATATATGCTTTGCGGCTGGTGTCAAGCGTGTGGATGTCGTAACTTTGATATATTTTGGCTTATAACTTCGAAACTATCCAATAAATACTTTTTTTACATTAATATAAACAATAACTACCCTTAATGATTTATATTCTCTAATTTTATATAATTTATTGGATTATTTTTAAATATTTATTCAAAGTTTTCACGCAATATTGTATGGCGGCACGCTACCGCAACACACTTCTAAACAAAATGCGTATCAAGATACATACGGTACCTACGTAGTGCGGCAAAATTCAATAATAAATAAATGCGCATACATTTTCTTTACTTGCATTTACTAATTAATGAATATATATTCGTTTTTTTTTAATTTTGATGTTAATTTCTGTTGCTGCTCAAAAGATATTTTAATTGTAAGATATCAAATGTTACACATCATATGCGACTACTGTAAGGCTCACTCTTTTTTTATATATATAAATAAATACATACTTAATCCTTAGGAACCTACATGTAAAAGTCATTTTGACGGGTTATTGCTAGTTAAATAAATAATAAATTCGAAATCGCAACCTATTTTCATTCCTTCATCTTCGTGACGCGTTTCCGTTGTCGCTTTCGCGAAATTACTCCCGTGAACCGAGCGTAAAGATGCTACACATCAAAAAATGAAAAAAGTAATTGCCGCAGTGAGCGCACGCACGCACAGGCAAGCAGGCGACGCGGATAATATAATAGTGTAGTAACAGCGGACCTCCCCGCCTCGGATTATTCTATTTCGGGGAAATGTGAAACTGCGATGGCCACACTGCTCTCACAACTCGGCGATTATTTATGGACTTGACAGATCAACTCCAACTGATCCGCGGCTTCTTCTGGGCTCACTTTACCCACCTCCCAGGGGCGCAGCCGGAAACTGAAGAAGAAGTAAAAATTTATACGGGGTGTAACAGAGCTTGTCCACAATAGTTAATTTTTTCTATTTTTTAATTAATAATATATACAGGGTTATTTGGAAAACATTAATGACCTCGCTGGACTATATTCCTGCCTTGATTATGAGTCGAAAATGTGCAAGCTATTATGACCTAATATCAATAATTCAGGAGATATGCGACATCAAAGTTTGCATTTTTTTTCAATATTTCTGACTTATTTTTTGTAAAACGTTGGACTATCATTACAGTAACTTATATCGAATATGAGAAATTCATTCCCTTTAATACAAGTCATATAAAATAATTAAAACCTTCGAATTTCAATTGGAAAACATTCCAGTTGGAATTTTTTCAGGGTTTTTATCATTTTATTTAACTTATATTGAAACGAATTTTTCGTAATCGATATGAGTTACTGTAATAATATGCCAACGTTTTACAAAAAATAATCCAGAAATATTGAAAAAAATTGAAAACTTTGATGTCGCATATCTCCATAACTATTGATATTAGGTCATGATAGCTTCAACATTTTCGACTCATAATCAAAGCAGGAATATATAGTCCTGAGAGGTTATTAATGTTTTCCAAATAACCCTGTATATAATATATTTTTACAATCATACGTAGACAATGTTTACAAATCAATATTTTTTGTGTGTATACACCTCACCAAAAAGAATTATGATTTTTGTGTGTGGTGAGGGATAACCACTTACAATCAAAGGTATAGGTAGCGTAATCTAATTAAATAACAATGAGAAAGAACGAAATGAAAATCTATCAAAATCTTAATTAATGATACAATATATAGAATTAGCAGTCAAAGGAGACCAAACTCTACATAAGTCAATTCTATAATAAATGAAAACCCATTCGGGTTCACTGGGGAAATATGAACACAAGGCGCAACCGCAAAACATAACTCGTATCATAACCAAAAGAAAACGGGATTGACCAAACGGCCCCAAACGGGTAAAAAGCCACTCACCGAACATACCTCAGATAGTCAGATCAAATGAATCTCCAAGAATAGGTAGGTACTTTATTTTTTTATTCTAAAATGGGTAATATAATAACCTTTATATTTCCTAATATATACAATGTAAAATATCAGTATATCAAATTTCTAATCATAATAAACGTATCACGAACTTTCTTAGTTTTTTCTTTAAAATATTCATATTTTTTCATCCCTAATATCCTCTGACAGACTCACATATAACTCCATCCCACTGTACGTCACAGATGTTTACGATCTTACCTGTGTATTAATTATACCTTGACGAAAGAACGTTGTTTCCGAAACCGGTTGGTTTTACCAAAAATGAAGTAGTGATAAACAAAATTATTTCGTTGAATTATATTCATAATGTAATAGCAAAACAATAGTATAAAAAAAAATAACATTCGAATACCACCCGTTACCTCACCACTCCTATCCATCTTAACCCGCCCCTACCCCCACTCCCATAACATAATACACCCTATCCTCGTAATTATTGTCTCTATTTGTTTGGATTTTAGTTGAAATTAGTTATTGATAATTAGAGGATGTCACTCGAAAACGTTTTAACGCAAAATAAAATATACACAATGTTTTTCAATTCATATTTAACAAATGGTTTATTCAAATTTCTTTCGAGTAGCTTGTTGGTCTTGTGGTTAGGACACTGGCCTCGTGATCCAAAGGTCGCGGGTTCGAACCTCACTCCAGACTAGCAAGTTAGTCCTATTTTCATAGCACAAGCGTTTAGCTTAGATTGAAAATAGTAAGAATATTGATGTGACACGTATTCCGTGTTCCGATTTTTGATTTCAGGTTTTATTATTTTTATTGTAAGATTTAAATCATTTATGTATTTTAATAAAGTTTCATAAACATTATTTCTAGCTTTATTATTTTTACATAGCGGTGACCGAATATTCCACAGACATTCGTGAGTCCTATAATATGTTACGAAAAGTAATGTTCTATCACATATTTGTTTCGTCTGTTGCGGACTGAGAAGATCGCATTGATAATCGATAAAAGCCGAATGACATTAGCATGTTCACACATGCTCAAAAGATACCCCTTCTCGTGGTGAATGACATTAGCTCGCTCATAAATCAACCGGCGGTTGATTTTTGAGCGTGCCACTAATGAGCATGCTCATTATTAGCAATGTGCATACACACATGCCACTAATAAGCAAGGCCTAAAGATGTTCGATACTACGCATGCTCACGTGTCACTAATAAGCATGTATCAGTACCTTAAAGCAATTTTGGGGTCATATTCTATTTTCAAAAAATCTATTTAGTTTTGCCCTGTGTGAAATTCAAGCGCGCGTACATTCTGCCTCGTGTGAAACGTCTTGTATTGAATGAGTGATCGAAGCAACAAAGATGGCGTTGAAATGTAAAATGGGCGCGTTCGGCCGCCCACGCGCCACGATAAACCAAATTATCCCAGCTGTATAAAGCCATATATGGAGTTTTTGTTTCAGACACAAAGGCCAACGGCGTACCGTTGAGTATTTTTGTGCAATATCTGTATTATCTGAACAGTACGCAGTCTTCAGAATGTTTTGAGTGTGTCCACACAATTTATTCCTGCCTACGATGATTTATTCACCGACATTGACATCTATCGTATGTCTCTATACCAACTAAGATCACAAGTGAACATTATTCTGCGTTGCAACATTGAATAAATGCTTGATTAATAATTAAATATTATTTTTCTTCAAAAACAGCATATATATTTTTTTTAATATTGATTTATATATCTACTTCTTTTATTTGATTAATTAGGTACACCAACATGTTGCAGAAAAACCTTTCCATCGTCAGGGTGTTGTATAACTGTCAAAATATTAGAATGAAATGTCTTTTGTTTCTTGTTTTTCTAAATTATTTGAAAAATTATTTTTAAATATTATTACTGAAGTTCTTGATTACTAATGAAGTTGCTATAATGATATTCCAACGTTTTGCAAAAAATAAGTCAGAAATATTGAAAAAAAAAGGAAAATTTCATGTTCCATATCTCCTTAACTATTGTCATGGTTGCTTGAATATTTTCGACTCATTATCAAGGCAGGAATCCACCTATAAAGTATTGTGGACTAGCTCTGTTACGCCCTGCATATATACCATTTTAATCAATAAAATCACTTTGTGACCTGATGTTCTATCAAATATATAGGGACGCCTTCAATTGCCCTCTTTATAGGGACGCCTTCAATTGCCCTCTTTATAGGGACGCCTTCAATTGCCCTTTTTATAGGGACGCCTTTAATTCAAAGGCTTTTTCGAAGGCTCTTTTTCAAAGGCTTTGACAAGCCTTTGAATCATGCATACTGCCAGTGATGACGTATGGATTGGAGACTATGGCCCTTACAAAGAAAAGTGTAGAAAAGCTCAAATGCACGCAACGATCCATGGAGAGATTCGTGCTTGGAGAAAGCCTAAGAGATAGAATTAGAAATGACGAAATTAGGCGCAGAACTAGAGTAGTGGATATCGTGGATCGTGTAGCGAAGCTAAAATTGCAATAGGCAGGACACGTTGCAAGACAGGATACTAAAAGATGGCCTCCCAGAGTTCTGAAATGGAGACCTTGGAAAAATAAAAGAGGCATCGGAAGACCTCAAAAGAGATGGACCGATGACATTGTCGCTGTGGGGGGAAAGAAATGGCTACAATTAGCCAACAACAGGGAAGAATGGAAAAATAAGGAAGAGGCCTATATCCAGCAGTGGAAAGACAAATGCTGATGAAGAAGAAGAAGAAGCCTTCAATTGCCCTTTTTATAGGAACGCCTTCAATTGTCTTCTTGAAATTAGGCAATCTGCCTTTAAAGAGCTATTTGTAGTTCAATTGTATTCTGCCACTGAAATGACTGATAGGTTCTGCATTCTGTTCTGGATCATTTCAAAATATCACAATATAATCTAAAAACATAAGTATATCTACCTTAAATAATCGTCATTTATATTAACGCCTTTCTCTTGTTACTCCCACCATTTCTATATCGGGAATTATATAGCTGTTTGGGCGTTCTATACGTCTTTCTAAATTAAAAATGAGCTGCTTAAATTAAATCTCTTCCATTTGTGAATGTGGGATATTTTTTCTAAGTGCGACCAAGTAATTTTAACGATATGGAAATATAAACAATCGTTTTTTAGTTCTACCTTTTTAATTTTCTGAGACGCGTTCCGCCTTATGAGGGCATTATCAATCTAAATATTTTACATTCAACAATTTGTGTTTATAATAAAAATATTAGAAAGAGATGCTATATAATTTTAAGAATTAATGAAGGTTTTTGGATTGTCTGCATGATTCTAAGAAACAATTATTTTCAAACACTAATGACAATTAATGCATATAAGGATGAGGATCCATTTGCAACTTGATATAAATGTGATATTCTTGGTAATATATATATATATATACATATGTATATATTTTTTTTACATAACATTACATTAAATTACATTACAAATATAATTATACAATAATAATTTATCATACAATCATATGATAAAATATGTAACTACCCAACTAGGCTGGCCTGTTTTAGGGCAAGTTACATATTTCATTTTAAAACACAATATTCGAATATAGGTACTCATTAGTATATATAATTAATTAATGATTTAAAGTTCAAGTAAATGAGTACATTATAAAAGTTTAAATTAGATTGATACAATACAAATAATTTTATTAAATTAATACATTAAAAAGTCAAATTAGATAAAACATTATATTAATTAAAACATTAGCCTAACAGTAGTTTTCCAAAGAAGATAATTAGATAAATACATTATATAAATTAATACATTAGTCTAGCAGTAGTTTTCCAAATAAAATAATTAGATAAATACATTATATAAAGTAATACATTAGTCTAACAGTAGTTTTCCAAATAAGATTAAAAAAAAAAAATTATTTAAAACTAAGAAGAAAAGAAAAAAGGTATATAGTATCTCTTTCGAAAACTTTTATTATAAATGCAAGTTGTTGAATGTAAAATATTTAGATTGATAATGCCCTCATAAGGCGAAAGGCGTCTCAGAAAATTAAAAAGGTAGAACTAAAAAACAATTGTTTTTTATTTCCATGTGTGTGATTATGGAGTTCTACAAACTTACCTCTGAAACAATAAGTTTTAATGATATTTTTGATATCTAAACCAGAAAATATGTAACGAAGAAATGAACAAAGAAATGCGTCACTTGAAAGAAGGTAGTACCTCTTGTCAATCCAGTTTCTACACAGTACCTACTTATTGACAATTTCGTATCGTACGATAGGTCATAAGCCCTACGAACACACTAAAAAAGACTTCCATACTTATCTTCCCGATATAAAAATATAGGTTCGTCTCTATGAGACATCTACAATACATCTCAATTAATTATGTCCCTCTAGGGATAAAATTCAGTATTGTGTTCTTGAAAAATTTGTATATACTCGAAATATTCTGAATATGTAAAAACTGGTCTTAAAAGAGTTAAAAAATTGAAATAATATTTAGGCGTATGTCGAAACTAAACTTCTACATAATTCTTCTTCTAATTAATTACTTTAAACTCTAATAATTTACATTTGATGGGTACATGAAAATATATCCTAACAGCAAATTGTTAGTAGGTACTTTTTAAAATAAGCAGAATTTTATATTATCTCTCAAGCCGTTCACTATCAAACAAGATATGTAGTTTGTGTATTATGCAGTCCTATGACATCATCTGACATAGCTATCTACGAGTTTATTAAAAAAAGCAGAAACGTTCCAGGAAGTTGAATCCGAGAGGTCAGCGATTTGGTTAATGACCACAAGAGGGTATTACTGATCGAGGATTGAGCTAAAGTGATGACGAATAGGTCTGATGAGTGTGCAGACGGTCCGTCTCCAAGGTATTCGTCAGCATCCGATCATTATCGGAACATTATCTCATTTGACTGAATCCTAACTGCCAGGGTCAATTCAGACAAGGCACGTACTGTTGAGTCTTTCTTAGTTTGGTTTCGTCACACCCTCCTTACTCTCCTGACCTTATAAAATAATAATAATAGTAATGACGGATAATTTATGTAGCGATATTTTCACCTTCCACATAGCTGTTTAATACTAGCCTAGTATTTTAATGTTGGGTCTTTTTTTATTTTGGTTCCTTCACACCCTCCTTACTCTCCTGACTTTATATAATAATAATAATAATAATAATAATAATAGTAATGCCGGATAATTTATGTAGCGATATTTTCACCTTACACATAGCTGTTTAATACTAGCCTAGTATTTTAATATTGAGTCTTTTTTTAGTTTGGTTTCTTCACACCCTCCTTACTCTCCTGACCTTATAAAATAATAATAATAGTAATGACGGATAATACATGTAGCGATATTTTCACCTTCCACATAGCTGTTTAATACTAGCCTAGTATTTTAATGTTGGGTCTTTTTTTATTTTGGTTCCTTCACACCCTCCTTACTCTCCTGACTTTATATAATAATAATAATAATAATAATAATAGTAATGCCGGATAATTTATGTAGCGATATTTTCACCTTACACATAGCTGTTTAATACTAGCCTAGTATTTTAATGTTGGGTCTTTTTTTATTTTGGTTCCTTCACACCCTCCTTACTCTCCTGACTTTATATAATAATAATAATAATAATAATAGTAATGCCGGATAATTTATGTAGCGATATTTTCACCTTACACATAGCTGTTTAATACTAGCCTAGTATTTTAATGTTGAGTCTTTTTTTAGTTTGGTTTCTTCACACCCTCCTTACTCTCCTGACCTTATAAAATAATAAAAATAGTAATGCCGGATAATTTATGTAGCGATATTTTCGCCTTACACAGTATTTTAAATTGTTTTTACACTTATGGATATATTTTTTTTTAAATGTAGACTAAATTCAGATTTTTTTTTAAATAAAGTTTCTGATCAAGCATTTACCGTAAGTATATTATTTTCTATGTAAGTGTACATAGATAATAATTTTCTGTCATTGTTAAATTTAAATACAACACTGAAATTATTTTATTTTTTTTATCGTAATAAGTTTTTTTTTTCAATTTTTAATTTTAAATATATAAACGATTTTTTACGGGCGATCGCAGGTCCGCATTTTTTAATATGACTGCTATGAAGCAGATCCTTTGAAGGATCTCCGTGGATTCCCAGTATTTTGAACAGGGGCAAGCTAGCGGTTAGAGGTTTAATGGAGCCTTGACTTCTGCTATGGAAGAGCTATAGTGTTACAAGCGTAATGTGAGAAAATCATCAACTGTAATGTGTATTTGCGTGCTGTTGTAATGGAGAGCTTGCTACCAAATCCGCCATCAAAGTGACGCGTTGTGAAAGTACTAAATTATACAAGGCGACTACTAATAATATAATACGAAATGTCATCACAGAGCTGCACACCGGTATTCGGCAATACCGGTTCGCGTGGGAGCTTGTCAAACGGAGTCACTTTTCTCCTGGGCTTATTGCTACACGTCATTACGTTTTGTTTGTCCAACACGGAGCTGGTGGCTCGGGGCCGACTCTCGCCTCCTCAGACCACCGGCAGGGCGTGCAGAAGACGTTGCACCAAGTTGTGCTGCTGATGGCAACGTTGCAGAAGAACAACTGTCAAACAAATTGGACAACGACGTGAGCAGGGAATGCGATCCCGATCCCGCGAGATCTCGAGCCATTTTACGATATCAATCCCGAACCTAAAAATCTGACGAGATTATCGGGATTCTTCTTCTTTTGGTGTCATGTCAGGTCCCCCCAACGTTGACTATCACCCGAGAGAAAGCGTCCCTGTCCTGGGCAGCGCGAAACAGCTCTCCAACACTTCTTATGCCCGTCCAGTCGCGTATATTGCGGAGCCAGGAAATTTGTCTCCTTCCAACACCTCTACGACCCTCTATCTTGCTCATAAGAGTCAGGTGGAGCAATTCATATTTTTCTCCTCTGAGCACATGACCCAAATACGATACCTTTCGGATTTTGATATTTGTCAGCAACTCTCTATTCACTCTGGCTCTTTGAAGAACTCTTGTGTTGCTGACCATATCCGTCCAGGGTATCCGGAGCATTCTCCGATGTATCCACATTTCGAACGCCTCCAGTCGGTTCATGCTACTCACTTTGAGGGTCCACGATTCCACTCCGTACAGGAGGACTGACCATATATAACATTTGACCAGTCGCTGTCGAAGTTTCAGGTTAAGATTGTCGGGATTGATTGATGTTTAATTGTATATGTCTATTTAGTAAGTACTTAAAACTTATGTTCATGTCACATTCAAATAATGAAAATAGCTTTGAATAATATTTGCTGTGTTTTATCAACCTAACATAGTAATAAAAACTACTATGTACTAGTTAGTAGTTTTTACTCTACTACATTGACTGATCGATACTTGGAAAAACGCCTGCAAAAACTTTAACGCAATGATTAACATGAACATTTTATTAAAATTGCTGATATAAAAATGCAAGGCATTATCGTTAATTGCTATTCAGCTCTATAAACAAAAAAACACACAAGTATTCGGGATCCTGATCCGTAGGGATCCCGCGAGATTGGAAATTCTAATCTCGAGGGATCTCGGGATTGCGTTCCCAAGTCGTGAGAACCAATCAGTTTACATAATAATCACAAAGATTGCTGCTGTGGACGCTTGGAAAATGTAGATAAATACGTATTCTTGGGACTAACAATGGACAAAAACTTCAACTGGACACATCTCATAGAAGACACTTGTAAGAAGCTAAGAACCCTACAAGTAAATTCTTTCATCTCAAACATTGTATTCCAAGACACACACGTCATTGCTTATATTATAGTTTAGTAGACTAAATTGTAAACTATGGCCTAAACAGCTACGGATTGACATTTCCATCATACTTAGAAAAAGTAAAACAACTACAATTATTAAGTATTATTAAAACTATAGCAAATAAAAAACAAAAAAAAATCATGTAAGGACCAACAGGATTACCTATTCAAAATGTGTAAAATCTTACCGATCCAAAAACAACTTTACTATAATATGACACTGGAAGAATACGAGAAGGACAGATTCAAAACACCAATACATCATGAATATACGACAAGACAAATAACGAATAAAAATTAGAAATAAAAATAATAAAAAAATTGTTACGGAGACAGAACCAAACAGTGCGTAATTCCAAAATTATTCAACAAGCTACCGGATAAATAAAAATACATTGACAATCCCTTAATTATTTCCTATCATCCCCCTCCCCTACTCTGCCTACTCTCCACCCCCCTAGTTAACTATATAATTTATAAAGTTAACTCATTTATATAGTTAATAATTATATAACCACAATTTACAACCCTAACATAAAATATAAAATAAAACAGTGGATCCGAAACATAGCTAAAATAGGCACACTTACACAAACACACTAACGCAATATAACCTCAGATATATTTTCTATTATGTTACTTTAAACACTTTATTATCTATTTACTATGTTTTGAACCTACACAATATTGTAAACTATGCCTGTCTCAACACAGGTATTTCTAATGAGACAGGCACAGTCCAAACAAAATTTTATACATAAAATTAAATAGAAATAAATGAATAAAATAAAAATAATGATCATTTAATTTAGTATACATTGTAACCTCCTAAGGAAGGGAAATTCGTTCCCGAAACTTGTAGAGGTGTTTATTCATATTGAATAAAGAAAAGAAATATTTAGTGGTGTACACCAAGTCGTGTTTTATTTAAAAATTAAATATGTCATTATGGCAGTTTTATTGGGTGAAACACATTTTCTCAAAATACAGGGTTATTTGTAAAACATTAATAACCTCACAGGACTCTATTCCTGCCTTGATTATGAGTCGAAAATGTTCAAACTATCATGACCTAATATCAATAGTTATGGAGATATGCGACATCAAAGTTTGCATTTTTTTCTCAATATTTCTTACCTTTTTTTATAAAACGTTGGACTATCATAACAGTAACTTAAATCGATTACGAAAAATTCATTTGTTACAATACCAGTTAAATAAAATGATAAAAACCCTGAAAATTTTCCAATTGGAATGTATTCCAATTGGAATACGAAGGTTTTTATTATTTTATTTGATTTGTATTAAAAGGAATGAATTTTTCATATTCGATATAAGTTACTCTAATGATAGTCCGACGATTTACAAAAAATAAGTCAGAAATGTTGAAAAATAAATGCAAACTTTGATGTAGCATATCTCCATAACTATTGACATTAGGTCATGATAGCTTGAACATTTTCGACTCATAATCAAGGCAGGAATATAGTCCTGCGAGGTTATTAATGTTTTACAAATAACCCTGTATATGGTTATTTCTTACATTTCGTGATGTGCGCGTCCCTGGACAGTGGGCACTGGCTCCATATCTCGACAGCATCCCACGGATCTGCCGACTAAAGTGGATTATCACTAAAATAATGGTATCAGCTTCAGACTAAGGGACTGCACTCCTCGTCTCTTAAGGCGATCGTCCGGTAGAGTGAGCAAATTTCACATTTTTTCTCTCACATCTTCTCTTGCTTTTTTAATAAAATTTTTGTTACAAATATGTAATTTTAAAATTTATTCATCAGGTTCCATATACAGGGTGTACCGAAGCTAGCAGCAGAAACTGGACCGGTACATTCCTGCCTATGTTATGAGTCTAAAATGTTCAAACAATCGTGACCTAATATCAGTAGTTATGGAGATATGCAAAATCAAAGTTTGCCTTTTTTTTCAATACTTCTGACTTATTTTTTACAAAAACTTAACTATCATTACAGTAACTTATGTCGATTATGAGAAATCCTTTTAATACAAGTCGAATAAAATGTTAAAAACCTTGCAAAAATTGAAAAAGTTTTTTTACAAGGTTTTTATCATTTTATTTAAGTTGTTTTGAAGAAAATGAACTATTAATATTAGGTCATGTTTGCTTGGACATTTTAGACTCATAACATAGTCAGAAATCTACCGGCCAAGTTTCTGCTGCAACTCTGGTAAACCCTGTATATGAGAAATGTGAAGAAGAAGAGAAGTTTTTTTACAAGGTTCTTATCATTTTATTTAAGTTGTATTGAAGTAAATTAATTTTTCATAATCGACATAAGTTACTGTAGTGGCAGTTCAACTTTTTGAAAAAATAAGTCAGAAATATTGAAAAAAAAAAATGCAAACTTTGATACTGCATATCTCCATAACTATTGACATTAGGTCATAATTGCTTGAACATTTTAGACTCGTAACATCGGCTGGCATCTACCGGCCAAGTTTCTGCTGCTAGCTCTGGTACACCTTGTATTTAAAATACCGATATTTTGTTGAAATGACAAACCAAATTATTCAAACGATTAATAAATTATCAAACCTACGATGTTTTAAAAATGAAGGAATTTGCTCCACTTTGTGGGTCTTTTGTGACTAATTGGCCTCATGAGATGTATTTTTTTCAATAATATTGCAAAATAAATGATTATCCTAAACTCATTAAAAATTATCTGTAGGTAACCTAACTGGTTGCGGATATTTTATACGAACCGTATACTTTTCCGAGAAACTATTCTCGACGTTTCGTTGAATTCTTATTCAACGTCATCAGGAGGACGACCTTTCCCGCGGAGGTTATTGTAAAATCTGTCAGTTTGGTTACTTGCAATTTATATTTTGAAAAATACTGTTTTTTTTATATTTTATTTTTGTGTGTTTTTGAAACCCTCTTCACATATCTTCTGGGGTATTGTGCCGTGTTTTTACGACATTTTTGGCCGACGTTTGGGATCCCATCGCAGGGTCCATCATCAGGACAGATATATGATGATTATTCAGATATTCTGAGTGGTCGTGGAAACCAAAGGACATCCTTCTCACATTGTTGACGACACTTTTTCTTTAAAAAATTAATAGGGTAGACATTATCATTTTAAAATCGATACTGAAAAATTTAAAACCCTATTCCAAATTTCAAATTTTAGCTATTTAATCAAGGCACGGCGTATCTCATCATAAATACGTTGCGTCTTAATTAAATATCTAAAATCAGGAATATTGACAAAGATTTAGATTTTTTTTTAATTATTAAGAAGTTATAAAGTTGTCGACTATGTAAAAAGATTTGAAAAAACCACAAAAAAATATTATTTTACACAACAGTGTTTTTACTTCCTTTATATTAACTCGTGGCGTCTGCTTGCTTGCCGTCAACAAAAACTTTGTATCGATTTTTGGCCCTTTTCCCGTTATCCAATAGAGCTGAAACTTGCAAGCAGACTCGTGGCGACGATCAAAAAGATCTATCAAATTTTTGTTAAAAAAATTAATATTTATAGTATAATTTCGGATTTTTAGAAATTTTATTGGTTTTATCAAATTGGAATCATTAGAAAAGTTTGATTACTGGCATAGCGGCCCGGTAACGTTGCGGAATATTTTCTAAATTTGAATTACTCCGTCGGTATTCATAATAGGTACTTCACTACGAATGTCGAAAATCTAAATTGACTGACAAATGTTTTTAGAATTAAATCTTCAAAGCATGAAGTGTCTTATCAAAGCTCAAAACATCTGACATTTTAGAGATATATTAAATTACTGTAAGTTTAGTGTTATGTTATATGTTTTAATTCGTCTTTAATTGTTGTTATATTTTACAAATAAAGGGTGTATAATAAAAACTTGGTTTTTATGGGTTACTTTTTTTAATGATAAATAATTGTAAGTAAACCAACTGACAGATTTTTCAAAATTGAGTGACGTATTTATTTATGCCCATGTCGCTTGCCACCAAGGGCTTGACATTGTAAGCTGAATGTCAAATACTGTACCAACGACCATTGATTTTCCGTTCGTCCGTTGAATGCATTTTAATCTCCCTACTAGCAGTTATAACAAAATAAATATTTGAAATTTACTCAAGATATATTATAGATGTCTCACAGAGACGAAATTACATATTTTTTTAATGGAAAATACGTATTGAAGTCTTTGGGTGTTCATAGAGCTTACGACCTATCGGACGGCTGGCTTAATTGATCATTTTACACAATGTACCGTTTACATTTCCACCCATGATAGAATACCACGTCTATCAAATTATTGGTGGTTGTATATATTTAAATTTTACAACCTGTTTCGTATATGTGTTTTAATAATCGTTAGCCTTATTTTTTTATGATTGGAATTTTTAAACAATATTCTTTAGTATATATATCTAATTATAGTAATTTTTAACAAAATCCTTTATATATAATAATAATAATAATGCAAATAATAGGATGATTAAACATTCCCAAACACAACAAAACAGCCACACAACACCATTACACTTATCTAGGTGTTAAATTTTTCGATAATTTACCAATGAATATCAGAACTGTAGAACAATATACAAAATTCAAGAAATACATAAAACAAATAGAATAATACATAATCAAAACCAAAAATACAAAGAAATAAAAAAAATCACTGTATTCCGAAAATTATTTGTATACATGATTCACTAATATTTATTTTATGATGTTTATATTTCTCTACACTGTTCCATTTATTGACTTTTATCATTCATGCTCTAACGTTAAGTTAACAAGTTTTAGCTTTTCTGAGGACAGTTAAATACGTATAAAAAATGTAATATTCACTATCACTGTAACAGGAACGAATTTATTTTATTTTCAATAAAGAATCGCTATTAGAAAAATATATAATTAGATTCTTCCGAGTTATCAGCATTACTCTAGAATACGCCTGAAATATCATTTCAAATTTTTGAAACTCCTTTCTAGACCAGTATTTTCATTCAGAATAATTTGAGTTTGTCCAAATTTTTCAGAAGATTTTAAGATATATTATAGATGTCTCACAGAGACGAAATTTAATGCTTTCTGTTTATCAATTATGGCCAATAAGAATCTGTCAAAGGAAGCAAGACTAGCGGTACATAATGGCGTTCTAGTGCCAAACCTAATGTATGGAAGTGAAGCCTGGAATTGGCAAAAGCGAGACTGAATACGGTAAAAATGCGGTCACTAAGACGCTTGTGTGGAAAATCTTTGGTCGATAGAGTAAGGAATGAACAAATTAGACGTGAATGCAATGCTGGCTGTAGTGTGGTAGATAGAATAAAGAAAGGAGTGCTGAGATGGTTTGATCATGTGGAACGTATGAACGAGGAAAGGATGGTTAAGAAAATATATGAAGCGAGTGTTGAAGGCAACACGAATAGAGGGCGTCTGCGAAAGACCTGGCATGACCAGATACAACAAGTGTTTGAGGATGGCCCCGTTAAAAGCCGCAACAACCGTAGAACCTGTATGAGAAGATGTATGGATGTGGCCGAAGCAAAAGTGGTGTGCCAGGATAGAAGAGTGTGGCGTTCAATCCTCCTGCGGGGAAACGGCGTGATGGTTAGTTAGTCTGTTTGTCAATGGGTATAAGTAATGTGGGTAGGTACATATCTGCATGTCATCTTTTCCATAGTAATTTTAGTTTTAAATGATTAAATAAATAAAAACTTATACTGTTTACAGGTGGTCCTTGAGCCATTTGAGTGAGCGTATAGTTATTTCATTTTATGGTACTCATTTGCTAGCAGCGCAATATACCAAAAAATAAATTCGAAAAGTTACGATCACCTTTATTACTTTTCCAAGGCCCGACAATTTCAGCGATTTGCGGAAAGTGCTCCATTCGGTCGAGTGATAAGGGTCGATTATAATATTGTAAATACTTAGAGAGTGCAGTCACTGAGTTTGTGTGTGTGTTCATGTATGAGCGACAGTCCTGCTATCACTCTGCCGTAGCAATTTTAGATCAAGGATCTTTAAGGGTCAGGGATTTTTGTAACTTCAACCATTCCATAAATTGCTGTACGATGGTTTGGCTATGTGAAAGGGATGAACGAGAAAAGAGGGGTAAAGAAAATATATGAGGAGTAGGTGAAGGTGGCAGAAACAGAGGACGTCCGCAAAATATATGGCATAACCGTAAAATGGAGGATGGTCCCGTTAAAAACTTCAACAACCAAATCCAAAACTGTGGCGTTGTGTCCTCTATTCTTTCCAACCCCGGGAAAGAAGAAACTCTTCCCGGTTTGACCAGCTGGAATTCAAATTGACCGATTCTTAAATCGTTGAGACGAGGAATGAAAATACGAAATAAATCTATAATTGAGGCGACAAAAGGAGAATTCTTCGAATAAATAACCTTATTTTAATAAGGTTATTTATTCGAAAATATAAAATTACATGCAGTCTCGATGAAAAAATGTTTCGAAAGAGACTATTTCTCTGAAATATAGATATTGCCAAATCATTCGATCGATATTTTGGAAGAAACATCCTCTCTGACTACCCCAGCGTGAAAACAGTGTGAT
The DNA here is from genome assembly GCA_016648135.1 of Agrypnia vestita. Taxonomy (NCBI): domain Eukaryota; kingdom Metazoa; phylum Arthropoda; class Insecta; order Trichoptera; family Phryganeidae; genus Agrypnia; species Agrypnia vestita. The sequence goes on from JADDOH010000027.1 coordinate 537,348, forward strand.
TTTTATTTTATTAGTAAGATATTATTTATTTTTATTTAATTATATAATTATATTAGACACATAGAAAAAGAGTGATTAAAAATATATTAAAAAATAGCGTAGTAAAAATAATTTTAAAACAAATATTATCAGTTGCGAAAATCTATAGACTACAATTGTCTCTAGCATAGTTTATTAAAATAAATTGAAGATTCTCAGATTTGAAAATTCTTTTTTTCAAAATTTGTAGTAAAAAAGTGTAGATGTTCTTACGATGGAACTGGTGAACGTTGCATTGTGTAGAGTGATCACTTAAGCCAGATCATTAAGGTTGTAAGCCCTGGACCATCGTATCAAAAGTCTTCTACACGTTTCTCATATTCATAGTTTCGTCTCTGTGAGAATTCTATAATTTATCTTAATGATTTTAAGAGTAGCTTTGCTTCTGTTTATTTTAAGATCTATTACCGATCTCTCTTCTTCAATGTTGTGAAACAGTTCTGCCCTTTATCTCCTGATTCACCGACGTCAAATATGACTTCATAAGTATGAAAACATTGGTACAATGACGTCTGCGGTCATATGAATGGATTAGACCAGGCCGGAGGGCCTAGCAGTAGCCGACGGCACAATAAAGCCATGTTAACACCGTTGCAATACAACATAAACAAATAGAAGGAGAATGCGGCACATTAAGCCAATATTATTACCATTCGTATAATTCATGGATGTGTAGCTAGATCGTCCACGATCTCGAAAAATCTGGTAGTGTCTGGAAAGATGGAAAGCCAGAGAGAAAGAGACTGATATCCGATCAAATCAAAAAAGCGACTGACTGTCCTAACTATCTTAACTATCTTAACTGACTGACTGACTATCTTAACTGCACACTGCGCGCTGAAGAGACAGTTGGAGGAAAACTGTCAAGGAAATTTAGTTAGGTACCGTCAACGTAATTATTTTGTGGATCCGTATGAAATACGCTGTTTTGATAAGAAGTGTAAATCTACCGCCTGTATTTATTTCCATATTTTTTCCTGCATATCGCATGATACTTTAATATTGTTACTGTTATGGCGTCTGCTTGCTTGCCGTCAACAAAAACTTTGGATCAATTTTTGACCCTTTTCCCGTGATCCAATCGAGCTGAAACTTTTCAAGCAGACTGTGGCGAGAATCAAGAAGATCTATCAAATTTTCGTTAAAAAAAATTAATAAATTTTTGGATTTTACAAATTTTTAATGGTTTTTAAAAATATTCCAACGCGTCTGGTAAACACGGAACCCGATCATAGTATAATTTTATATTTTTGGAAATTTTTTATTACTCCCTATCGTAGCTTCGCTCGACCGAAGCCCAACACGTAGGTTAAGCGCCAAACCAGTTTCCACTAGTAAATGAGAAAGGGAGTATAATAAAAACTTGGTTTTTATGGGTTACTTTTTTATTTACTCTTGATTTTTACTGTAGACCTCTTTCCATTTAAGAAAGACAATCGAGTTAGTATGTGTAAGTCGTGCGTACGTCGCATATTGTTTCGTTGAAACGAAAAAAAGTGCCTCATACGCACGGCTTACACATACTAATTCGATTGTCTTTCTTAAATGGAAAGAGGTGTACCTACTTTCTTTCAAAATTTATATTTGATGTTGATCTAAGGTTGTAAAATGATGAAAAGGCTACCTATCTCAGAACAAGTATTCTGTATACCCAGCGAGGTAGGTAGTGGCCGAGAGAGTTGCTACATTTTATCCTAAATCAATATATATATATATAAAAAGAAACCCGTGTTTCCCTATCCGCCAAGTTTTCTTCAAAACCAGATACTACCACCCCCTGGTGGTTATGGTGGTGGATAGCCCTTGGTGTCCCATTGAAAATGTGCGAGTTTGGTGGGGGTGGCTGAGCGTGGGTGGGAGTGGGTGACGAAAATGTACATTCTAGCACATTGTTTTGTTATGGAAAGGCCGCAAATACTTCAGATTGTTCCAGAATGGGCCCTCCGTTTGTGTCGGTAAGTCTAAAAGGTTCCGGAAAAATCCGCTCTAGAAAGTTCTGGAAAGAGAACGTTCTAGAAAATTTCCAAAAGTTCTATAAGGTTCCAAACTGAGTGGCGAAGTGTGCCGGTGAGTCAAGAATGTTTCAGAATGTCCAGTAAAGCTCTAGAAAGTTCTGGAAGGAGAAGATTCTAGAAAATTCCCGAAAGTTCTATAAGATTCTAAACTAGTGGCGGAATGTGTCGGTGTGTCTAGAAGGTTCCTGTACATTCGATAAATTTCTTGAAAGTTCTGGAAGGAGGATGTTCTAGAAGGTTCGCGAAAGTTCTATGACGATCCAAACAGTATACTGAAAATCTACGCGGGCGAAGCCGCGCACGCACAGCTAGTTTATATGTATTATGTGTGTAGGTATCAAACAGTTTAATGTATTTTTTCCAATATCGCTGATTTATTAATGAAAAGAAATGAAATTGAGTGCATCAAATTATTGAAATAGATGATAACGTTAAGTTTTACTTTCTATAGTAAAACCTTTCCATTTTTTGTTTGTCTTTGTATTGTGTATAAAAACTGAATGTCTGTCTATCTGTCTATCTGCTTATAAAATCCTACACTATTTGACCGTTGTTAACCAAATTTTTCATAATTATTTTTTTAGTCCCTATGCAGAACACAAGCACCTGTAGCTCTCCTGATCTCCCCACCTCTAAGATAATGTGTATTATCTTACATCGTTTCCCTTCATCAATACAAATTTTACATTGTTATTGTAATATAAAGTAATTGAATGTTACGGCGTTTACCTTGCGGAAATCCATTATGAACAAATAATGAAATAAAACAATCAACTTTGTTTTTTTCCACTTATATTTAAGCCACTTGTTTCACTACATGTTTCGGAAACGTCCGTTTCCTTCATCAGGTGAATTAAGTCTGAGGTATGTAGGAATGGTTGTCTGGTGGGTGTGTTGTGGATTCGGTAGAAGTGAAGGGGGTATCTAAGTGGTGGGAGATCGGGAACATTGTAAGAAGGGGTGATGTGAAGGGTTGTATTTGATTATTGATTATGTTATTTGTTGTGTTTATGTTTTTATGAATTTCAAGTGTTTCTAAATTATTTTGTTTAAGGCCGTATGTCTGTTTATGTAGGATGTGTATTTTTGTATTGCTGAAAGTGTGGTTATTTTCTATAATGTGATTGGCGTATTCTGAAAAATTGTGATTTGTGAGGCACCTTTTATGTTCTTTAAATCTTTTTTCAATTGATCTGCCTGTCCTACCTATATATGACATCTCACAATCTCCACATTCTAGTTTATAAATACCACTACAGTGCAATTTGTTAGGATTTTTAGATTTACTATTTTTCAATTGTTTTTCGATTGTATTGTCCGTGTAGAAAGCTGGTTTTATATTATGGTATTGAATCATTGACTTTAATGTCCGAAGCACCAAGCTTCCTCCGGAGAACACAATATAAGTGGGCGTATTTGACAAAAACACACAGCTTCCAAGATGCAGTGCAAACAATTATTTGCCTTCGTTTTCCTGATCATCTCCATATTCGGAGGGAGCAAGGCAAACGCCAAGTTTATACCTCCAGGTATTTTTTACGTATCTTTTTTAATTTTTACTCAAATGAAGTCAATCGTCTAAGACTCTAGAGCGTCATCCATCTCTTGACGTGGCTTCTGTGGTGCATTTTTTTAACAGAAAAACTAACTTAAGCTAAAAAAAATTGAATTTGGTATAACAGTTTGGAGCCCACACCAAAAGAAATAAATCGAAATGATTGAGCAGATTCAAAAGAAATTCTCGCGCTGAACGGGAGAATATCCTACATTCATGGACCATGAAGTACTGCTGAGGGAATGCAACTACCGCAGCCTCGAGTCGCGCAGACAGGAGGGCCTAGTCATGTTGGGGGTCAAAATTTCAAGAAATATAATCGACCCTCCAAACTTGCTAGAGAATTGTGTCCTGTTTGTGCCAAATAATTATTTGCGAAATCTAGATCACGCGCTATTTTATGTCCCATGCAGAACGGATGTAATGAATAAGCACACCATAACGCGTAGTGTGCAGCTCTAAAATGAATTGTGCGAGCATGTCGGTGTATTTAATGATAGCATTGAAAGCATCAAACAGAAGTTTACATAGTAAATGGAATAATCTGGTACGCAATTATATAAATAAATAAAATAGCAAATATTTGATTAAAATTTATGTACAATAACTTTGTAAACACCACTTTTTTATTGAATAAAATTCAATATGTTTCGAAGCCAATGGCTTCTTCGTCAGGATCAATTGTTGCCATTGCCATTGGCTTCGAAACATGCTGAATTTTTTCAATAAAAAATTGGTGTTTACAATGTTATTTTATATAAATTATAATTATGTCACCACAAAATAATTTTTCTTTATTTGAAGAAGAAAATATTTGATTGACTTGAAAATTTGACACAACGCCAGCGTTGCAATCGAATAAGCGCGTGTTTTTGTACACATGTACCTATTAAACTCATTATCTGTTTGTTCCCTTTACAAATCTACACCGTTTTTCAATTTTGCATATTTATACTTTAGGACACGCCGGGAATAAATGCGAAATTTCTCTCTACCCCTTTACCCCTACCTCTCCTGATATATTTTCCATGTAAATCTGTATCGTATGACCGATCTAACGCCGGGTACGAAGAGCTAGTTTTTAATATTTTTTAATACGTTCAAATTATTAAGAACACAATTATTGGATTTTTTCCTCATAGGGATCATTACTTACTAACATATATTATAGATTTCTCATAGAGACGAAGCTATTTATATGGATGAGTATGTGCGTTTTTATTGGGTGTCTACGGGTCCTACCTAGGACCTGTCATAGTCTGGCTTGAGTGATCGCTTTACACACTGCAACGTTCACCGATTCCATCCATGATCGACCACACATCAATCAGATTTGTGTAGACGCCTAAAAATTTCTTGTACAAACTCGTATATTAATAAAGGCTTTGTTTTCAGAATTTAAACACAGCGATGTTTTGTCCTGGACCGGCTTGCAGCAAGGTTAGTTATTTGAATATTGAGTCATTCGCAAAACAACTCCATCAGCCAGCACCTTAGCAGCAATCTCTGATCCTCACCAGGGGTCTGCTGAAGCGATATCTTTGATTTTGTTGACCAAATCCCCAATCGGACGGCTTGGACGTTCTTCGGTCAAAAGTTAAACCAATGTCTGATGGCATTCATCGAAGGTGCATGTTTCTTGCAGACGGCATGCTCCAACGTATTAATTTTCTTACACGTTTTTACCTAATAAAAGGAATCAAATCAAGGCGGAATTGTTATTTTCCATTTTTGCAAACACACACAAACTTACCTTCTTTCTAAAGCTATCAAAACAAAAGTATTCGATATATCTCCCTGAAATTTTAACAGGCATTCGAAAGATGATCATAAATTGGTGACTTGACTTGATCTAATAGCAATGAGAGTACCGGGTCACTAATGGACCCCTTGCTTTTTCATCATGCTGTATCAGTGAAGGGGTTTCTTTACTTCACTGATAAATTGGTGCAGGGAGAGTTAGATAATTGCACGCGATTGATAATACCGTACCATAATCGAAGGTTTTCAGATAGTCTGGACGGTTTGTAATAGTGTGGAAGCCGATAGAACACATGAAAATGTTCCAGAAAACGTTCTATAGAGAAGAGAATAGATAAACGGTGACGATATCATTCCTCAACAGCTAGCTGAAGCCGTAGGTAGAATCGGGTAAAAAGATAGACTACGGCGTGCAAAGTATTAAACCAGAGAGGAATGGAACTTTCTAGCGAATCCTAAATTAGTGCTATTTACAGAATAGCGATACAGCTAAAGTTTGCTTTCACTGACTTTGTTTATCAATAGAAACTTGTGTCCTTTTTGATATTATGATATTGGTATTACAAGATTCTGTCACAAGAGTCTAAAACAATGGTAACTACACATTATCGAAGTTTCACGAACGTACTATATGAATCTTGAATCAACTAAACTATTCTCGAAGAAACCATAATCACTATAAATGCGGAGAAACTGGTCTAACATTCTCGATGTATCGAGAAACAATATTTTGTGTATAAAAGCGATGACAAAAAATGCGTGGGCAGAGTTATTTTTCTAGTTGTTGTTGTTGTTGCCGGACCTCGTAATCGAGGAGTTGATTGTTGCTGTGCCTCTCATGAGTTTTGTGGTGGAAAATTGCTCTATTCGAGAGGCGCATAGGAAGCGGTCAGGTTGTGTTGGTCGGTCCCGTTGACGCATGGTTGCGGCTCGCTGCTCATTTTTTAATCGTCTGGCCGCCGCAACACCATCAGCCCGAGAGCAAACTCTCCTCCAGCTCACACGATCTTGCGCCAGCTGCTCCCAGTTCTCGGGTGCTCCACATGGGCTCAGCGATTCTCGGAGACAGTCTTTACACCTTTTCTTCTGTCCTCCGGCCTTTCGCCTGCCCACTATCTCCCCACATAAGACCCGCTTCGGAAGTTTGTGTTCGCCCGTGCGTACCACGTGTCCCGTCCATCTCTATCTCGCTTCCACGATCATGTCCTCAATTGGCCGACATTTAGAGCGATGCAGAACTGTAACATTAAATATATGGTCGCTCCAGTGGATCTGTAGAATGCGGCGAAGAATTCTCAAGTGGCGAACCGACGCGCCACCATAGAAATTAGCGGATCTGTGCGTGTCACCAGAGACAAGCGGCAGGGTGGGTACTTGCATACGTGGTTTTCTAGAGTGGAACGACCTGGCGATAGACAAAACTGCAGTGAATATTCTAGTGATAATTTGTGTGAATTACGAAATTGATGTAAGTTAAATAATGGTGCTCCGATTAATTTCGTGTCCAGTGACTTTGTGTAATAATGATGTTGTGGTTAACTTTTAGCTTTCAATACCGTATCGAAAGCACGTCATTTTTAGCGTCTTTTCTGAATATTCGTCTTCATTAAACCGTAGATATTCTCTTAATTTACTATCGCTCGCCGCTGGTTTCTATGGGATGGCTTCTGCGTTATAGCTGAAACGTCACATAAAACTTTTTGTTTCGATCGCGTCGTCGCACTTATATACATTTTCGGATTTCCAGACGTTTCGCGAATCCAGTAGTTTATTCTAGACCCTTCCAGCAATTTCCGATTTCCAGAATGCTGAGAAATCCTCTATTACGCGTAACTCATCTCTGATAAAGTTTCAATCATTGTTTTTAATCCATTTTTAATGGAACAATATTTAAGGGCCGCGTTTATAACTGATGACTGATTTGGGAAGAGCTTTGAGATGGAGCTTTTAAAAATGTATTCTCATTTCAGGAAATGCCTACTACCCCCAACGCCAGCTACCATGGCACCCAGACCTAGGTAATATTGTGACTGAACGTTAAGGCGTGCCTTAACCTTAAAATCATCTAAGTATTAACTCTGAATTCGGCCCTAGGAGCCAGCGACTGCCAGACTAACTTTGTAGTATCAAACCTAAAAAATATCCGTATCGCTCCGAAAACCGCCTCTCTGCCTTATTTCAGAGAGATTTTAGGCCAGGAAGTGGGTGAAATATTTATTAAAAGTTTTATGACTGACCAACAAGTGAAGCTAAATAAAATATGAAAAAAATACGAACTTTGAAGTCGCTTATCTACATAACTGTTGAAATTTTTCAAAAATTAATCATTTTGTCGTGGGATCTTGGCTGTGGGAGAGAGATGAACTAACAGTAAAATTAATTAAAGTTTTATTTACTACACAAAGTAACTGGACACGAATTAAATCGGGACACTATTCTTAAATTTACTCTATGTTTTTAGAATATTTCACACATTAATTTACTTAATTCGTTTAAGAATCTTCGCTACACTTTTTATCACTCTTAAATAACTCGCCTCTCTCACATGCTGATGCACGTTACTTAAATCGCTCGGATTCGCACTAGAAAACATCTCACTTGTCTGTAGGTACTTTTTTGATTTATTATCACTGGAATGACGCTTGCTATGGTGATAGTCCGCTGTCAACTCCGACACACTGAGAGCCAGTAGCCGGTCGATCTCTTTTTATATGTAATGTCACTTTCTCGTTTTTATAGGTAATGTCACCTTCTCGATGTTTCTATAATTTACGAGAATAGCCCAGATGATTACAGGTTAGTGTGGGCCGTTCGAGAGATTTTGGTTGTGCTTTTTACCATCTCCTAATAATATTTTTAAAATATTTAACACCCCAAAGTATTGTGGATTACGTCTGCAACATCAATGGGTAATTTTTGTATAGGCTATCATAGCAAAATTTATAAAATCTTATAAAATCTTTATAATGGTAATATTTTTTCAACAGAAAGTTAGTGCTCTAAATATGAGTTTTATTCGCACAGTATAAAATTCTACTGATTTAAAATAAACTCCTTCGTTAGGAGAGGGAACGGGGCACAATGGAAGTATGTCCCCATTCGGATTCAATTCAATTCAATTTATTTTTTTATATAACATTTACATGACAAACACAAAATTTATTTCATAAATATTATAAATAAGTTAGAATTATGTAAACATATATAAACAAGCAAATATTAAAAATTATAAAATCATTCACATCAAAGGTGTAGGAGAATCCTGCTTCGGAATACCCTCTCAGAGACATGGAACAGATCGATATCCAGAGTATATATTTAGGACATTTTTATAATCCAGTTAAAATCCATAATTAAGTATTATTAAATCTCTTCTTTATTCTGGCCCTGTCCCAACTCATTGCCTAGGTAGGCTGTTGGGGTCGGCTCTTCTTGTTCTCTGGCTTCTTCTTCTTCTTCAATTCTGAGTGTCGCTTTCATCCAGGCCGTTTCTCTGTAAGATTTTGGAGCATTGAGTCATCCAGAAGTTCTGGATGACTGTCTCCAAGCTCCACAGACGTTTCCAGCTTCACCTTATGGTCTGGTGGTCTCCTTCTCATGTGCCCGTACCGTCTCAGCTGTCGTTCACCCAGCTCGCTGTTTATGTCCGTGACGCCCAGGCTACCACGAATGCGTTAACTTGTAATCCTATCTTTTAATGTGGAACTAGGAAAAATTCATTAATTCATGTGTATATATTTTGGAAGTCTGATTATATTTTATAATTTTTTAATTTAAATTAATATTATTGTTTCAGGCAGATATAGCCGATGTCATCGAACTTGGTGCTAAATAACCAACAAGAACCTGCTTACTGAAAAGTTGAAATAACCTTATAAAAATATAAGTAAATGTAAAAACACGAAAAATATATTACTTTACTTAGGGCCGGTTTTTTGATCAGACGTAAGAGAAGTAGTTTAAAAAATATATAAATTTTCGATTTTCCGCCAACTACATACCCATTTTCGTAAAAATCTATCCTTTTTGCTTGACTATTACTTTAACTATTGATCAAACAACCGGCCCTTATAGACCAAAAGTCTTTGGGAATAAAATATTTTGTGAGATAGCAGATAATATTAGATTACAAGCCACCAAGATTACAAGCCAACTTTAAAATCCGAAATAAAAAATATTCAAAATACAAAACAATTAAAAAACTAATTAAGAGAACATCTCAAACACTACAAGACATCATTACCCTCAAAATCAAAAACATTTCACTCCACAACTTCATCCCATATATAATATATTATGTAAAATAATTGTATGTAAGCAAAGTACCTCGTCCGAGCACAAGAGCAATGCTCTTAAATGGGGAGGTACTATGTATAACACTAATATGTAATAAATGTTGTTGTAAAAATAAAAAAAAATACAGTTACAAAAAATGTGTAAGTAAAACGTCATAATAACAGTGAACCCACCACACTTCCAAGGCCGTTTTGATGCCGAATATATGTTAATAGTAAATAGTAAACATTTGAACAACATTAAACGTATATAAACAGTGAAAAATACTTGTATCAAAATATACCATTTCATTAACTTAATTTTCAAAGTTTGTATTAGACATACTTGTGGCAGTCTCCATTTCTCGTATGTTATTGCAAAATTGCAACAATGAGCCAATGTAACTCGCGTATGATTAAAAACAAAATAAAAAATAAATTTTAACAAAATTTCCACGCGTTCAGTATTGAGGTTATACAACCTGTCGCGCACGAGGCTCGTCTACTCGAATCTCGATACTTGCACGAGCACACACACTGAGAGAGGGAAAAAGAAAGTCGCATGGAGGGAGCATAACGCAAACCGCGTTAAGGAACTTCGTTCCAAAAGGCTGCCTATCTCAGAACAGGTATTTCTATACTTCTAGCGAGGTTAAGTAGTAGCCGAGAGACTTGCTACATTTTGTCCTATATTAATATGTATTATGTGGGTTTGCATCAAGCAGTTAATTATCTTTTGTCTAATACCGACGATTTATCGGTACTGAAATGAAATGTATACTCAATTTGCTGTGTGCCAACTCTAATCGTTATGACGTATGGTATAGTATATTATATATATATATAGATATATATATCTATATATAATATATTATATTAGTATTGCGTAGCTGGTGGTCTTGGGGTTAGGACTCTCGCCTCGTGATCCAAAGGTCGCGGGTTCGTAATTATATAAAATAATATACGAACCGGCCAGGTATAGTAGATTATTATATATATATATATATATATATCTAATATATAGATATATATATTAATATATATATATATATTATATTAGTATGAGTAACTTGTTGGTCTTGTGGTTAGGACTCTCGCCTCGTGATCCAAAGGTCGCAGGTTCGAATCTCACTCCAGACAAGCAAGTTAGTCCTATTTTCATAGCACAAGCGTTTAGCTTAATTTGAAAATAGTAAGAATATTGATGTGACACGAATTCCGTGTTCGCATCTCTATTTAAAAAAAAAAGATTTAAGAATGTAAAATGTTAAATACAAGTTAATATACAATGTAATATTAACTAACAAAGAAATAAATAATAAAAAAAAATGTGGGTATTTGTATAAATCGTTATGACGTTTTCCTGTACTGTCATCATCTTGGACTAATCAATACCATAACTATATCATCATCATCATCATCATTCTTGGCACTACAACCCTTGATGGGTCTGGGCCTCCTCAAGAATCTTCCTCCACTCATCTCGGTCTACTGCCAGCTCTCTCCAGTTCCGAAGCTCCAAGGCAGAGATGTCTTTGAGGACGTTGTCACCCCATCTTAATTTTGGCCTTCCTAAGCTCCTTCGCCCTATTGGCCTTGAGTTCAGCAGGGATTTTGGTGCTTGATGCTCGGACATTCTCTCCATATGACCCAGCCACCGAAGTCTTCCCAGTTTTATAAATTTTGTGACGTTTGGCTCCTTAAACAGAGTATAGAGCTCATTATTGTGATGTCTGCGTCCTTTCTAAAACGTCCAGTACTTGCTCATTCCTCTTAGTTAGTACCCACGTCTCAGCTGCGTACGTGAACACTGGTCCAATGAGCGTTTTGTACGCTAATATCTTGGTGTTTCTGGACAACAGTCTGGATTTTATCTGCTTATCCATAACTATATACAATAGGTATATTGTTGCGGCATAACAGCACATGTGTGGGTATAAAAGCAAAGGCAGCTATATCCAAAAATAATTTAAAGCAGCCAGTGCAGAAACATGATCTTGGAAGGGATAGATATAAAAAATCTAGTATTAATTTGATGCATTTTAAATTAGTAATCTTCGGTGACTGCATTCAAAAAAATTTTATTAATTTTTTGGATATTACTGCCTTTGCTTTTATACTAATACTTACATGTTTTTATTTTATTTAATTCTTAAGTTAGTTAATATTACATTGTATATTAACTAGTATTTAACATTTTACATTCTAAAATCTTTTTTTTAATAGAGATGCGAACACCGAATTCTTGTCACATCAATATTCTTACTATTTTCAAAATAAGCTAAACGCTTGTGCTATGAAAATAGGACTAAGTTGCTTGTCTGGAGTGAGATTCGAACCTGCGACCAACGAGGCGAGAGTCCTAACCACAAGACCAACAAGCTACTCATAATAATATATATTATATATATATATATATATATAGATATATATTATATATATATATAATCCACTATACCATACACATACTAATATACTATCCATAATAACCTACATATTTACATTTACATCTAATCTAATCTAGGGTTACAATCTATAATAAATAATAAATCTTATGCTCTACAATTCAGTTATTATAGCATTTGTTTTTAAATATATTCATCTTATTTAAATTCTTCATGCTTTCTGGCATCTCATCGTATATTTTTACACCTCTGTACATTACACAGTTCTGTGTATATACTTTTTTCTTATATGGTAATCTTATTCTATTCCTATTTCTGGTGTGGTATGTATGTACATCACTATTTGCAGTAATTTTATTTTGGCATTTTGTATGTACATGTAGATTACACTGATACCGACATGTGCATGTAGTGGTAGTTCCATCTGCTACCTCGTACTCCCGGTCGGCAGCCACATCTGGCACGACGTCACAAGTTCCAATCCATCAAGCGATAGTTTTATTTTAAAGCCGCGTGACATGTCTCCCGCGATCTCCTTGGCGTGCGAATTGTCATAGCAGACAATACACGCTATTTTATGTACCAACCAGTGGCGTGCAGTAGGTATAAACTTAAGTTAAAACTGTACAGGGTTATTCGGAAAACATTAATAACCTCGCAGGACTATATTCCTGCCTTGATTATGTGTCGAAAATTTTCAAGCTATCATGACCTAATATCGATAGTTATGGAGATATGCGACATCAAAGTTTGCATTTTTTTTTCAATATTTCTGACTTATTTTTTGTAAAACGTTGGACTATCATTACAGCAACTCGTATCATTACATTCATGTGTTAAAGGGAATGAATTTTTCATATTCAATATGAGTTACTGTAATGATAGTTCAACGTTTTGCGAAAAATAAGTCAGAAATATTTAAAAAAAATGCAAACTTTGATGTCACATATCTTCATAACTATTGATATTAGGTCATAATAGCTCGAAAATTTTTGACTCACCATCAAGGCAGAAATATAGTCCTGCGAGATTATTAATGTTTTACAAATAACCCTGTATATAGGTTTTTTTATCTGCATATAATGAACTTGTTATTCTGAGTAGCTTTAATCCACAAAAATAACTGCACTATAAAATAATTATTGTAATCAAGGATTTTCTAAATAAATAAATATTTTATATATAATTTAGCAAAAAGTTTTTAATAATATTTCGAAGCCGATTTATATATAATTTAATCGGGAATAAGACTAATTTCAAACTTTTCTTTTCACAAAAATAAATCAAACATTTTATGATATCATCGATGGCAATGTCGTCGTAAATAAACATTTTCATATTGCGTATAAAATGTTCAAAAACCTACATTTTACAAACATTCTTTTTAAATTACTATAAACTAATGCATGTAAACAGAAGCAGATTGAATTTATACTATTAATTGTAATTAATGAACTCAGTAATTCAAATAAAAATAGTAAGAGAAGAGAACAAACGTACTCAACATAATATGTAGATCATACGTTAGGTATAAAAGCAAAGACAGTAATATCCAAAAAAGTATAATATAGTTAGTCATCGAAGATTACTAATTTATAATGTACTGAATTCGAGATTTTATAGAAAAAATAGCCTATAAATTTAAAGGAAACATGATTTTGGGAAAGATGAATACATAAAATCTAGAATTCATTACATTTTAAATTAGTAATCCTCGGTGACTGAATTAAAAACATTATTATTTTTTTTTGGAAATTGCTGCCTTACTTTTATACGCCACAAATTATGATTTGACAGTTAGAATTCACCATAGAAAGAGAAATAGAATTCACACCAAAATTTGAATGTGCAAGCAACTATGAAATTTGTAAGAATGTCATTTCTGCAAGTGACGTGCACGCAGTTTTCACCTCAAATTGGGAAACACGCTTTTCTACGAAAAATTTACGTGACTACTTCAAAAAAACTCGCAGACATAAATATGGGCGAATATATAATTCTACGGTTTCAGCAGGAAAGTACACAGTTCAGGACGTTTTTTTTCTCGATTTGACTGGATCTAATAAACAAATCTGATGCGCGCAAACAAGTAAGATAGAATAAGCATTGACATGAAGTTGGATACAAATACGTCGGTGAAAAAAATCTAGCCGTAGCCACGAATTACGGCTAGAATTTTAAATCAACTTTGAGTATTTAATTAATATTTTTTCCTGGATGATTTACTAATGCACGGCTTTTTTGCTTGTGTGTGCTGCACGCCACTGATGCCAACGTATTGCTACGTTCGTTGATTTTTTTCATTTTGTTCGTTTAAAAATAGACGACAGAAATATTTGCAATCGAAGAGAATTTGAATAAGGTAACATTTAAAACATATGGGTTCCTGAGAATTAAAACCTACCCAACTAGCATTTTGTTTTTTTATTATTTGAGTGTCTATATATTCTCTAAGCTTTTTACTAATTTTTAAGTATCGATATGAAGATATTGCTTGTTAAAAATCTGTATGAGTTTCAAAAAATTCTTAATATCCAATTTCACTAGAGTAAAATATGAATATCTTCATTGTTTAATAAAAATATCACAAATATTTTTACTAATATTTTACACTCTTAGATTACTGAGAACTTTATTTCGCTTCACCCCTGATAATTTAATGAATATACTGTAACGAGGTTAAAAAGAATAACGCACTCATGTCAAGTGACAGTTGTTTGAAATCATCACAACACTATCGAAGAATCGAGAACGGTCTACAATGCTATAGCATCTGAAACACTCTACAAGAATCTAGAAGCCACGAAAATCGTCTTCTAAACACTGGAAACGCCTAGAAGGTTCAATACCAGCATTGGCCACATATAAACAAGACGCGCGCGGGAGTAAAATTGTTGTATGTTAACGCGCTTGACAGCGAAATCATCGCGCATCTCCGGCAGCCGCGGGCTGCGGAGGCCAGTGAAATAAACCGAAGCGAATGACGCGTGCGGAAATTGGATTGAATGTTCTAGTGAATATTGAATAAAGTGCTACAGCGATAATACAGTCTATTTACGAGTGATTAATTACGATACAGTTAAATTTAAAGAATATCATTAAATTTAATAGTGTTCAGTGACTTTGTACATCAAATAATTAGTTAATCGGTAATTAATAAATTCATTATTAAATTCCAGCGTTTTCATTAATTCCTCTCGCAGCCACGACACGTCACAATACTTACCTCCTTAAATTTCAAAATCAACCTATATCGAAATGCTTAAATTTTAAAAGCAACCTAAATCCATTTTCTGGTATCAATTTGGTCCATTTTAAGTGTTGAAATACTCGCAAAATATACAAATTTCATTTGTGTCATATTTTATTATCGATTCCTCATTCCATATACTTTTTATATCATATTATTCAAATTACAAACAAGATGTAAAAGAGTTTTCTTTGTTTTTTCAAAAAAATATATTTTTTATAGTTGGGTAGGTTTTGATATTTATATAAACTAACTGCGGGTTAATTTGGATTTCGCCCAGTACACTACACTAGAATTTTCAGAAAATTTGAATAACCCTGGTTCAGTATATCGGCAGCAGTACGATGAAGTCAGTGCCGGCTCATACCGCCGTTGTTCTAATCCAGTGGTGGCGGACCTTTGGACTAAGAAAAATACCTAACCTAACTCTGCTGGTGTGTCATACCCACGTACGCGCATTAGTTACAGATCTGGCGCGGCGGAGTACGTATTTATACTTGTGTATGGCCAGTTGGCAATCGTCGGAGCTGATTGTTTGCCATAGTTTCATCGTGGCGCGCTTGCAGTCGTGTGCATACTGGGGATGTGAATAGGTATACAGGGTGTATCAGAGCTAGCAGCAGAAACTTGGCAGGTAGATTCCTGACTGTGTTATGAGTCTAAAATGTTCAAGCAACCGTGGCCTAATATCAATAGTTATGGAGATATGTAACATCAAAGTTTTCATTTTTTTCTCAATATTTCTGACTTATTTTTTGTAAAAAGTTGAACTATTGCTACGGTATCTTATGTCGATTGTAAAAAAATCATTCGCTTTAATACAAGTCGAATAAAATGATAAAAAACCTTGCGAAAATTGAAAAAAGTCATTTTTTACAACGTTTTTATCATTTTATTTAAGTTGTACGAAAGAAAATGAATTTTTGATAATCGATATAAGTTACTGTAATGATAGTTCAACTTTTTGCAAAAAATAAGTCAGAAATATTGGAAAAAAAATGCAAACTTTGATATTGCATATCTCCATAACTATTGATATTAGGCCATGGTTGCTTTATCATTTTAGACTCATAACATAGTCAGGAATGTACCGGCCAATTTTCTGCTGCTAGCTCTGGTATAACCTGTATATGAGAGATGTGCGAGAGAGAGTGAGAGATGTGTTTTGTAGGAGTGAGATTTTGGATGACGATATCTGCGTAAATATTAGCATCTTTAACTTAAGGTCAGCACAATATACATTGTATGTGCGACACATTCGTGTGATGGGAGAAAAATAACCAACATTATTAGAGTGCTGATATATTCGTAGGAGCTCCGGGTTTCATGTACGATATTCAACATAACAAATTTATTCAAATTTAAAATGCAAAAAGAAGGATTCAATAGCACCACTGAGATTCTTTTGTGAAGAAGTTTGTGCATTTTCAGTAAGACAAGACGATCCTCGTTGTTAGTGCTATTTAGAACGCGGGTGAAATGGGTGAGATCATCCCCGCTTCTCCCCTCGTTCTTAACCCATCTATCTTGTCTTTACCTATTACCTGCATACGCAAGCTTAGAACTGCATTCAGTTCGAATATCGCCGCCGAGTGCCGCTTACCTAAAAAATTATAACCTTCTGTTTATATCATTTACCGCCGTTAAGGGGGGGGTAAGGTTAATTCGTACAAAAAAAGGCATGTTTTTGTGAATTTTTTGTGACGACACAGTTAAAATCTCTTTATTAAAACCATTGGTACATTAAAGTATGACATTTGAAAAATATTGTGTAAAATTTTCAAAACGAAATATAAAAAAATACGGCAATGGCAGCAATTATTCGGACGTGTCTCGGAAAAAAGTAGAATTGCGGTGTCCATCATAACTTGGTGCTTGATCTTCTGAAATCAAAAAATCAAAGTTCATTCGTTAGATAATAGGTTTTCCCAGGTAACGCTGGGAGGGATTTTTGAAATTTTAATTTTTCAATTTTTTGGAACACTTTGAAGGGAAAAACGCGATTTTTTGCGAAAAATTTTGCACACTGTAAAATTCAAAATAAAACTTACACATAATCGTCGATGCCATGTTCACACAGCAAAGAGCTTTCATCATCAGCATCTTTTTGTCCTTGTCTACGCAAAACTCTTCCAATACAAATAGCACGTTCGGTAGTCCTCAGGTGAGCGCGTCTCTTAGCTGCCCGAGCAGGTATAGAAAATCAGTCTGAGTATCGCTCAAATGTTCATAATTTCGTCAATTTTGCTCCGATTGACTTGAAATTTTGACACAATATTTTTGGGATGTTATATTTAAAAAAATAAAAATAAAATGCAAAAAAAAGTTAAAAACCTTACCCCCCCCCTTAAGAAACATAACCTACGGCTTCAGAATGTCTATTTCTTTAATAATTAAATAAAACACGACTTGGTATACACCACTAAATATTTATTTTCTTTATTCAAGATGAATAAACACCTCTACAAGTTTCGGGAATGAAGTTTCCTTCCTCAGGAGGATACAATGTGTACTAAAATTAAATGATCATTATATAGTTAACTAGTGGGGTGGAGATACAGAATTTTACATTGGCAAAACAAAGAGAAGTATAGAAAAAAGAATTAAGGAACATTTAAGATGTTTAAATAGCAATGGATACTCGGAATTTGCAAACCATTTGCTGGAACATGACCATAATTTCGACATCAATTTAGCCCTTAAAATTTTACAAAATAATAGACAATAAGATAGTTTTGAAATTTCAGAAATAAGAAAAAATATTAACCTCAATAATAATATAATAAACAGTCAAATTAAATTCCCAAACAACCCCATACTTAACATTTTTCCAATTACATATAAAAAAACAAAGTTGACAATCCACGCCACTGGTTAACTATATAATGATCATTTAATTTAGTATACTTTGTATCCTCCTGAGGAAGGGAACTTCGTTCCCGAAACTTGTAGATGTGTTTATTCAACTTTAATAAAGAAAATAAATATTTAGTGGTGTATACCAAGTCGTGTTTTATTTAATTATTAAATATGTCACCACAAAGTTTTAAATCGTTAATTGAAGAAGAAATCTAAAACTTAATCAACACAACTAATCGCGAGTGTTATCCATCTCAAAAAGGAATCATACAGGAAGATGGAATAATCCAAGATGATGGTCCCGTTGTTCATACAATGAAAATTAGTATTTCACTATATAATTTAACGTCCTGTTAATTTAATCTAACTAAAATAATCGTAATCTAAATTAAACAAACCAAACCTAATAACCTAACCTAACCAAACCTAATAACCTAACCTAACCTCATATATTGCCTATGAAATGTCAAAATATGCAGTGCATTTTTCGGAACTTTAAAGTGTAATATCTTATTTAATACTTACTATTTAAACGTAAATTATCTTTCATTTTGTTATTAGCACATTCAATAATATAGTGAAATACTCATTTTCGTTGTATATGCAATGGGACCATTATCTTGGATTTAGCCCAGGAAGATAGCTCGAGTACTGGTGGTACCTATGAAGGTTACCTCCGACCCGCGCGTCATAGGTGCGCCGTCGCTGGTCTTATCCACCGGCCGCGCGCCCGGTCTGCAGGTGCGTATTCATAAAAATGTCCAAACGTGTTCGCCGCGCAGTAATTACCGCGGTGACCTGTGCCACTCCGCCGTGTCTCCGCTGCGAGACTCGGATAGCAGGATGTCGGCGCGCACTCGGCGGTGATGCAATTCTAATAAGTTCAGCTGTCTCGGGGGAATATTCACAAATATAATTATAATATGTATTTCTAGAGACACCTCATTCAAGTACCTTCACATTTAAATGACAAAATTAAACCAAATGTATATATTATTTTAAATGAAATTACATTGAGAATATTTCGAGTATGTCCAAATTTTTCTTTTTTTATCACAGGGACATTATAATTCAATCAATTGCTCATTAAACTTCATTTCTTATCACTATTTAATATACATAAACATTAATTTAATTTTCTTATATAGGTATATACCTAAATATACTTTTTAACTGCGCTATTATATATACATTTTGTTACTATCCACGCATATGATTTTTTTTTTTTTTTTTTTTTTTTTATTTATTTACTTTCACTATTGCTTTTGTATTATACAATGTATACTGTTCTTATTATCCACATTTTATATTTGTATACTCAATTAATTAATATAGTTACATAGTATTTTGTTGTATATCTTTATTATTTTCTGTTCTCACTATGTTGTTCAGCTGCTCATCTCGGCACAGGTTCTTCCTAGTGAGATGAGCGACTCTATCTCATATGTCATGTAACAAGATGAGGATAAATAAATAAAATAAAAAATAAATCAATGTATATTATAGATGTCTCACAGAGACGAAACTGTATTTTTAAGGGAGAGTAGGTATAGAAATCTTTTGGGTGTACATAAGACTTACGACCTATCGTACGGTTGGCTTAAGTGATCACTTTACACATATGTAACGTTCGCCATTTCCACCCATGACAGAATACCATGTCTACTAATTTTGGAAGTTGTATATATTTAAATTATACACCACGTTTCACATGTGAATTGCAAGGATTCTCGACGCGGCCGGCCCCAAAGCTAAATATATACAACTTCCAATTACAATTAGTAGACATGGTATTCTATCATGGGTGGAAACGGCGAACGTTGCGTATGTGTAAAGTGATCACTTAAGCCAACCGTACGATAGGTCGTAAGTCCTATGTACACCCAAAAGACTTCTATACCTACTCTCCCTTAAAAATACAGTTTCGTCTCTGTGACGCCTATAATATACATTGAAATTACATTGCTTTGTGAAGTAAGGTACAATTTATCAGATTGAATGTACATTTAATGCCACAATAATATATATGTAAAAAAATGAAGTTAGGGAGCAAAACAATAAGGTAGCAGCTATATCCGGTTTCTTAGGGGGAAATGCCTACCTACGAAGCGCGAAAAAAGGCAATTTTTGTGATTTTTTTAAGAAAACCTATATGAATTGTGATATTGGTATCATTTTTACATGAAAGTACATACTTTTAAGAGCATGTTTATTTTTCTATTAAAAAATATTCAACCTGAAATTATGCAGAGCATTGGTTTGTATGTTCCCGATAATTACCTAAGACAACGTCAGCGTAGATTGTTTCACATTCCAATATACAGGACCAACCTGCCAATGGTTATGCCTGTTGGAAGAGGTACTGCTATGCTGAACAATATTACTCTGGATATTGATCTGTTCCATGTCTCTGAGAGGGTTTTCCGAAGCAGGATTCTCCTACACGTTTGATATAAATGAATTTATATATGTTTGATATTTTGTTGTTTGTATGTTTTCTCATTTGTTAATAATATTTGTAATGTAAATGTTATATTAAAAATAAATAAATTGAATTGATCATTAGCGGAAAATTACTGGATTCTGTCGACTGCCGAAAAAAAAAAGTCCTCCCTGGTTACCACTCCCATTTCATCTGTAATCATCAGAATAAAAAAAAAATAAAAAGATTATCAAAACTGACATTATAATTTAGTCTTTGACTCAGGGGTTTTTGAAAATATAGATTTTTGACAAAATGGCGGGCGTTTGAATTTAAAATGGCGTTTTTTAGGGAAAAATTCGCCGACAAAAAAACAAAGTCACTTTAAAAAAATCCTACGACAAAGATTAGATGATTATGTATAAAATAATCACTATAAATGTCATGTTGATCGGTTCAGTGGTTGCAGAGATATTTTGTGGCACTAATTTTCAAAACATGGTTTCGAGTAAAACGCATTTGAAAATTGAGCAATGAATAAATCGCGAAATTTTTCAACTTACATAAAGTCATCGATTCCAGGACCATAATATAAGTCCTCTGCCTTGCTTTGAATTCCCATATCATCGAGCACTCTTCACAAACATAATATAAATATGTCTAATGTTTCTATTATGAAAGAGCTCGACTGGCAGCTACCTGCGTATAGCGCGGTGCGTAATCAACAAAAGGATGCCACTGTTATCGGCTATAACTTTTTTTTTTAAATTTCGCTTGAAGTTTTCACCAGACATTCTTAAGACCTCAAGCTTTAAGAAAATGCAAAAATTTTCGAAATGTCTAGGTAGGTATTTCCCCTCAAAGGAGACAATATGGAGAAACAAGCACATACGGACAGGAATACCGGAAATGAATGAAAATGTTCATTTTAAGATACAAGCTAAAAAGCGAATAGTGTTTTTCTGAAACCAAATTAATTAATCAATTAGAAAGACATGCAGAAAAATCTAATTCAGGAAAAAATATGAGGCTACTACTGGGATTCGAACCCAGGTCACCTCCTGTCCGGGGCCGGTGCTCTGACCACTAAGCTATAGCAGCCCTCTATGTTTCCGTGAATATATCGACCTTATATGAAGTTCTCATTTTTATTAATTGATTATATTAGTGTTTTTCTGTTTTACATACCTTTTTATTCATATTTTGAACACTACTATAGGCCGGTACCTCACTTGTACTACTATTTTTACTCCCTTTATATTAACTCGTGGTGTCTGCTTGCTTGCCGGCTTGCCGGGTGAAAAAACTTTGGATCGATTTTTAACCCTTTTCCCGTGATCCAATCGAGCTGAAACTTGGCAAGTAGACTCGTGGCGACGATCAAGAAGATCTATCAAAATTTCGTTAAAAAAAATTAATAATTATAGTATAATTTCGGATTTTTAGAAATTTTATTGGTTTTTTCAAATTGGAATCATTAGAAAAGTTTGATTAGCAACGGCGGCCCGATAACGTCGCGGAATATTTTCTAAATTTGAATTACTCCGTCGGTATGCATAATAGGTACTTCATTACGATTAGCGAAAATCTAAATTGACTGACAAATGTTTTTAGAATTTAATCTTCAAAGCATGAAGTGTCTTATCAAAGCTCAAAACATCTGACATTTTAGAAATATATTAAATTACTGTAAGTTTAGTGTTACATTATATGTTTTAATTCATCTTTAATTGTTGTTATATTTTACAAAGAAAGGGAGTATAATAAAAACTTGGTTTTTATGGGTTACTTTTTTTATTAATTGATTTTACTAGTGTTTTTCTATTTTTCATACCTTTTCATTCATATTTTGAACACTAATACACGCCGGTATATCATGAGTTAGTAATGTTAATACTAAAAACTATAAAATACCCGTGTCGTTTAGTGCCTTTACTAGTGCATATAGTACTAATCTGTATACTATATTTTTGCCACTTAGTGCTTTATTCATTTCGAGTATTTAGATAGAAAGGCCCGAATCTACAAAACTTATGTCAGGCCCATTATGACACATGATATAGAAACTAGGGCTGACACAGTTAGGACCAAAAATACTCTTCAGACGTCTGAGATGAGATTACCGCGCACTGTAGCAGGGTGGACTCTCGGAGACAGTGTCAGAAACTCTGAAATAAGAGAAGCCTGTGAGACAGATGTCATCGTGAGATGAGACAGGAGGAGAGACCATGCGGATAGACAATTTCCAAACATTTGATAGATATGATAGTCTATCTTGGGTGGAATCGGTGAATGTTATATCGAGTAAAATAATCACTTAAGCCAGCCGTACGATAAATTGAAAACCCTGTGAACACCCAAAAAGACTTCCACGCCTACTTTCCCATATAAAAAATAGCTTAGTCTCTGTGACACGTCTATAATATATCTTGATTAATGATGTCCCTAGCTAGTAGCAAAAACTTTATAGGTGATAATGGGTCGAAAATGTTTAAGCAACCGTGACCTAATATCATAGTTAAGGAGATATACAATATAAAAGATTGTTTTTTTTTTAATATTTCTGACTTACTTCTTGCAAAAAGTTGAACTATCATTACAGTAACTTATATCGATTACGAAAAATTCATTCGCTCCAATACAACTCAAATAAAATGATAAAAACCTTGTTGAAAAAAAATATTTATGCAAGGTTTTTATCATGTTATTCGATTTGTATTAAAGCGAGTGAATTTTTCATAATCAATATAAGTTACTGTAATGGTAGTTTAATTTTTTCCAAAAAATGTCAGACTTTGATATTGAATATCTCCATAACTGTTGATATTATTAGGTCCAAGTTGCTTGAACATTTTCGAATTATTATCGAAGCATGAATCCACCTGTAAAGTTTTTGCTAGTGGCTATGAGACACCCTTAGCGACCTCGTTTTCATCACATCTAGTCTATTTTCGTTATTTTATTGCCAATCCAGGTTACACTAGGGTTGTCAGTGAAATTGTAACCTAGAGCCTCCAAATATACGAATATTTGGAATCACGAGATTCCAACTATTCGAATATCGAATAGTTCATGATAATATATTCGAATATTCGAATATATTCGTAAATTTTTTAAGAAAGGAATAATTTACTTAATTTAGATAAATACATTTTATATATTATAAAAAAACATAATAATTGTAGAGATTTTTTTTTTAATAAATGTTTTAAAAAAACAACAAAAAATATATTGAAAAATAATGTTGAATTTAGAAATACGAATAAAAAAAAACACAAAAAATATATTTCAATTTTGTAAATATACATATATAAAAACAATAAAAAATTAGATACAGACGAGTAAGTATTCTCTCGATAACTGATAAAATTTTAGATATGTTTATATTACTTCATATCTCACACCCCACGTGCAAGATTTTTTTAAATTATTTTGTATATAACTTCTTGTTTGTCGGCTCAAGTATCTATGAAAAAGCCGACTCCATCGTTGACCTTAACCGTAAATGCTTATAAAACTATAAAGATAAGCACGACTTAAAAAAAAAGGCGAATGCAAAAGACGTCCGACAATTTACGGCGTTTACATCTTTGATGTCCGACTTCATTATATAGCCCATTGCAAATGACTTTCAGGGTTCGTAAACCTTTGTTTCGTTTGGAAAAATATTAAAATTTTATAATATAAATATGAGCGAATGCTTTGCGAATACTTAAAAACGGCGAATATATTCGAGTTTTGAATAATCAAATATTTGGATTGGAGGCTCTGGTTGTCACCCCGTCGTGTGATTCGCGTAACAGATCCCTAATGGCGGTGATTGGGATACTTCTTAGTCGTCTTCTCCCTGTTGACACATCCAAGGAATGCGGAGATTGGGTCGACCGGTGTAATAAAACCTCAGGTCAACGACTCTCTATCGACTCGATACTGTGCATGCATGCGAACGTTGAAATCTTTGACATTTTGAAAATTTAATGATGATTATTTAAGTTCGAGCTATTAAACAGCGGTTAGCTTAACTATGCTCTTTGGGTCAACATCAATACCTACTCTTGAGTACTCGCTAATGAGAAAGAAAAAGCCAGACAAGACATACGCAGCTGAGATAAGCTACAGATACACATGCTTTAGTGGCACGTAAGAATGCGCAGTATAGACCTTCTTTAGGCCTTGCTTATTAGTGGCATGTGTGTACGCACATTGCTAGTAATGAGCATGCCACATAGAGAAGGGGTATCTTTGGAGCATGTGTGAACAGGCTTGCTTATTATGAGCATGCTTATGTCATTCGCGGGCTTCGTGGCTAGTATTATCAATGCGATCTTCTCAGTCCGCGACAGATGAAACAAATATGGCGCGTTGGGGAGATGATAAAACATTACTTTTCGTGACTTATTATAGGAATCGCGAATGTCTGTGGAATACTCGGTCACCATTGTGTAAAAATATTATAGTGAGGAATGAAACTTTATTAATAGGCATGAATGATTCAAATCTTACAATAAAAATTATAAAAACTAAAATCAAAAATGTGCGGATGGAAACTCGGGAACTTTTCTGATTTATTGGTTCACTTGAATTTTCTATTTCAGTTTGCAAAGTTTCCATTTTGAACAAGAGCTCTATTCTATGATGACGTCTCTATTCTATGAGAAGAGCATGCCACTAATAAGCATGTATGTTTGATTGTTAGCTTTGGGCATGCTTATTTATGAGCATGCCACTAATAAGCATGCCAGTAATGAGCAAGTGTGTACAGTTGTTAGGGCATGCTTATTAGTGGCATACTCATTAGCATGTCACTAAATAAGCATGTGTATCTGTACCTTAAATCTTAAATCTTTGTTTTTATTATTTTTTCTTTATGTCTTTTTCCCTCCACGGAGGGGTTGTGTTTTTTACGTCCTGCGCCTTATTTCGGTGATGTATTTTATTTAAATTTTATTATTGGTATTATATTGTATTGTTATTTTTGAAATAAAGATTAATATGCGCGGGACAATGAAGGTTTTGTGGGACCGACTCGCCCGGTTTTCATCTCTGCGTGTTGTATTGATGAAGGCCGAGCGAGGAGGTCGCTTTAGCATAAAATAATGCCAACTAGGCGGCGAAAGTGCTGGGCCGATATGGACGCTTTTGCGCATAGAACGGTTCAGGGTATGTGGTGGGTCCCCTTCATGTACCTTAAATCTATACTAATAATAGGTGTTCCCATAAGTAATCAATTATTTTTGGTGTGGAATGTTTGCTCCGGTCAAGCTCAGTAAAGTGAACGTGTAAAGACGTGTTTTATACGCAATATTATAATCCGTGCTCTTGTGACTTGTGACAATTAAATTTAATTTTTTTTATTACTCTGTTGTAAAATGGCGGACAATCAACTAACTCATTGCATGCCGTTTCATTTTCCATCGGGTGTTAATGCAACGGTTGCAACAAAGAAAATTTGTGATGTTTATGGAGACGTATTGAAAGTAAATAAGTGCCGACGTTGGTTTAGAAAATTTTCCGATGGCGATTTTGACTTGTCTGATAGCGATCGAAGTGGGCGCCCGGTAGGGTTTGATAATGCCGCTTTAAAAACACCTAGAAGCATTTTTTCTTAAAAGTCCACCAACAAGATGGCAAAAGGTCCTAGATACGATGGAGATTAAATCGATTAAAGATAAAATTTAACGTAGTTAAATTCTTTTTTTGTTGCCACTTAAATAATTGATTACTTATGGGTACTCCTAATATATAAAGAGGTAAAGTTTGTAGATTTGGAAATATGGGGTAATCTCCGAAATTACTCATCCGATTTCAAAAATACTTTCACTAGTATTTAGAATGGACTTAGGGAATGAATATAAGTCATACGTTATTCCGTTAAATTAAAAGGGCTTTTCGTGGTGACTTATTTTACAACTAAAGTCGACGAAAAAATGCTCGAGCGATGCGTGTGTTACGAACGCTGCCCAACGGTAAAAGATATTTAAATACTTTCTATAGATAAGTTGTAGAACTTAAAAAGTTCTATAAAAAAGTATATATATATCTATTCGTTAAGGTTAAAACAGAATGTCAAGAACTGAGGACGATTAATTTGAATTAACGCAATTTTTTACTAAAACAAAAAAAACTAACCCATTAAAACCAAGTTTTTATTATACTCCTTTTCTCATAGAAACAGGTTTCGCGCCTACTCCATGCGTCGGACTCGAAAATTAAACAATATATAAATCGTTAAAATTTCGAAAAATCCAAAATTATACTATAATTATGAAATTTTTTAAACGAAATTAATAATTTGTTCGATCATTTCTATCGTCGCCACGAGTCTGCCTGCAAAGTTTCAGCTCGATTGGATCACGGGAAAAGGGTTAAAAATCGATTCAAAGTTTTTTTGGCAGATAAGCAGACAAGCAGACGCTACGAGTTAAAAGAAAGGGAGTAATAAATTACGATCTTTTATATATTAAGAATATAATATTTAAATATGATGCTAGTAATTTGCTTGAATGAATATTAAATATGCATTTAATTTCTTTATTGTCTATAAATTCCTTATTTCTAGATTTAATAACTGCTGTTCATGAATAAGAATAAAGAAACCTGGACAGATTTTAAATAAAATATACCTACCAATGTTTACGTAAGCATTGGAGGGGTGAGTAGGTATGAGCTTTGCTTACTTTTGGTGACAATGGGGGGGGGTTAAAAATTACTAAAATTCTGCTTACGTATACTTGAAAGGCCCCTAACTATTGATATCTGAACATCTTCTACTAATAATTTCGGCAGGAATTTACATGTGAATTATTATTGCTTGCCCAACGTAACTTGGCGTGCGGCGAATTTGGAACTAAAACCCGCCCCGCCCGCGCCCGGCGGTAACCCCTCGCCCTGTCATTCAATTCATTCTCGTCTTTGAGCGCGAGCTGTGTCATCTTGATTACCAATATACACTGAATTATTATGTCCAAAACATCCTAAACAGTCCGGGATGCGGGAACAATTGCCAATGAAGTATTAAAGTTTTGCGAAGCTGAAGAAGCGAATAATGGACCGATATTACCGTCCGACAGTTTGACAGATAGAACGGCCGCCATTACTGCATGGTTTCTTTAGCGCTGCCCGTCCAAATTTCTGTATTAAATGCGACGCCGGTCACCGGACATTCTGTACATTATGTATTGTGTTATAAATTTACACCCTGGCAACTTCTGTTACGCGACAGGGACGCCCTCCCTCGCACGCCAAGTTATAGTGGTACGTCTATAACACATTTTTTAACCATGATATTTTTTATTAGATACAAATGCTTCTTCAGGGCAATAAATGTACTAAAACTAATGTTCAAGCACAGACAGACAGATTTATTAGTTACGGTGGGAGGGATTTAAAAGGGGGCGTGGTTACAAGTGAAGTAGGCACAAGGTTACAAGGAAGTAGCTTGTTGGTCTTGTGGTTAGGACACTAGCCTCGTGATCCAAAGGTTGCGGGTTCGAACCTCACTCCAGACTAGCAAGTTAGTCCTATTTTCATAACACAAGCGTTTAGCTTAGTTTGAAAATAGTAAGAATATTGATGTGACACGTATTCCGTGTTCATATCTGTATTTTTTTTTTAAATTAAAAAAAAATGTAATCACAATGGA
This sequence comes from Agrypnia vestita, assembly GCA_016648135.1. Classification (NCBI taxonomy): domain Eukaryota; kingdom Metazoa; phylum Arthropoda; class Insecta; order Trichoptera; family Phryganeidae; genus Agrypnia; species Agrypnia vestita. Next base: position 565,570 of record JADDOH010000027.1, read on the forward strand.
AACAGGCGCGAGAGGGGGCTATTTATAAAAATAATTTGGTTGTTTAAAATATTTAAGTTTTCCTAATTTATAATATTTCTAGGTTATCCAACTGCAATCCCCTAATATAGTTATGTAAGATTTTGAAACCTGTATTGAATTCAAAATGATGACTACCTGTATTAGATGATTCTGAATTTGAAAAATTGTTTAAGACATCTAAAATGCTCACTCTTATTTTTGATAAAAAAATAATCGTGGTTAAAATAAAGTGTGTATTGTTTTATTTATTAAAAGGTGCTACATTATCGAAGGCATTATGAATATTTTGATAATGACCTCATTAGAGCGAATCGCGACTCATAAAAATTAAAATTCAGAACTAAAAAACATGTGTTTTTTCCATATGAGTTGAAGAAGAGATTTATTTCGCATAATTCATGATCAAACAGGTAGATAAAATACCTGTATAATAATAACTATTCGGCCGATTTTGTTCAAATTTTTTACACATCACACTAATAACATTGTCTACGATTTGGCATAAGATTTTTTTACGATAAGATGCGCCGTTTGTATATGTGGAATTTTTAACTTCGTTTGTTTTAGGGTAAAATAGAAATTATTTTGGAAATGCACTCATTTGTGTTAGACATCATAGACACTACATCATTTAGCAAGAAAATAATTAACTTTTTCATTGCAGTCAAACTCTGGCGACATTAGATCATCATGGAGTAACTGTAACTTTCAAAATAAAAGGCAAAACATTATTTTATGGCCTCGCTCCGATGTTCATAAAAAAAAGTATACTGGCGTAGTTGAGTGACGTGATGTCAAAACTGATATCAAAATTTGGGGGTCGTAAGTATTTAAAAAGTTATTACACTTTAAAGTTTGAAAATTTTCCATACGTTTTGACGGGTGTACTGCACAATGCGGGTTTGGATGTTTTTAATATTAACAAATTTTCCAGTATAATTGAGTGTCCTGATTCCAAAAATGTCGGCACGCAAATATTTAACGAGTAATTCCAATTTAAAAATCGTAATTATTTTCTTAGTAAGTTTGACAAATCAGCCTTTTCCATAGAATAGAGACAATACAGCCTTTTCATTTAAATTTTTACTCGTATCTGTGGATAAGTATTTTAATCCATGAATAATTGTCTATAGTTCGCGTGTCGTATAGATAAAATGGCTAAATACACCTGTCAAAACGTATGGAAAATTTTCAAACTTCAAAGTGTAATAACTTTTTAAATACTTACGATACCCAAATTTTGATTTCAGTTTTGACATCAGAGCGCTCAATTACGCCGGGATATTTTTTTTGAGAAAATTAGAGTGAGGCCGTAAAATAAAGTAATACCAAATAAAACGTTCATGAAAAATATTAACCAATGCATGACATTAACAATGATCCTAAAACAAATTTCGTATATGCTATAGTGATGTCGTTCTTTTGGCGCATTGAGGGTGTAATTTTTTTTGTAACGGAAGTTGCGCATTGTAGCGGAAATGCGAGACCACGAAATACGCGCGCATCCATTAAACTGTCGAAAATTTATTCACTTTAAATTAGTGTTCCAGTAATATAAATAATGTACTGACGACCATCTTGAATCGAGAACCAATCGTAAAGATGCTTAATTCAAAATCTGAAGAATGATAGGTTGTTGAATTGAAAATTAGAACTGTTTATTGGAATAAATTCATCCATACACAACATCCATTTTCTAAATGATGACCTGAACCTATAGATCCAATAAATCGATTATTTATTTACATATTATTATATGATCACACTACATTCAAACACTAAATATGTAATATACATATTCAAGTTGCTAAAGCGTACCGAAGACACTTGTAATTGGGATAATAGGCATAGTATTATTTTATTTATAATGTTTTATTATTAGAGTAGGTATCATGTACCCATTATCCTGTTAGTGTCTCTAATAAATAGAAATAAAAAAATTTAAAATTACTATTTTAGCTGTGTAGGTTATTGTCGTTTTTTTTTTTTGAAAAAATGACGTAATTTTCAAGACAAACATACATTCATTCATTCGACATTCAAAGCGGCTGTCAAAGTTGTATAGTTTCGAAACTTTTGAATGCGGAACCGAAAATAGATAAAAGATGAAAGTGTTAGGCACTTGGACTTTTTTGAAAATCCACACGTTTTTTGATTCGAAGCATCATATCTCTTGAAATCGTCATGAAACGTCAATTAGAAAACATTTTATCTCTTATTACTCCCTTTCTTTTAACTCGTAGCGTCTGCTTGCTTGCTTGTCTGACGAAAAATTTTGGGTCGACTTTTAACCCTTTTCCCGTGATCCAATCGAGCTGAAACTTTGCAGGCAGACTTGAGGCGACGATAAAAATGATCTAACAAATTTTCGTTCAAAAAAATCAATAATTAAAGTATAATTTTGGAACGAAATTAACGAAATTTTAATGTTTTTTTCAAATTGGAATCAATTCAATTGAGTATTGACCCCGACGCGTGCAGTAGGCACGAAACCTGATTCAATGAGAAAGTGAGTATAGTAAAAACTTGGTTTTTATGGGTTAGTTATTTTTAGATATCAAAGACAAATATTAATAATGTAACTACATTTAAGTGTTATCAATTATATTTATCATATCCCAAGACATTATTGTATTAATATATTATACATTTTTAATCAATCACATTCACGCCAAAGAAGTATAAATTCTAACGCGCGTACATGTACCTATGTATGTGTACACGGTCTTCCAATTTTTTAATGCCTCAAGGCGATGTAACACTTGACTTAAGTATAACTTTGTTGGATTATGTACACAAAGGTAATCTTTATCATAATTTCCATCCCCTTCTCCTAAAAGGGTTGAAAACCCAAGGCAACGAGGGATTCATCTCCCTCCGTATTGCGGAATTTCAGTACGTAAGGGTGAATACCTACCTGCGAAGCGCGAAAAAAGGCAAATTTTGTGAATTTTTTTAAGGAAACCTATATAAATTATGGTATTAGCATTATTTTCACATAAAAGTACATACTTTTATGAATACGTTATTTTTTTTTATTAAAAAATATTCAACATTGGCGGAAAAATTTTGGGTTCTGACGACTGCCGAAAAAAAGGTTCTGCACGGTGACCACTCCCATTTCATCTATAATCATCAGAATAAATAAAAAGTAACCCATAAAAACCAAATTTTTATTACACTCCCTTTCTCATTTACAGTGGAATCTGGTTTGGCGCTTAACCTACGCGTTGGGCTTCGGTCGAGCGACGCTACGAAAGGGAGTAATAAAAAATTTCCAATAATCCAAAATTATACCACAATCAGGTTCTGTATCTACCAAACGCGTTGAAATATTTTCATACAACTTAGTAAGTTGTATGAAAAAACCATTAAAAATTTGAAAAATACCTAAATTTATTTATTTTTTTAACGAAAATTTGATAGATCTTCTTGATCGTCGACACTAGTCTGCTTGCAAAGTTTCAGCTCGATTGAATCACGGGAAAAGGGTTAAAAATCGATCCAAAGTTGTTTCGTCAAGCAAGCAGACGCCACGAGTTAAAAGAAAGGAAGTAAAAACAAAAATATTATCAAAATTGATACTATAATTTAGTTTTTGATGTAAGAGTTTTTGAAAATATAGATTTTTGACAAAATGGCAAGCGTTTGAATTTAAAATAGCGTTTTTTAGGGGAAAATCCGGGTTTTTTATACCTATAAAAAAACAAATTCACTTAAAAAAATCCTACGACAAACACTAGATGTATAGAACGAGATATTTTGGTTACCGATTTTTAAAACATGGTTTCGAGTAAAACGTGTTTGAAAATTGAGTAATGAATAAATCGCGAAATTTTCAACTTACCTAAAATCATCGATTCCAGGTCCATAATATAAGTCCTCCACCTTGCTTAGAATTACCATATCATCGAGCACTCTTCACAAACATAATAAAAATATGTCTAACGTTTCTATTATGAAAGAGCTCGACTGGCAGCTACCTGCGTGTAGGGCGGCGCAGCGCGTAATCAACATAGGTATGCCACTGTTATCAGCTATAACTTTGTTATTTGTTTGATTTTTTGCTTGAAATTTTCACCAGACATTCTTAAGACCTCAAGCTTTAAGAAATAGCAAAAATTTAAAAATCGATTTTTTCGAAATGTCTAGGTAGGTACTCCCCCTTAAAGACCAAAAGGCCAAATCTGTCTTCAGTTAAGGCTTCGTCGCTGTTTAATCCCAACCAGACCTGGAGTTATATGTTTTTCCCTTCCTTCCTTGTCGAGGGAACAATTTGCGAAAGGGCAGGCCAACAGTGGCATGCTTCTAAAGCTTCTAATCTGGTGAACGACAGATCAAGAAAGAGCTGATCTTCATATTTCGAAGACCAGGCCATCGGCGGCTGTCTGCTGAGAAGGTCAACATCGATCAGTCCATCATTCACCTCAGAAAACTCGGCAAAATGCGGAAATTGACCGGAATTTATTATTATCCACAATTTGTGAACAACGTAACGTTTGTTTAGGTTTTCCAGCTTTCTAATTGAATGAATTTATTAATTTCAAACCTGTCAAACTTAAAAAGACAAAGTTGACGGCATTGCAATATTATACAATAACAAGATGCTGAAGTAGAAATATTGCTTAGATCAGAATACGGGAGATTAATATTAAAAACGGCGAATATTTATACATCTACATAATGTAAAGATGAGAAAAAAATATGTATCTAAATGCTTTTTTATGACCGAGTTAAATTGTTAAACTTACTTACATGTCAAAAGCAACAAAAATTCTCAATAGGTATCAAAAACTAAAGATATGAGCAGAAATAAATAACTAAATTTTCTTTAAATATGACTTATCTATAGTTTATTACATTTTATTTTATTATAGTATATGAAAACTATAATTAATACATAACTTTTATTTGCTGTGCCTCTTCAAAAAGACACTTACTCTTGTGCTAGGAGAGGGACTTATACTTTTACGTGATTACTTATTTAGTATACATATGTTTATAAAATTATATAATTTTTTATTTTGTTTTTTGTAGTGTTCATTTAACTTCTTTTTTATTTGTTTGATTTCAGTGATCTCCTTAATTTCTGTAGGGAGGCTATTGAAGTTTATCATCAGCATCTGCTTTACCAGATAGTTAGCGCCTTTGTAACAATAAAGTGTCAACTGACATTAAACCCCCCCCCCCCCCTCTCCCATTTTTACCCCATTCCTACATCCATGCAATATTCTTCGAATTTCATTTTGGTTTTTTGCGCAATATCGAGACTTAATTAATAGTTTGCTAATTAATAATTACGTCTTGATAATGCGCAAATGATATTTTTAATATTCTTTAAACAAATTAATGGTCTTCCCAGTAAAATGAAAACGGAAAAAATTATAGAAATTTCAATCTCAATAACGCTACGGAAAAAATCTCATCAAAAATAATCGTGTCCTCAGGTTTCACGGCCGTTCAGAATCTTCTGTGTATAGTTTTCTGGGATATTCTACCGTGTAAATGTGACCTCTCTGGCCGACGTTTCGGATCTCATTGCAGGGTCCATCATCAGCCCCGATGTTCTTACGACGGAATTGGTGAACGTCGCATTGTGTAGAGTGATCATACAGATTGTAAGCCGTGAGGCATCGTATAAGAGACTTCCATCCACTTTTCTCATCTACAAATTAGCTTCGTCTCTGTGAGACTTCTACTAGTTATCCTTAATTAATGAATCATCCCTCTGCGGATGAAATCCAGTACCTGCGTTCTTAGAACATACTTTCAAATAAATTATTGTAAAAAAATGTGCGAGATTCGTGTGTTACGACAGCATGCTACGAATGGTAGTATCGTTCCGTCTTCTCCATTCACCTTCTTCTTGGAGAGTGTGACGGTAAGTCATTTAGTGAGTTAGTTGTCATCAAACAAAGTTAGCAAAACAAAAAGGCCAATTCTTACGAGCAAATAAACTCCCATGTCTCTGCGCGTCACGGCCGGACGTGAGACATGTTTAATTGCGCGCGCGCCGCGCATGCCTCATCGCCATACTTCCAGCCACCAAACACACGATTATCACAACACCGCGTCACTTCCTCTGCAGACGGATCACCTGTCCTCACGGCACTCGACGCGTTAAAAACATAGCGATTCTCAAAAGGACGATCGACACGACACCAACACGCGAAAGCGCGGCTCTACGGCTAGGTACCTGACTGGAAATAGGATTAAAAACGATGTGTCACATTTTCACGCGTTTTTTTTCACTCTGGCAACATTTTTATTCGAATCCGACGCGGATTTTGAGTGACGCTGACGCGGGCGCCATCTTGAACGCCGTTTCGAACTTTTAAACCGCGTATTTGTTTGTTGTTTCGCGCTTTTTGTCGTCGTATTGTTTACGAACGCGGAGTCGGCTCTCGCGGGCGATGCCTTTCGCCTCAAGTTCTCTGCTAAACTAATTTATGGCCGTGTATTGAGACTCGGGCCCGACATTACCTTATTATGGCACCAAAGCCCACTCATATTGGCCGCACGGAGGCGGGCCGCTTCTCAGGAATGTCGGCCCAAGCGCGGACTCGTTTCAAATTGTCGATTTTAATCGAAATGAATTAGACCTCTCCGATGACAAGACGAAAATTGAAGTGTCATTTGCTTTCTTCTTTTTCTTTCTCCCGCCATTGTCGCTCTCTTGCCGGGAGTCGTAATCGGTCCCGCAACAGGGCAGAACTAGACGACCGGTCGCGGTCGCGATAGCCGGGGGCTCTAATCACGGAAGAAAGGAGAACAGAGCGATGAACGACGCAGAAATCGAAAAATTACATCAAAACCCATAATTTTCTAGGAATAATCCGAGAATCCCGTTGTTCATACAATGAAAATGAGTATTTCACTATATAATTTAATGTCCTGTTAATTTAATCTAACTAAAATAATCGTAATCTAAATTAAACAAACCAAACCTAATAACCTAATCTAACCAAACCTAATAACCTAACCTAACCTCATATATTGCCTATAAAATGTCAAAATATGCAGTGCATTTTTCTAAACTTTAAATCTTATTTAATACTTACTTTTTAAACGTAAATTATCTTTCATTTCGTTATTAGCACATTCAATAATATAGTGAAATAATCATTTTCGTTGTATATGCAATGGGACCATTATCTTGGATTTAGCCATTTTCTATGTGACAACCTTAATCAAATATCAATATGGCTGAAAATAAATAAGTTGAAATTAAATATCAACAAAACAAAAGTAATGAACATCGGAAATAAGTGAATACCAGATGCACCAACAATCATTTTATCGATGAAGAAGCAATCAATGAAACAACTGATATAAAATACTTGGGAATAATTATAGATAATAAATTAAACTTTATATTGAACACTAATTATGTAACAAAAAATAGCATATCCGCTTTGACAGTCTATCTGCCAGCATCCGCAAGATATGTCCCAGCCACCCTAGCTGTGATTTCTCGATAAATGTGCATAATGGTTCCACTTCGAGACTTTATCTAATTTGCGTGTTTCTGATTCTGTCCCTTCTGGTAACTCCTACTATTCCTCGAAGAAATATATTTTTTTAAATGTATAAATGTATTTTATCCGTTCAAGACATAATGAACAGAAAAGTTGATGGTTACGGTATTAGAAGAAAAAGATTCAGCGTAATTTAATCAATCACCAAAATTTTAAAAAAAATACTTCAACTCATAGAGAAGAGCATAAAAAATGCAACACCTATCAGTAAAATCGTAGAAATTGCGATACGAAGATATCAAAGATTACATGTATCATGAATTAACACTTATATTATTGTGTCACGTGATGGCAAGCAAAAAGCATTGCGCACTATCCGCATTTCTTTTAATTTGTCACAACACTATCCAAGGATCGAGAACGGCCTATAACAATCCAGGGTGATATACAACCTTCAGAAAACGTCCAAAAACAACTAAAAACACCTGGAAAAACCGAGAAGCGACGAGGACCTTCTCCTAAGCACTAGAATAATCTAGAAAGTACGAAAATACCAACATTCGGATATAAACACGAAACAAGGCCGCGGCGACAGTTCAGTCGTCGTGTTTGACAGTTCGATCCAGTACGAAGTCGGCCACGATCTGCGAGACGACGCACAGGGTGGCCAGTCGTGAATTGCGAAGCGACAGATGTTGAGCGAAGTAATCGAGCGTAGTACCTAATTGACGAAACCTACGTGCGAGTATTGGATGCGTAATACGTGTTACCCAGCAATAATAAAGGGTTCATTTGCGAGTGGTAAATTGCGAAATAGTGTAATTTAAATAATAGACTTTAATTCGTTTTGCGTGACTTTGTACATTGAATAGTTAATTAATCATTAATTAATAAATCCAAATTAATTTCCAGTGTTTTCATTCATTCCTCCATGGCCACGCGACACATGATAATATTAATATTAATATTAATCACTGATACTATTTCCTATCACTCGTAACTAAGAAAATGTCAAAAATATTTCAACATAAAATAATACATTTATATTGTCCGATTGTTTTTATTTCTTATTTAGTTATTGGTGTCTATACTTTTTATTTACTATATTAGTTATTGTTGTCGAGGCATCAGGTTGGATACTCGCGGCTGTACAGCCCAGAAAACACGGGATATTTATTAATTATTTAATTAATTAATTAATAAAACATAACCCCAAGTAACTTCATTCGTTTATGAAAAATAATCTTTTTCATGCTTATTTTGTTTGTTCACTTTTTTTTAAAGTGTACAAACAAAATGTTATGATTATGGTATTATTATTATTATTATGTTATGGTACGCAATATGCCCGGCGTACTCAACAAACTTAACCCAATGTCCCAAAAATATGAGATATTTGGTTGAATTTGAAATAAATAATGTAGTTCGAAATAAATAATGAAATAATTAGTGTTTTTTTATATTTTCTATACCTAATATTCTGTAAATTTCTCAATAATTTAACTATAAATATAAATATAACTTGTATATAAAATAAGAGTAGCTTGTTCGTCTTGTGGTTAGGGCACTCGCCTCGTGATCCAAAGATCGCGGGTTCGAACCTCACTCCAGACTAGCAAGTTAGTCCAATTTGCATAGCACAAGCGTTTAGTTTAATTTGGAAATAGTAAGAATATTGATGTGACACGTATTCCGTGTTCGCATCTCTATTTTTAAAAAAAACTATAATTATATCTATAACAATAAATATAACGACAACTAATGATCAAGGCCATGACCTGACCATCATTAATACTATCACCAAGACCATCACCATGACCATGACCAAGTCCACGACCAAGTCCATCACCAAGACCATGACCATTATTATTACTATTACTATCACTAATACTATTACTATTACTACTACTATTGTTGCCTGGAAAATTACTATTACTACTACTATTGTTGCCTGGAAAATTATTGATCATATATTCCCAAGTTTGAACCGTTCTGTCCTCTACTCAATTCCTTGCAATTTGATTTATCAGGACTTATCACGCTTAAACATATTTTTCAGTGAACACGACAATTTCAATACGACAACCAACAATTGTTTCGTGTGTAATTACACAAGAAACACAATACGTAACTCCCTATGGCCTTCCTTTCAACTTCACTCATTCTTATCACGCAGATCTTATTCCTTATCCCACTTTCCCTTTACTCCCCCACCCTTTCTCCCCTGGAAATCCATTATCGCCTTCCTTTCTCTCCCTCTGGAAATAAATTTACCGTAGATACTTGTATTCTTATATCGTCTTTTTTAAACTCTTTATCCTTTTGATCTTTTCATTGCGTGTGTTATATATGTCTCCTTATTCTTTTATGTACAATATATATTATTTTAGGTTTAACAAGCGAATTCTGACAACTGTCTTAATATTTTTATTGAGGTATGACATCTTTCCTCTCGCTTTCCTGCAAACTGTGGCAGTGACTTCGTGAAAATGGACGGAAATGCGTAACAGAAAATAAGACGCCAGGAAAGCGCACGCAATTTTATCCAACAAATGAGCGTGGCGAAAAGAATCATCGTTTATAAACAAATCAATGTCCAGAAAGTGCCATCACAGCGAAGACGCACACTTCCAACAGCCAACCCTTTCGATTTTGTATATACGTTACGCGGCTGGTGTCAAGCGTGTGGATGTTGTATCTTTGATATATTTAGGCTTATATCTTCGAAGCTATCCACTAAATAATTTATTTATTTTACATTCATGCAAACAATAACTACCTTTAATGATTTAAATTCTTAAATTTTATGTAATTTATGTGATTATTTTTAAATATCTATTTAAAGTTTTCATACAATATGTATGGTAGCATACTACCGCCATCTATGAAAATAAATTTAAACATATAATTGACCAAACATATTTCTAAACAAAAAGCATATGTAGATATATACGGTACCTACCTAGTGCGGCAAAATTCAATAATAAATAAATGCATATACATTTTCCTTACTTGTATTTACTAATTGATAGATATATAGGTATTAGTTTTTTTAAATTTTGATGTTAATTTCTGTTGCTGCTCAATTGAGATGTCAAATGTTACACATCATATGCGACTACTGTAATGCTCGCTCGTTTTTTTTTTGTAATATGGTCTATAGAATTCCAAATAAAATAAAGTAAAATAAAAATAGAAAAATTATATTTTTTGTCACCTCCCCCGGGAATACGAGAGTCCTCGAAAATTATTGAAAATATCATAATAAGTCGATATTCAATATAATTCTATACCTGGCAACTGTAATAATTCTGTAAGTCAAATCTAAGATGACCTCAGCTGGATTACCAAAATAATCGTCCCTCGATATTATTAGATCTCCATCCTCCAGGTACAGAATATATTCGGTAACGGAACTTAATTTGTATTTCTGATCTCTTCAATCTATACGTACTCTATTATGAAGTTTACCATCTCTGTTTATTCACACTGTGGGGTACCGTGTCTCGAATCCCACTTTTGTACAACGTATTAATGCAATGTACAGGATGAAAAACAGCTGATATGAACAGAAAACCGCGGTCACTTTTATATTGTTTATTTATTTCGATTGAATTACAGGGGTCAGTCATTGCCGTTCGACCTTGGTAGATAACGAGGGCGTGCACCTGGGTTTGTCAAATTTGTTCCTGGTCGCGTGCGTAGCAGATTCAATTCAATTCATTTATTCATTCGATAATATGTACATTACAAACTTAAATTTAATGCATACATATTATGAAGGTATATCTATATATGCATTTAAATAAGAATATATAATCAATTAAAAATAACGTATTAAATCTAGTCATAGGTGTAGAAGAATCTTCGGAAAACCCGTTCAGACACAAGGAATATATCAATATCCAAAGCGATTTTGTTCAGCATAGCTGTAGCTCTTAACAGGCGTAACCATCGGCAGGATGGTCCTGTATATTGGAATGTGAAACAATCAATGCTGACGATGTCAAACATACAAACCAATGCTCTGCATAATTTCAGTATTATCGATCATACCGCGCAACAATCGATAAAAATGTGTAATCAAATACACATTCCTTCTAGTCTCTAAACTATTGTAGCCAAGCATGCCCTGGAGAAACTCAGTTGGGTAGATGCAGGAATTGGTCAAGGTGAAGATCGTGCTGGGAGCTGGAGATGGTACTGACGACTGATATATGTGGCGAATCGTGGTGAGGTCGAGGATGATGGTGGTACCGCCGGAAGCAGATGGTGCTCGCTGCTGGAGGTGGCGAAGACAATAGGGCGATAAGGCTGACGATGAGCGATGGATTGGAGTCTGGAGGCGTGGCGAGGAATGAGCTGAGTGGCGTAGCAATTGTGTTTGATATCGTAGCCAATGCAGGCTGAATATTGGTCGAGTCGGAATGTGAAAGTGCTACGTAGCGAGATGGTTAGCGGTGGCCGAGCAGCGTGACTTACGTCTGCAGCAGGTTCGGGTTTGCTGGCCCGGGGTTCAAACCCATCTCCAGCTGCTTAATTTGTTATTACTCCCTTTATTTTAACTCGTGGCGTCTGATTGATTGATTGATTGACGCAAAATCTTTGGACCGATTTTTAACGATTTTCCCGTGATCCAATCGAGCTGAAACTTTGCAAGCAGACTCGTGGTGACAATCAAAAAAATATTTCAAATTTTCGTTTAAAAAAATTAATTAATTAATAAATTAATCAATTAATAAATTAATAAATTAATCATAGTATAATTTTGTTTTTTTCAAATTTTTAATGGTTTTTTCATACAACTGAGTAAGTTGTATGAAACGACTGTGACGCGTCTAGTAGAGTATAGTATAATTTTGGATTTTTGGAAATTTTTTACTACTCCCTTTCGTAGCGTAAAGGGAGTATAATAAAAACTTGGTTTTTATGGGTTAGTTTTTTTTAGCCGTGAATTCGAATAAAATTACGTAGTTACGGATGGACAGACAGACAGACAGATGGACGGACAGACAACGAAATTATTATGTTCGATTTTTGCGTCCTTATTGATTATGAAAATGTCTTATCCATTTTATACCCAATAATTTAAAAACAGTTTTGGTAGGAGAAAACAGCAAAGAAAAAAAATTCTGGAATAAATAGAAAAGAAACTACCCTCTACTCGGGGAGGTCAGGCTACTAGGGAAGAGGAATTTCAAAAGTGTTTAAAATGGAACCACGTACTTTGTGAACGCTCCCTAACAAGAATTCAATAAATCTCTTGTAAATTTTCATACGTACATTATTCTCCTCCACGGCTTTCTTTCGTCGCTGTCTCTGGTATTTTGTGGTAAAGTATGTGAATATTTTAATTTGCATTTTCTTCTTGTTAATAATAGTTTTGATGGTTTTCTCTTGGTAGCCGTTGTTGTTTGCTATTAAAAAGCGTAGCCTGTTTAAAAGGATGGTTGCGTTAGGGTTGTGATGAATCACCTGTTTCTATAGATTTTTTTTTATTTTTTATTATTTTTATTTTGAACTCTAAGATGATTTAAATGCTACGCGGGGAAAAATTGAGCTAAACCCACCTGGCGTAGTATTGGAGCTACAAAAATTTGGAAATGATGAAACGCTAGTATTGGGAGGGAGTTAGTAGCGATTGATCGGATATAGGTTACGGGCAGTTACTATTCAATTCTTATAAATCATATTAATCTTGTGGTAAAGCCGCGTTTGGTACAAATGGTTGACGATCGATGCGGTCCGAGCGGTCCACATGTGCTTCCCATAAAAAAATGCTGAACATGGTTTTCAGAGATTTAGGTCGCGGTTATTGCAGTTTAAGCCGTTAAAAAACCGATTAACGTCTACTCTAAGGTGACGATGATATTGACAGTTCCACGAGGTTTCTGAATTATGGACTTTTTTGCTGTGGTTTTGAAACCGCTTAAATGTCATTAATCGTGGTCTCGAGTGGATTCCCGGGCAACAGAGATGCATAGATATAAGCGAAAGTAAGGAAGGCAGGTCTAATCGGGGGATCGCGAGAGGAAAACGCCCATAAATAATTTATAGGAATTGGCCGTGAAGCACGGATAAAACGTACACGATGTACCAGAGGGGTGACCTTAACTGAGCGGATAATGATTTATTTTCGTTTCGCGGGAATCGGATAACGTAGGCAGATAGGAAAGTTAACTATAATTCCATTATATTTATCTGTAGACTAACGCTCTGTCGAGAAGCGAATAGTGATTCATTTTCGTTTCGCGGGAGTCGGATAACGTAGGCAGATAGGAAATTTAACTATAATTCCATTATATTTATCTGTAGACTGACGCTCTATCGAGGAGCGAATAATGATTCATTTTCGTTTCGCGGGAGTCGAATAACGTAGGCGGGTAGAAAAGTTAACTATAATTCTATTATATTTATCTGTAGACTAACGCTCTTCAGGCTTTTACAACAGATAGGTAATTGTGCAATGACGGTATATACAGTTAGGAAAGAGATAACGATAACGTGTAAGCATATTAATGGCACGACAAGAAAATAATATACTCGAATATAGATACAATATATTAACTATGTAATCACTACAAACCTGTCCGACGTTAGCGTAGTTTCAACAGGACGGGTAACGTGTATACGATTGGCTATTCTAGCTCAGATTTCGCCGGGTTTGGTAGTAATAACCACAAAACATAATTGGAACAAGTGTATCTAGATAAGAATATTGTAAATAAAATAATATGAATTTGCGGCCCATATACACATGAAATAAAAGGATAAAGCGTATGGGGATCTTATAGATGGATGGATAAATGAAACAAATATATATAGGAGTAAATGCAAGTAAAAAGCAAGCATATGAGTACCAAAACATAGGAGAACATAGTGTGATAGAAATTCGAAGACGGGAGGAACAATAATGTGAAGTGGAACGGATATAGCAAGAGCATGTAATAATGATAAACGTACAAATACAGACAACTACTTGAGACCGATTCGACAGATACTAGCAATCTTTCAACACACCTCTAAGAACATGGTGAGCGGTATATAGTTATCAGCGGAGGCGTCCAGTGCCTTGGCAATAAATGAGCACTGAATTAATCCGACGCCTTGCCTGCGGCACTGGAGGTTTATTTACTTATTTGTTTTATTTGTTTTCATTTATTGGGTTTCTTACAGCCATATAATTAATCAATCTTTGAAGAAAAGACAATAATTGATGCACAGAGTTTTGGGCCAATTACGCGAAAACACATACATACAATCGATAAAAGAATAATAAAAACATGTCCAATAGTGGGTTGTGTGAGTGTGTATCTGTGTGTTTATTTATTTGTTTATTTATTTTGTTTTGGGAAAAAAATTAAAAGCAAAACGATCTTAAAAATCTTCCACTGAATTTAAAAATTTAATTTAACTTACATTAATAGTTTATTGTGTTATAGCGAATAGTACTCTTCCAGTATTATATTGTTCGAGAATATTCACTGTCTATGTAACATAGTTATTTTGTGGATCAATCTTACTGCCAATAAAAATAATAATAAATGGTTACAAATTATGTTTAAATTCCGCAACGGAGGGAACTAATACGTCCCTGTGCGCGGAGAGCCGCGGGCATAAGACAGGATTCATTGGGTGACCCACGAGAAAAGATCGCCCAAAATTAATTTAAAATTAGGTATAGTACCTTTGGATGATTGTTATATCTAGGTATGCAGTGTGCACGTGGTGAATATATGGAAATTGATCCCATGATATAGCGGCCAAGAAACGTTAAATTTCCGATAAAGACGAGTGAAAATACGAGGGAACGGGACATGATAATGGTAGATAATGAAGAAACATCAACTATGATTAGGGGAGTACCCGATAGATTGTGGTTACGGTTGATCAAACGACAATATGGACTGAACTTAGAAATTAAATATTAAAAATTAATTATCGCGCTTGTGAAGCGAGTTCAAACCGTCTGAAGCCACCAAGTCCGTCCCAAAACGGGCACAGGGACGGAGACAGAGACGGCAACAGGAGGTGGGATCAACTGACATATCCGAGTGGAGATATGTTTTTTTTTTGCCAAATTGAATCTTAGGAACAAAGATTTAGGTTTCAAGGGAAGTAGAATATTGAAAATCCTGGAAACACACGACTTAGGACCTTTTCCCGCTAGGGGGGTTTTAAAATGTCAAGACGCAGCAGATTTCGGGCAGTTGGTGTGAACGTCTACGGGGCGTGAAATCCGCGTCGGTTGTTTTTTTGAGTGAAAGTTACCGTCGACTTAGAGTGTCCCAGTGGTTGAAAATTATAGTTTAATTTCAAGTGAAAGTTGTGTACGGGTAAATATACTCTTCGACATTGTTGGTTGCTCACGTTAAAAGAAAAGGGGGGTACGGGTTTGATTTTATTTTATAAAGGGTAATTAATTTGGCATATTAGAACTTCGGAAATTACTGCGCTTTATTAAGTTGATTAGTCCGGCATATATAGAACTGATATTTGCAGATCTCCGGAAACTAGCTGTGCGTTATAAAGATACCTATTTTATGCTAAACACGCGGGAAATTGTTAATAAATCTTGTAAAAATACCTATCTTATGCTAAATACGCGAGGTCCTGTTAAAAGGTTTTTAACTCAGAGTACGGGATTGATTTTATTTTATAAAGGTAATTAATCTGGCATATCGGAACTTCGGAAATCACTATGTTCTATAAAGTTAATTATTTTTGTCGTCTTACTAGGTTCACAGAATAATATTCGCAGAATTTCAGGAAACGGTAGAGTTCAAATTTAGTTAAATTTCGTTTTACTAAGTATAGTATTGGCGGATCTCTGGAAACTAGCTGTGCGTTATAAAGATACCTATTTTATGCTAAACACGCGGGAAGTTGTTAAAAGATAAGGGAGTTGTTACTAACAGATTCGATTTTAAATAAGTCTTATAAAATACCTATCTTTGCTAAATACGCGAGGTCTCATTTTAATTTTTACATTTGTAAGGCATATAATATTTCGTTATATGAAATGTTTCGATTAGACCGGGTTTATTTTAGTTATCGAAAGAATATTTAGTTTATTTTAATAATTTTTTTTTGTTTATGGTTAATAGTAAGAGTCCGTTAAAATTATAGCGAATAAATTCTGGGATTAAAAATACGTCTAGTGAAAAATATATAGCTGATCTCGCGGGGTATCAGGTTCAGCCCATAATAATCTAGATTTTCATTTCGTTTAAAAGTATATAGAGTAATTCCGTGAGAATCGGGGTTTATTTACAATTTCACAGATGTATAAATTCCATTACTCTAGAAAATTATATAAAATAATCTCGTGAGAATCGGGGTTTATTTACAATTTCACAGATGTATAAATTCCATTACTCTAGAAAATTATATAAAATAATCTCGTGAGAATCGGGGTTTATTTACAATTTCACAGATGTATAAATTCCATTATTCTAGAAAATTATATAAAATAGTCTCGTGAGAATCGGGGTTTATTTACAATTTCACAGATGTGTAAATTCCATTATTCTAGAAAATTATATAAAATAATCTCGTGAGAATCGGGACTTATTTACAATTTTACAGATGTATGAAATTTCATTATTCTAAAAAATTATATAAAATAATCTCGTGGGGGTCGGGGTTTATTTACGGTTTTACAGAAGTACAAGTTTCACTATTTTATAAAGTATATAAAATTGCTTCCGTTCGGCCCGGGTTATCTTATATTATATAGGAAAACATAGGTCCCGCGCTATTAAAACATATAAAAACGTTTCATGTGGCCGGGATTATTACGCGCGTTGGGGAAAGTCTATAAGGTAAAAATATGTTTAATTTGATTCGGGTATTTTATATTTTATGAAAGATATTTGCCTCGCGGACTTAAACTATGAAAAAATGTTCAATTAGTTCTGGTTATACTTTAGGAGTGATGTAAACTTCGCGGTTGTATAATTTGGGTTACTTTGTATTATACGAAAACGTAAATCTCGCGTATAAAAACGCGTATAAAAAAAAAACGTATATCATGTATTCAAACATATAAAAACTTCTAGTACATTGTTTCGATAGACCGGGGTTGTTTTATACTTATAAAGATGTTATAGGGCCTCGTTATATTGAAAATATATAAAAACCGCCTGGGGCCGGGTCTTCTTATTTATAAACTATATAAGATTTCGTTACATTTAGTTATATAAAATGCTATCGTTCGGGAATTCGCGTTTCATTTTAAGCATATATAAATATAGGGTCCCGTTTTTAAACAATGTTAGTGTTTCGTTTAGAATTCGCGCCTTCATTTAATAAATATGAAACATGTAGATTTCAATTAGAACTATTTTAAAATGTTTCGTTTAGAAATTCGCGTCTTGTATTATAACTGTGAAACTTATAATATTCGTGTTGAGCTAAACGTGTGAGCATAGAAACACTTCAGTTTTGACCGCTATTTTGTTTACTATGCCTAGGACGTTCTTGCGGTGTATTAGGCTTGATGGTAAAATTTAAACTCTTAGGCTCGGTTGCGCCAGTAGAAGTAAATTTGGTTCGAGTAACATTGACCCGAGTAACTTTTTTTACCCTCAGCTCAGAGTAAACTCGATTTCGGGTTGCACAAACAGCTTTTTTACCGCTGTCAAACCAATCATAAGGCTAATAGGGTGCCAAGCGGAATAAACCTCAAATACCGCATTTGTCTATGGAATTTGATTTATTTCAGTTTTTCACCACTGGCAATACGTACTTTTGCGGTTCAAAACCAGTTCAAACAAACCACTTTATTCTATAAAACAAACCAAACAAACGTCAAACCATCGCTAAAATAACGCGAAATTAAAAGATTCATTTTAATATTTACAAATTTCAATACGAAAATGACAGCGACAAAATTCAAATGACAAGTACCTATATGGATAAATGTCACATTTTCAAATCAGCTGTGGGAGGACGGCCATTTTTTTTACCAACGTTTTTACCTTTACCCATCTATCTTGGAGAGTAAAAAAAAGTTACTCAGATGTATGTACTTCGGCGAGTTAAATATTTTTACCATAGATGGCGCAACCCGTTTTAGTAAAAAACGTTACTCATGTAACTTTTTTACTAAAACTTTACCTTTACTTTGGATGGCGCAACCGGGCCTTACTCTGTTTAAAATATACGTAGTGTCTCCGCCTAGATTGGCTTCACGATATACTTTATGAAATTTGTAAGTTCCGCTGTCCTAAAATTATATAAAATTACCTTCGTTTAGATCGGGTTATATCATATTCCTCGTGGAACGCGTAAACCTCGTTGTCCTGAAACTAAATAAGGATGTTTCATCTAGACCGGGTTCATTTTACATTTTAGGAAGAATATAAATCCCGCGTCTTTCACTACATAAAATGGTTTCGGTAAGATTGGGGTTGTTTATACTTGTAAAAATTACAGAATCCCGTTATTTTTAAACTATATTAAAATGATAAACTATATTAAAATGATTTAAACTATATTAAAATTTGCCGGAGAGTAGATATCAAATATTCGAGATGATAATAAAATTATATTAAGAATAATATAATTTTATTATCAATGCACAAACTTGGCAATAAACTACCTACATATGTCGACATTTTAAATCTATCTCTCTCAAAATTTAAAAAATCATTATATGATCATTTCTTTTCAAAATATTAAATTTTTATATAATGTCTTAAATTTTTTATATATGTAGCTGGCTATTCAAATTTAATATTGCTATATTATCGGTGAGTAAAAATTTCTGAGATCACTACTTTACACTTTTTTGCATATATACTTTTTTACATATATGTCTAACCTCATTATGTTTAAACTATGTATATATACTTTTTACATTTATACCCTTTATTTTTCTTTTACATTTAATCGTTTGTTGTATTTTAATTATGTATAAACCTGCTACTTTACACCTTTTTGCATATATACTTTTTTTACATACATGTCTAACCTCATTATTTTTAAACTATGTATATATACTTTTTTTACATTTATACCCTTTATTTTTCTTTTACATTTAATCGTTTGTTGTATTTTAATTATGTATAAACCTGTTGTAAAAGGCTATTAAGCCGTGTAATTAAATAATAATAATAATAATAATAATAATAATAATAATAATAATAATAATAATAATAATAATAATAATAATAATAATAATAATAATAATAATAATAATATTAAGAATAAAACTAAATCGGCGGACCCTAAAAGTAATATGTATTGACCTTATAAAGATGTAGACTAGTGGGGTTTTATTATAGAAGCAATCAATTCTTTAACAACAACAAGTGGACAAGTGGTTGCTTCATGGGTTTGTTAAAACTTATAAATGGATGGAATCCTAGATTCAAAGCTTAATCCCGGAATTTCGGATAAATATAAGAATATGTAACATCGGAAAATAACGGGTAACGGGTTTTATGAAAAATATCGGTGCGTATAATCATTAGAGTGTGATCATTAGAATTGGAGTCTAGTCTCGATGACCCGGGAAGTACGGATACGTAAGACGGAAATAAGGACTACGTTGCAGTATTATTAAGGTATATAAATACTTACAATTGTCGAGCTAGAGTCTAATTCCGGTATCCCGAGGAATATAAATTCAAAGAAAGGGAAATAATGTCTAGTTTCGGTTTGGTTAGAGTATATACACCGTATAGTTACAGAGGCTGGATACTAAGCCCCAGCTACGGGAACTTAAAAACGCGTGATGGCAGGATCAAAGGTTAGGTCGCGAACTATAGTTAATTAGGGGCCTGTGAATCGTGTGCGCGTGCGAGGCAAGTGTTCGCAATCCTTAGGTATAAAGTGAGGTACATAAAGTGAAACTACGATGCACTGGAATGGATATAATCGGCGGCAGATGGGTAAGTCATGTCATCCTCTTTCCGTTTTGAGATTATAACGATATATAAAGGTGGCGCACGATTAAGAAGAATGGTCTCGGGTTCGACACCCCAGACAGAGACGGGAGGAGCGCCGACAGTGAAAGTTAACCCCTGTACCGTAAACTTTAAATATATTTTTATCCACAGGTGTTTGTTTGCATGTTGGATCCGTACTGACCATAATAGGGGCGAATTAATTCGCCAAATAACCCTTCTCTGCATGTGTGTGAACTTCCAGGGATCGCGCGGCCCGTGTGCTCGACGCCGAACTTAATTATTCATTTCTATTTATTTATTTAATTGATGATTCATTAATACATTAGGTGTTTATTTGTCTATTCATATGCCGCGTCCCAGTTATATATAGTCAGGCGGCGTTTCGATAGCATCATCATCGGCCCGTGTGCTCGACGCAGAATTTAATTATTCATTTCTATTTATTTATTTAATTGATGATTCATTAATACATTAGGTGTTTATTTGTCTATTCATATGCCGCGTCCCAGTTATATATAGTCAGGCGGCGTTTCGATAGCATCATCATCGGCCCGTGTGCCCGACGCCGAACTTAACTATTAATTTCTATTTATTTATTTAATTGATGATCCATTAATTAATTAGGTATTTATTTGTCTATTCATATGCCGCGTCCCAGTTATATATAGTCAGGCGGCGTTTCGATAGCATCATCATCGGCCCGTGTGCTCGACGCCGAACTTAATTATTCATCTCTATTTATTTATTTAATTGATGATACATTAATTAATTAGGTATTTATTTGTCTATTCATATGCCGCGTCCCAGTTATATATAGTCAGGCGGCGTTTCGATAGCATCATCATCATCACCATCGCCAGCAGTGTCCCAGTTATATATTGTCAGGAGACGTTTCAATAGTACCATCATCATCATCTTCATTAGCGGTGTTCCAGTCATATATAGTCAGGAGGCGTTCCGATAGTATCATCACCATCATTAGCAGTGTCCCAGTTATATATTGTCAGGAGACGTTTCAATAGCATCATCATCATCACCATCTTCTTCATTAGCGGTGTCCCAGTCATATATAGTCAGGAGGCGTTCCGATAGTATCATCACCATCATTAGCAGTGTCCCAGTTGTATATCGTCAGGAGACGTTTCAATAGTATCATCATCATCATCATCGTCATCACTAGCGGCGATTCAGCTTTATATCGTCAGGAGGCGTTTCGATAGTATCATCAACATCATCATCATTAGCAGTGTCCCAGTTATATATTGTCAGGAGACGTTCCAATAGCATCATCATCATCACCATCAATAGCAGCGTCCCAGTTGTATGTAGTCAGGAGGCGTTTCGATAGTATCATCATCAACATCATCGTTAGCAGCGTCCCAGTTGTATATAGTCAGTAGGCGTTGCGATAGTATCTTCATCAACATCATCGTTAGCAGTGTCCCAGTTACATATAGTCAGGAGGCGTTTCGATAGTATCATCATCAACATCATCATTAGCGGTGTCCCAGTTATATATCGTCAGGAGACGTTTCGGTAGTATCATCAACATCATCATCATAGCAGTGTCCCAGTCGTATATCGTCAGGAGGTGTTTCAATAGTATCATCATCATCATCATCATTAGCAGTGTCCCTGTTATATATAGTCAGGGGGCGTTTCGATAGCATCATCATCATCGTCATCATCATTAGCGGTGTTTCAGCTGTATATCGTCAGGAGTCGTTACGATAGTATCATCATCATCATTAGCGGTGTTTCGGCTATATATAGTCAGGAGACGTTACGATAGTATCATCATCATCACTAGCGGTGGTTCAGCTATATATCGTCAGGAGGCGTTTCGGTAGTATCATCAACATCATCATCATAGCAGTGTCCCAGTCGTATATCGTCAGGAGGTGTTTCAATAGTATCATCATCATCATCATCATTAGCAGTGTCTCAGTTATATATATAGTCAGGGGGCGTTTCGTTAGTATCATCAACATCATCATCATAGCAGTGTCCCAGTTATATATCGTCAGGAGGTGTTTCAATAGTATCATCATCATCATCATCATTAGCAGTGTCCCAGTTATATATAGTCAGGGGGCGTTTCGATAGCATCATCATCATCATCATCATCATTAGCGGTGTTTCAGCTATATATCGTCAGGAGTCGTTACGATAGTATCATCATCATCATTAGCGGTGTTTCGGCTATATATAGTCAGGAGACGTTACGATAGTATCATCATCAACATCATCATCATTAGCGGCGGTTCAGCTAAATGTCATCAGGAGACGTTCCGATAGTGACATCATCATCTTCATCAGTGATGGCAGGGTTCCAGTTACACATCAGTCGGAGATAATTAGGCAGATCCCATCATCATCGATGGCAGGATTCTAGCTGTACACCATTTGGAGAAAATACACCGACATCCCTGGCCAGGGGCTAGGCATATCCCTACTGTCCAGATCCACCTTTCCATCTACTAATACGAGGGGTCATGGCCTCGTGAAACCACATGGCAACCAACCATTACAAGTATTTATTTATGTATTGTATATGTAAGTATATGTATGTATATTATATTTTATTAGTATGTATCTATTCGTACGTAGTGTATGAGGGGGCTCTTCACGGGTGGCACAACACCCGTGCGGATGTCTTCCCTCGTCTGGAATGGATTGAACGTATTGATGCATACCAGATTATAATAAGTACTACCTGGGAGGGTGATTGCAGTCACTGTAGTGTCGCGAATGGCCAATGGGCTGTAGTTGCTCACAGGCGAGGGTTGGGGAGCCTAGGAAACTCCCCTTCCCCACTCGCATATTTTTGACTTGACAGGTGGCCCGGGACCATCTTTACAGTAGCTTCAGTATATATACCGTAGTTTAACTTAGTTTAACCTGGAGGAGTTGGAATTCGGGGGGCAAACTGGCTCTGAGCCCGGACGCCAGACACTGACGCGAGGGATGGTGCGGTACTTTGCACAGAAGAGGCCCAACATGAAAAGGCGCATCCAGGCTCAGGTCAACGTATCCGGAACTCGTGTCGGGAGAAGGAAGATGGGATCAGTCACCGATGAGCCTTTGGGTACGGAGGGGCCGAATTTAAAGCAACCACAGTTTCCGCGTACACATACATTTACACATTCCTTCTACAAACCCCTTATCCATTAGAACCCAACGTACCACTAGAGTGAGACATAGGGCCAGATACAGGTGACGGAACTTAGGCCGGCTAGTAAATAAACGTAACAATGTAATTGATATAAAGATAATGCAGAGTAAATATAAAAGATCGTAAGGAATAAGCACAGCGAGATAACGGCGGAAGATAAAATTATTAATCAGCGAGGGCGTCGAAGACGGAATCATCCATAGGAGCGGCTACGAAGGACTCGAGGGCTTTCGGGGGATCTATGTACTCTATATGTGCATGCGCATGTGATAACGGCACGTTACTAACCTTTCCAGTGGATGGCGGTCGATCCCATACAGGTAGGACAATGGGGGATCGAGCGGAGAGGGCGTGGGAGCAGAGGATCGCGCACTCTGGAAGCGCAGCTACACCAGATGCAGTGGTTTCAGTCCGTAGGAATGATAGGTAAATAATATAGGGCCACGGAACATAGTATGTTTAGCAATTGCACCGTAGGGCTTAATTGACGTGCTAGGTAGTTTTGTTTGCGTTTTCCATGAACATTCACGAACTTCATACCCCAGTATTTAATTTAAGTTTAGCTTGCGTCAGGGTTACCACAAACCAATTCATCCCCTATAGTTCGAAACAAAAAATTACACAACGTGAACTGGGGAGGTCTTGAATAAAGCGAGGGTGTTTGGAAATACTACGTTAAAAACCGTAGAGCCTTCACCCGACGTAGATAGATAGCTTGTTTGCCTCTAACAAGGCGTAAACTCAGTTAGGAGTAGGATCGAACTGAAAGGCGAAGAAGAGGAGCCATCACAAGCGGCGCATTTATAATTGCAAGTTAGAGCATAAAATGACCGATGAAAATTTTGAGGGAAATTTTGAGATATTATACAAAGTAACATTAGAGCAATATTAAATATAGAAGTTTTGTTCGTATGATATTCGTTAATGAATTTTAATTATTAATTGAGAATATACCACAGTACTGGGAGAGATAAAGGCAAATTATTTGTTGGAAGTATTTTATCATTATTGAATTAAGGGTTAATATGATAAATAATTAAAATATTGAATTATCTATTATCGTAAGGGTCGCGTTTAAGTAATAATAATATCGTTCGTTCGTCTATCCATTCGTATGTATGTCTCTTTATCCGTCTGTCTGTATGTCCGTCCGTAACTTCTTGTAACGTCCGTAATTTCGTTCGAATTCACGGCTAAAAAAACAAATTAAACGGCCAGAGATGGGGCCCCGAACCCTGGGCCAGCAAACCCAAACCGGCCGCCTAATGCACGCCTACCGCCGCCTCTCCGTGGAGCGTCAAAAAGATAATATAAATATATATTTGGGCTTACCAAAGACGCGAACCAATATTCCGTCATTTTTTACAGGTTACAGTTAGTTTTCTACTACAAAATATTATTTTTAGATTAGAATACTATATTTACCTACTCACCACTGTCAAAGATTCGTAAACTTCGCAATGTACAGTGAATGAATGAAGTGAATTTGTAAACATGTTTCATTAAAGCTTGACAAGATTTAAGAAAAAACTGCTGTTGATTTTGAGATAATTGCTATAATGCACACAATTTAAACGATTTCCTTTACGAAATCAGGATTCTTTTCTTGTAGAGAGAAAATAGATACCAAATTACGTTATGTTGACGCATCTTGTAGCTTCAATATTTTTAATTTACTTAAAAAAAATAGATACTTTTATCATACATGTGTAAATAAAATTAATTTCATAAAATTAATAGAAAAAGTCTTAAAAAAACACCATCAAAAGTGGCTCATCAAGAAGATAATTCCAAAGTCAAGATTCAATAGTGAAATATCTACGATAATAAGCTATGTTATGCTGAGTGGCCGAATCTGAATAGATATATTATATCCTTTGTTTACCTTCCAATATTTGATATTGAAAAGCTTTGTAGAAAAATTGTATTAATAAATAATCAAATTTTAAATTCAATAGTTAAAAATTTCCAATGCTATTCAATTAAAGTACAAATAAAATAATAAGCATTATGATAATTCTTTAAAAAAGTCGGGGGTTTATAATGATTGTAATTATTTTTATGTAGAAAAAACTTGTAGAAATTTTTAAGTTAGAGTTAAAGAACATTAAAGTTCTTTAACTAGCAATCATTATGAGTTTGCGAATCGTATTTTGGTTATGGATCATTCTTTTGATATTAATAAGGGCTTACAAATTTTACAAAATAATATATTTGGATAAATTAGGAATTTTGGAAATAAGAAAAAAATGTTGATAGTAAATTGAATATTATAAATAACCAGGTCCTTTATACAAATTTTTAAAATTGTTTCATGTTAGTATCTACATAATTATTTAATAATTTCCCATATATTATTTTTTTACATTTTTATTGTCTATATTTCGGTTTCTGATTGTTGTTTCATTGTTAAACAGTGTATCCTGACAAATTAGACATTTTATCCGGAATTCTGCGGCAGGAAATAACAACGGACAGGGAACAGTGATAGAAATCCATAAAGTAGCAAGCAACAAAGCACCTTCAATAAAGATAATAATGCTTTGTATCGAATGAGCTAAGTCTCAACTTAATTTTTACCCAAAAATAAGTATTATTTATCGATTACATATATAGCGTCAGGATATACCCAGGCAGCCTTGTATTTTTTGGGAGACTATTTTCTTTTACGCTATCATATACATGTCCCACCTTCGCACTCGAAGATTCGACGGTCCTACTATTACCAAAACATTTCAACTTACGATCTTCCTCTTTCAAACTCGACCATTTTGTAAAGTTACAATATTTAATATATTTTTCTACCTGGATGATAGCAATGTCTTACGCTTATTTCATTAAATTCATAAATTATCTTCTTCTGATTTAATTTAAATTTGCGTGTACAGTGTGTTCGGTTTTCTGTTTCGGAGCTTTATTTAATAGCATAAAATATGAACAATTTAATCGAAAAAACACCCCTTAGGTAAATGAAAAAAAACATGTTTTTCGTAAAAAAAATAATAAATTATTTTTGATCACTTTTTTAAAAATGTTGATAATAATAATATTGATCCTTATTATTTTATCTTTCAAATGAGATATCTTTGATACTTATAGAACCTCTACATGGGTACCTCTATATAAGTGAATTGACACATCATTTCCATTTTATTATGGCTGGGGAAAAATGACATTTTGGGGGTGTTTTGTTGATGGACATCATATTTTATGCTTAAGGCTCCGACACCGGTCACCGGACACTCACTGACAGGAAGTGATCCCCAATAATGATTTGTAAAGAAATTCATATTATTTTAAGTGTACAAAGTATAGTAGCTAATTTTATTTATATTTTTATAAAGTGTCCGCATTCTCTTTGCGTTCATTTCCTCTTTTATAAATTGCAGTTAGATTTCTAGCGTTTTTTATTATAATTTTTTTTAACCTTTACAATCATATATTTATTAAAGCGAATAACTCTGATGTAGTAACTCTTGTAGTAGTAAAAGAGGCGGCCTAGCCGCACGTAGAGTACCAAGTATCGTAGATTACAGTAAGTGAAAAGTAATTATTACATAATATGGTTAAGAAAGATTTTCATTCTGCTTACCCCTCGGAAAAATACGCCACTGTATGTATAATAATGGACCTCTTAAATCTAGCAACAATTTCCCGGGTTTTCGCAGTGGAACAAAATTCCAGCCCGGCCGAGCATCGAGTCCGAGCGCTGAAAAAACCCTGAAATGCTACGACTTTCCTCTTTAACTTCAAAGGCTTCGAGAGGAGAGGGATGAAAAACATGCGAGGGTATAGGGAGTTCACACACAACGCTCGCTCATAGCGGGGGAGTCCCGAAACCACCTGCGAGATAGAGCGCGGGCGAGGAGAAGGGTGTAGCCAAGACCTATTTTCTTTTTGTGAGATGTTTTCTCACAAAACGTTAATACTTTGTTTGTTAATTACTCGAGAATGCCACTCTTCCTATATCGCTCTTGTATTCCTGTCTAAGAACACTCACCTACTTCTTAGAGGCCTGGTGGAGGTCTTTCCTGAGGCTTCGTAGCCTGCGAGATAATAAAAACGGTAAATGTTTAAAAAATGAATTAATATGGGCTTACTCAATAAAAAAAAATATTAGAAATATTTAAAAAAAATGAAGACCCCATAGCAAGAAGTTGTTAACTAACATTCAAGTCATTTTGAGATAATTAGACATTTGCATTTCGCCTTTGAAAAATATGTTTTATTGCTAATTCAAGATTAATTTTTATTGATTTATGTCACTAAAATATCAAAAAAGTATTT
Organism: Agrypnia vestita; assembly: GCA_016648135.1. NCBI lineage: Eukaryota > Metazoa > Arthropoda > Insecta > Trichoptera > Phryganeidae > Agrypnia > Agrypnia vestita. Next base: position 593,448 of record JADDOH010000027.1, read on the forward strand.
ACAAAGTAAAAAAAAAGCATTTATGCACAAAAAATAAAAATATACTAATTTTCCCTATAAAATGTAGTTAACAACCATTTTTTCATCTCTGGAACTCATTTTTAATAGAATAACACATTTTTAAAATTAGTAAAACACGCACATCAAACAATCCTTCAAATGCTATTCGTTTTTACCATCCATTATCCAAAATTACAAAATACTTGGCATGTTAATTAATAATACAAAACATGCTATGTACTATTTAAAATTATTGAAAAATAATATATAAGTACATATTATAATAGTATTCAAATAAAAACAAATATATGACAGTACTGCCAGAGTAAAATTTATATTAACCATAAATATTCCAATCAAATTAAAAGGCGTTTTAATTTCAGAATGATGTGCATGAATATGTTATTATTGAAGATAAGATGTTCTTCTCATTAGTAACTGATTTGATTTTTATGAAAAAGTATAGTTAACATGTTCATCCCTATGATTTGAACATGTTCTAATTATTTTTAAGTTCTGAACTTATTCCAATGGGAAGAGCTTACAATATTTAACTCATTTTTGGCTCACTCAGGCTTATTGACTCATTTTTGACAAAAATGTTCATTAACAACTTCTTGCCATGGGGTCTTCATATGTAACTACATATGTAACCTATGTGCAGTATACAATTTTTCTTATGTATTTAATGAAACATAACGAAACATTATCTTGTAATATTCCAATCACAATTAATAGATTTTATTATTATATACAGATTATTATTGTTATACAGATTTTAATATTTCATAATATTCTGCCAGATAAATGTTTAATTTCTATTTTTTTTCCAAATATATGTTTACATAAAATACATGCTTCTTTCTCTCACTGCATACTTGTTTCATATTATGTTGTATTTTAACTTCCGCCACCTGTGGTCGATTCACGAACGTTTCGGCTGAGCAGAAGTTTCAGCCGATTTTTCATTTCAGCCGAAACCGAAACTTTGGTCGGTCACTATAAGAATACCACTTTTAAGAAAAGATAAACATGATAAAGTAATTCAGCGTACACCCCTGCTGCTGACGGATACATCCATTGTTGGTAAGGACGTGTTATTTGTAAAGGGCGCGCCCCGCCGACTGAATTAATATACATTGCGTGTGCGGCTCCGCGGCGCAAACAGTATAATCTGCCCTTAAATATGACATTACGTGGAACACTTTCATTCCCTCGCTGTTTTATTTATTTGTGATTTTTATTGATTGTCAACTGGTTGGCCCGAACCTGAACTGCAATCAACTTTGTCAAAATATATCAGTATTAACATATCGACGGGTCCTACGTATAATATCGTAACCCACAAATCGACGATTTTTAGTTTTTTGTGTATTTCATATGTATTTAATTATATCTTTATTTCCAAGAAAGAAAAAAAAAAAATTTGCAATAAATAACGTTTTTTTCGGACTACTTTATCGTATCTCAAACAATCACATATTTTTTTACGAAGTATACTATCGTATGTAACACTTACGATAATTGGAAAATAACATAAGATAATTTTATCGTATGTAACACTTACGATAACATACGTTGGAAAATAACATAAGATAATTATCTATGTAACACTTACGATAATATGCGTGAGAAAATAATCATATGTAACACTTACGTTATTTTACGTCGCGTCTTTTCTGAAGTAAAATGTTGTAAGTCATTTATACGATATTTTACGTCGCGTCTTTTCCGAAGTTAAATGTTGTAAGTCATTTATACGATGTTTTACGTCGCGTCTTTTCCGAAGTATAATATCGTATGTGCATTTCTACAAAAACCTTAAATAATTTCAACTTTTTTGTGATTATTTATGAAACTACAGTATAAAGTAAAATATTGAAACGAAATTTCAAAAAAATTGGGCAATATTTAGATTTACACCGGACGAAAATATGTTAAAATCCTTCTCCTGTAAAATTGAATTTTGTGGGTTACGATATTATACGTAGGAGTCGTCGATATATGAACAAGCGTTGGTGAGAGTATAAATACGTTAGGTTGCTTGCTATATTTACAGGTTGTTAATGATAGCATGTTTCTATCTATAATAAATTTTAATAATTATTTTTTATGGAAGTTTAAATGGACTTTTTACACATTCATCTTTCCTAAATTGTATTTATTGATTAGCGATAATCAAAATTTACTCTAAATAATATTATTTTAAACTTACTTTATCAATATTTATACTTTGAACTATAATGTCGCTCTAGGATCACATATTAGGGTCAATAATGACCCTAATAATAACATACAGAAGATGAAGTGGATAAAACCATTTAGAAATAACAGATCCGCAGAAATTCTATTCGGTGACATGATGGTCAATGGTAACACAATAGAAAGGGTGGACAGATTTTCATATTTTGTGGCGAAGAAAAAAATTTACATATTGAAATTGACAACATTTCAGGCGTTTATTATACACATATGTAGAACAATTAAATTAGGATAATATGTAACAAACCTCTCGGTCACTATCTACCTCGCTAGATATATAGAAATATCTGTTCTGGAGTAGGTAGCTTTTTTAAACATTTTATCCATTTAGATCAACATCTAATATTTATTCAGTAAGAAAGTACATACAGTAAAAATCAAAAGCAAAACATATATATACAAATATAAAAGTATCATGCGAGATACAGGACAAAATGGGAATAAATGCAAACGATAGTCGTATATTTCTTATCAAAATAGCGTCTTTCATATGGATCCATAAAAGAAGTGGCAAACTTAAATAAAAGTAAAAGAAAAAAAAAGAAGAATAAATTAGAATGCAACGAAGAAACAAGAATGAACGTTATTTGGTAAAAAGATAAATAAAATCACAATAAATTGACAAGCAGGACAAACAAATCCACAGAATATGATAGAATAAATAAAATAAAATAAGTGAAATAATCACAATAAAATAATCACAAATGACAACCTATAAAATATGATACAGTAAAATAATATAAAATAAAATATGTAAAAATAATCAGGCTAAAGAGAACAATCTAGAATACAACTTCGTAACAGATGATAGTAACAAGCAAAGTGAATATGGCCGTTATAGAGCTTATATCCCACAACATGTCGCATATTGGGACACAGTATATGGAAAACATATATTTATAAGCCTAAGAGCTGTACCCTAAGCAAGTTCATAATTTCAAAACACATGGAGAAAATTGCGTGTCTTCTATACTGTCATCAAACCAGATAATATAACATAATGTAGAGCTGAGTCTTGGACAAAGACCCTTAAAAAACAGTGGAGGCTCGTCTGATTTGATAAATGAAATAAAGGATTATACAGGGACCCAGATCCGATTTTGTTATTGATACGTGGAAGCACAGGAGCAATGCAGAAATCGATCTCTATTATAACAACCTTTCACACCCACAACAGATATAGTTGACTAGTTTGGATTTTTTTTATTATTGTGATTGCAGTCTATTTTTTTTATTTCGCTTGTTATGTACGAGTTGTATATATCATAATACATATCACAATAATTATAACACATTTAACATAATTATTAACATACATTAAACAAACTTAATTAAAAATTCAAAACATCAATATAATTGATGTTTTGAATTTTAACTTAATTAACATATCAACATTTTATAAAACATTTTTTGACATGAGGAATTTTGCTTCATCTTATATTTAATTGTTTGCATTATTAAATATTTAACATTGTTATTAACAATACATTAAAAAATCTTAATTAACTAACTTAAAACGCTTATTTTCTTAACTGACTTAATTAACATATTAACATAAAATACAACATTCTTTTTCTTTTGGAATTCTACTTCATCTTATATTTAATTGTTTGCGTTATTACACATTTAACATGATTATTAACTATTTATTTAACAAACTTAAAACATTACTAAACTACAGTTATTATCTAATTTGTAAGGAGTTAAGTTTGAGACCTAAACTAATTTTTTTTTTCAACAATCAGATTAATTCCTTAGCACTTGCATCTGAGACATAGATTTCCTAGCACGGGCTTGCGATGTTCTTATATTTTGGCTAGCGAGTCGTTGCGAGCGTTCGGTGCTAGATTCCCTAGCACGCGCATCCGAGACATGCTGTCTAAGGTTAGCAAGCCGCTCGGAGCGTTCGCTGCTAGATTCTCTGGCACGGGCTTGCGTTGTTCTTATATTTTGGCTAGCGAGTCGCTGCGAGCGTTCGGCGCTAGATTCCCTAGCACGCGCATCCGAGACGTACTGCCTAAGGCTAGCAAGCCGCTCGGAGCGCTTACGGCTAGATTCCCTAGCACGGGCTTGTGATGTTCTTATATTTTGGCTAGCGAGCCGTTGCGAGCGTTCAGTGCTGGACTCCATGGCGTACACTTGTGATATGTACTCTCTATGACTCTCGAGACGATGTGCAGTTTGAGAGGAGGATTCTTTAGCACGGCGTATCTTAGCTGCTCTTGTCTGAGATGTTTGCCGTGAAAGTTGTGATTTTCTTTTAGGCATGGTGTTGTTATTATACAGTGATTGATAATCAATTGAATACAACGCAATGGAAGAGAAGGAAGGTGCCAAAAAATACTTAAAAATGTAGGGTAAATAAAGAGGTACTTGTGGAAATAACTTTGTATTAAATTCTTATAACACAATTTCGGACACGTGCGCTGGGTACGGCGCCGTCCACGCGACTGCGCCGCGCAGTTACCTACCTCGTGGACCCCTTCTTGACCCGCGTCTTTCCCCTCGCCACCCTCTGACACCAAAAATATAACGCTGACCTTGATGATATCTTTTGAGAATGTTTTAAGAACGCATACGGGATAAAAGATATTCATTATTTTAAACGAAAAATAATCAAAATGTTCAGTCAGACGTGTATTTTATATTGTTTTTGTAAAAACACGTACGTATGTAAAATTTAAACTACTCGTCCTTTGATAAGTATTTAACATTGCTTACTAAAATTATTCCCGGGAGATTAAAATAAATTTTAAATATATCTTATAGTCATACTCTATCAATTTGTGAATTAACCTTAACATATAGATATATGTCATTGTGGACCTTTTTACAAATCTTTTTAAGTTCTACAACTTTTTTATAAAAAAATATTCATATATCTCTTACTGTTAAGGCGTTCGTCAGAGTAAGAAATGCATTCGCTCCACCATTTTTTCGTCGAGTTACTAAATTGCAAAATTGATCTCCACGAAAAGCTCTTTTGTTTTAACGAAATAATATGCAGACCATGACTACTCTGAAGATCTATTCTAAATATTATTGAAAGAATTTTTGAAATCGGATGAGTAGTGTCGGAGATTACTTCCTACATAAACTTACAAAATTATCTCTTTATTATATTGATGTAGATTTAACATAATTATTTTCTGCATTAACTTGCTTAATTAGTTAACTCGAAGCATTAAATTATATATCCATCTATGTCATAAACGTTAGCGGGAGATCTGATGGCCTGCATTATTAGTTCTGGTGAGATGAATTTTTCTTATCTTACTAACTATTTCCTTTATGTACAAGTCGAACGTAGGTGACATCTTATGACTTATCACCGCTAATATATTATTGATGTTTATGCCATGCCTGCGGCATTCGGTATCCATGTTGTGTCTCTGTTCCATGGGTAAATGTCATCGTCAGTCAATTTAAATGTGTAATTATTAAAACAGCCCTGCCCTGTCATCATTTATGTCAGTTCGTAAATCAGGTGAGTTTTTTTATTGAACTTTATCTGGCAAGAACAATTTAGTCATATTTTCTGTCGTCGATGTCAGGTATACTTCTTTCTATTTCTTCAAAGTTTCCTTTCTTAAACTTCTCTCGGCATAGTTTAGGGAAAATAAGCATTATCTGGTTTCGTTTTCTTTGTCGTCGCTTCTCTTGCTTTCTCGTCTGCAATCTTTTCCCAGAGATTCTACTATATCCTTTAACCCGTCCAATTGGCGCTTTTTGATTTTTTTGAGAGAGTTCTTTGACTAGCTCGGATAGAATATGAAAAGCAATAAAAGAGCCATTACTTTTGAACTAACACAGATGCTAACAGGACATGGCCTATTCATACCTTCACTGTCTCAAAATAATTAATGACGACACATGCCCCTGCAACGGAACTGCCATACAAGATGTTTACCACCTGTTGATGTTTTGCCCCATTTTCTGCACACAAAGACACAAGCTGGAGACAGCGTGCAGACAGAAGGACGTCAACTGGAAAGACATCGCAACCGTGGTAAGTCATAAGGACTTATCACGAGAGGTGGTATTTTTCTTAGAAAATGCAGTCAGGACATTAAAAGTAATAAACAACAAATAAAACAAAAACCTAACGTTATAAGAACGTATAGGAAGGTCCCCTTAGGTCCGACTTCTTCTGAGAGACGTTTTCCGTGGTTCCATCTCCACATAGGCAAATGCGAAGGAGTTCCAAGTTCCACGGACACATCCCTCCCGTTCCAACAAAGCTGGCAGTAGCTAGAGCAGAATACCTGAACTCCTATTGAGGTACATTATA